>JAWMRA010000001.1:36747744-36821053 GCA_035584735.1 Pseudotriccus pelzelni | reverse complement strand
GGAATGGCCTGAAGTTGTGTCAGGGGAGGTTTAGGTTGGATATTAGGAAAAGGTTCTTCACCCAGAGGGTGGTTGGGCACTGGAATGGGCTCCCCAGAGGACTGGTCACAGAACCAAGCCAGACAGAGCTCAAGAAGCATTTGGATGATACTTTCAGGCACATGGTGTGATTCTTGTAGTGTCCTGTGCAGGGCCAGGAGTTGGACTTTGATGATCCCTGTGGGTCCCTTCCAACTCAGGATATTCTATGATTCTTACCAGAGCGGGTGGTTCCAGTTCACACACCATGTACCAGCAAAGCAAAGCCCTGCCATCCATGCCCCAGCTGAGTATCTTCATCATCACTACAGATGGAGCTCTTAGCTGACGTTGTCTTCTGCACACCACCTTTATTTGGTGAGGCTTCAACCAAAAAAAAATTCTTGCTACGGTGCTTACATGGGATGCTGAGGACCAGGACTTCTGTAGGATTTCTTGATTCATGTGTAATTTTACAAGGGTTAACATCAAGTAAATTCTTCATCTGTTGCAGGAAATTTGGTGACAGAATGGTTCAGGACTGTTCTTTGCATGCAGACATGTTCTCATAAGGTAACTGGGCTACAGTGAGGGAAAAACAACACACAGTTCCCACATTGGTTTGGCCAATTCCAACAAACTCTGCTTGGAACAATCCTTAGCCTAGCATTTTCTCAGCAGACTGCTGTGTCTGAAAAAAAAACCCAAAACACTTCCCTAGCACAAGGCAGTTAGTGTAAAATGTAGTGCATAGCTATTCTGAATGGAATTAAATGGGGAAAAATGTGCTTATGAATGCTCCAACTGGCTCTCATAGGTTGTAAAGCCAGACAAGAATGTAATCCCATGATACAGGCCAAGGACCTTCTGCCAGTGCCCTCTGCCTTCTCCCAGCTGTTGAGTCTCTGGGAGACCCAGGAGCAGAAAGCAGCAGGACTGAATGGAGTCCAGTACATACCTGAGCTGGCTGTGTGATCCAGGCTTTGATGACTGGTGTGACATACCATAGCTGTAAAGTCACCTGAGGCTCACCTCATTAGGCAGACTCTGTTGATGGCTTCCTTCCCATTCTCACTGCCGGTGTTTAGTCTAGCTTTGAATTATTAATTGCTGGTGGGCTTGATTCTAGGCACTGTTGTGCCACCGTTAAATCAGGAATTATAATCCATTCCACTACAATAAAGGCAGAACAGTGAATCGGGGGGGTAAGGCACTTTCTGTAGTATGTCTGATCACAGCAGAGATTTAGCCTTTGACTGGGTAAGCTAAAATCATAGTTTAAGTCTACCCATTGGAAAAGCAAGAAAGCTGTGCCTGTGGTTGTTCATTTTTGTGTCATTTAGCTCTTGTGTTTTGCTGCTGCGGTTTGCATTCCTCTCTGCATGGCTCTGAGTACCCACCATCTGACACACTCCCATTCTTACACTCCTAAATTTCCCAGAGATAAAAGGAGAGAGTAAGACATGGGAGAAAATGCACTAAATACCCAACTTTCATGTGAGGCCCCTGTAAATGATTCAGTTCAGTTACTGTCATTTCAGGCCTCTCAGAGTAAGTTTTGGGGAGTGAATTGGACAGCAATGCTCTGGCAGCTCTTATGCCGCCAACTATTTCAAAATTACATCTTGATGAAACATGTTGGCAACTTCATGCACATGACCTCGGTTTTTCCTTCAGCAAAAGCTGGTGGCAGCCTGAACCATTGTTCTTTGTATTTAAAACAAGTCTTTCAACTGGGAGCCAAAAAAATGCTTTTCAGTAAAGCTTTGAAAAATCATCAAAGTCCAGCAGCTTACAAAAATTTTCCATTGCCTCGTTATTCACAAAGTAGAACAGAAATTTTCTGTATGTTGGGCAATCCATATAGCTCCTGAACATTGTGCCTTGTCCTGTCAAATGAACGTAATGATTAATAATTTTTTTTTTTTCATTTTTATTGGTGCTTTCAGGCATTTATAGCCTTGGACCCTTCCACTTATTCCTTTTTATGACAATAGACATACATGCCCAACCCCTGCTTATAAGGTGTATAATTTCTCAGTCTTCATTGTTTTCACTGACCGCCATTCTTTAAAAAGTTTTTTTCCATGGTAATATCAGGAACATGTCTCTTCCTTCAGAAATCTCTCACCAGCTCAGTCAAGTTTCTACCTTTTAATACAATTAAGGTATTCAAACCAGTGTTGTGGCTCCAACCATACTGTGGCAGCAAAGGGCTCATTTAAATTGAGGATTATCAGGTGAGCAACTTATGCTGTTTGGCTGGGAGAAAGAAGGCTGACCTTTCTGGTAGGTAGGTGTTCAGAAAATGGCACTTTGAGCCATACTGTCTAAGCACATTTGTGGCATAATATACTCTGAGCAGGCAATAACAATAACAAGTGGGCTGTTCAGATACAGGTACTTTGCAGTTTTCAGTGCTTTTTACAAGGACTTTATTATATGGCATTGCACAAAACCCAGGTGAAATTAACTCTATTATTTCATTAGCCAAAATTAGTAGCTTGGCCAGATCTTAAAAAGCTTTAGGAAAAAAATCTTACTCATTTTTTGATATCCTTATGCCTGGACTGGACTCAGACATGTACATTTCTTTGAAGACATGGAGCATACTGTTGTCTTGTATGTTTAAATGGCTAACTGGTCAATTTTTTTCTCTCGCCCTTCTGAAAGATGATATTTTGCTGTCTTTTCGCTTCTGCAGATCTTGCCTGGCTTAAAATTTAGCTTCATTTTCAGAGGTTCCTGAATTTCTTTGCTAGTTCTTTTACAACTCCCAGATGCATCTCCCCTTAAGTTGAGGATGCATACATATTTAGTTTGTTCAGATGTCCTTCCGTCATCTTTTTATTCAGTCCTTGTTCCTCCAGCTGAGTCTAGTAATTTTCCTGTAAAAGGTTCTTTGATGTCCTCATCTTCATTACTCATTTTACTGCAAGCTGAGCCAAACTGGTATTTAAAATCTTGGTATTTTGTGTAAGTGTGATGTAGTGTAGTTAGTCTTAATGGAAATATCGCATCGAAAAAGAATTTACATTTTAGCCATGGTCTTGAATATTAATGAGACTTCTTTTACTCACAAACTGGAGCAGTTTGACAGCCTGGTATTATTTTTATCCAGATTTTCCCAGGAAGTTGGCAACAGTATATGCTAGAAAGCGGTTCTTCAGTATCTCATTCACTAAAATTGGTGGTTCATCAACAGTGTCTGTAATTTCTGTTTCGCTTGCACAGCAATAGAATTCAGTATGAATTGCAAATAAAAGGAATCTCAACATTATGCATTTTTTCGGCACATGGAGCTGAATTAACTCTGCTCAGTTATATAACTCTTCCTATGTTGTAGAAAAATGTGAAGAATTTAAGCCCTTACCTAAGACAGATCACAAGTTGTCTGAAGTTAAAGGTTTTTTTTCCTGTTCCAGTGTAGTTAAACAAGGAGCCAAAACATCAATACCCACACAGATGCTTTAGAATACAGGATTTAAAAATTGTAAAATGTTAATGTAAAGATCAGGCTCTGCCTCAGGTGAAGTCTAAAAGTCTGGTAAAAGGGGCAATATGAGTGTCTTTAAAGTATGTGCTTTGTCGATTCATGTTCCTCTAATGGACTGACATGGCTTAGAGTGTAAGAAAGAAAGAGAGCAAACTTCTCATTTCCAAAGTCCCAAGGGCTACTTCCACAGCCAAGAATAACCAGAGCATAGATAAGCTCTTTATACCAGGAGCTGTGACATGGCTAAAAGCTCTTATTCTTCTCTGCAGTCTAGAGAACTTCTCTTGGCTGATTCCAATTTCAAGGGAATAATTCCACTTATTAGCCCTCTGTACACTACAGAATTTTAATATCTTACTTATTTTACAGAGCTTCAATAGGGTTTCTGCTGCACATGACTTAACTGCAAAACCAACCTGTATATTAGAATATGTTTATTTTGTAATATGGTCTAGTTACAATATACTTAAATCCACAGGATAATGATGATCTTATTGAAAACTTGGTACTTAAAATAAATGCTATTGACAACGTGCCTAAATACATTAAGCAGCTAGTTGCAGGTTTTAGTTTTAAGAAACTCATGGGTCATTACTTGGTTTTCTTTTCTTAATTGTGTGGCTGGCTTAAGTATGTCTGCTTTGCTGTGTCCTGGCATGTTTTTTTAGAATATTTTCAGAGTATCTTTCCAGGTCTTCAAGGTGTGAATTTAAACGTTCTTCAAACTCTCTTGCATGTTTATCTTCCTCTTGAAGGAACTTTTCTGTCGTTGCAAGGAAGGACATCTCATGGGCAGACTGAGCAAGGAATGGAAAATCATGGTTAGTAAAAGCCAGCAAGTACTACAACATGTTTGCATTATCAAATTCTAGATGTGAAGAACATCTTGACCTATAGCAGCTAATAACGCTATAACGCTTTACACCTCGCCAAGAAAATGTGAATTTGGGCATAAATTTTTAAAGGCATCCATGTGCCTAAATGACATGAAGTGAACATGATGTTTGATTATCTCTGATATTCACAGCATTAGAATGCAGATTTAGGATTAAAAATTTAAATATTCCATTAGACACTATTAGGCTGCTGCAGAACGCCCAAATTCTTTGGATCAGCTACAGGTTATGTGAGTTATTTGTATAATGTAGACCAATGCAGAGGACAATAACCTTTTTTGGAATTACAAAATATAATTAGTGTTGGATACTGCTGATTGCCTCCTAGAATTTTAGCTTTCTGCTTCTGTGATGTGATGCTTTCTGAGGAAAGGAAGAAAACCTATGCTCATTTCAGTACTATTAACTCCAAGCCCTGACATTCTGGAGAATGTACTAAATTTTATTCGCTGCAAGTAATTCAGCTGAAAAATCTTCTTTCCGTTTAATGAGCATTTAGTAGCCTCAGACATAAACCATACCAAAAATCGGCCCTAAAATGGTTGTCATGGGATGCAGATTTTTATGAAGCAAAGGACGTTAGTGAGTCTTTGCTGGAACAAGTTCTAAATTTTTAAGCAGCAATTTTTGTTAATTCTTTTGCTAATACTAAGATGCATTCATTGGAATGTCTTTATCAAAAGAAATATGAAATAGTTTTTCTTTGTCTAAAGATACTTTGCTTGTTTAAATACATTCATGCTTACTTGTATAGATAAATACAATTTTATGACATGAAGTTTTAATATTTGACTAAGGAAAAAACAGTATAGTAGCATTAATATTAAAAGAAAGATTATTTTCTGTATATGGTCATATATTGAGAAAAGTAATTGACATTTTTAATCTTAATTAAACCATATCTTAAATAGTTTTAGTTACTGAGTTATTAGTCTAGAATCTCAGGTTTTGCTTTTTCTAGAATTTAGAAAGGAGAGTTAATATCTCAGCACATCAAATAAGAATTCAGCTATTCAAATGTTCTGTGCTAAGGGCCCATTTTATTCCACCTGTAGGCTTTTACTCTAGACTCCATTGTATCAAAATGAAGTATTCTGTCTAGAGACAGATTTGGGTTTTGTCTTCAATTTGATTGAAAACTATCCTTTAGCAGCTTGTAAGTCCAAAAGATGCTAGGCAGAGAAAAGCTTTAAAGCACCATTCTATTTAAACTCCTTGCAGGACACTTTGAGATGAAATTTAGAGATTTCCTATAGGAAGCCCCTTTTCTTTTCGAAGCACAGCAAGTAAGTGATAGCTGGAAATGAATTCTGAATTTAATACCATCCTTCTAGAGAGAGACAGGCTTCCTGGTGTACAGGGCTCCTAAAAGGAAATTCACAGATAAAGCAGAATCTTCCTTTTCTCAGTCCCTCCAAATTAGTGTTTTAAAAGGATGGGGAAGAAAAATTTGCCATGTACGAATAAGAAACTCAAAGATATTGGATCACTTTGTGCCACGACAGTCCTCTATCAATCCATGCATTAGCAGGAATAAGAAAGAATGCCAGTCTTCTGAAGTTTAAGAAACTGGAGGGACATCACCTGCCTTGTTTTCTTCATAAATACATGCATGATTTCCCATCCATAAATTATCAGTTTTCACATGAAGAGTTTTTTCTGACATTCTGAATGCCATGGCCATATGCACCTGTATTTCTTCATGAGCTAGATCACAAATACACCTCCTTGTAGAGTGGGCAGTACTATTTTAAATTATTTGAAGAAGGCTTTTGTATTATGAAGAAGACATTGGATTTGGAGGCTGTACTTAAAGAATCACCATGTGTTTTGCTTACTGAACACCAGCTATAAAATCACTCATTCAATACTGAGGAAACACTTGCAGTGAGAAACATGAGAAACTGGGAAAATCCCAAATCTGAAATATGAATTTAATAGGTGTCATCGCCTAAAGAAAAAAGTCATGTCGGACTTTTCCATATGGACAGCAGGTTTACACAGGTGCTAGTCTTTGGAAACACTGCATCAATTTACAAGAGATCCTTAGAGATTCATTTTAACAATGCTTACAGTCACTGACTTGTCATTGGAAACAGATTGGCCTCATGATCAAGCTACTTTCCTAAACTGCTAATGTCCTTTGCTTCTACCGGTGCTTACTTTGATGTGTTTCTTCTTGAAATACACTGTAAACTCCAAATGAGACATTTCTGAATTCCCTCACAGCTGAGAGAAGAATGTTTATCACTTAGAATAAGCAGGTCATGGCTCCCCACTGAGGGTCAGACATCACAGAATATGATTTTAGATAGGTCCCTAATGCACTGTTTTTCATGCACTTTGAGAGAAGGTTTTCTCTAAACAGTTCTAAAAGGCAACATTCCTTGTTAGCAACTACGCTTGGCTTTCCAAGCCTCTGGTCTGTTCTTTCATTATATTCTTTGTTGTCTTTACTTTTGGCATCTGAGGAAGAAAAACCATAAAGAAGCTGCTTTAATCCATGCCTCAGATGAGATTCATGGTCCCTGGTTTTGAATTTCTTTTCTTCAGATATCTCTTATGTTTTTTTGGTTTTCTAACAGGATCTGGATAGAAATGGGTTCATTGTAAGCTTTCCATCTAACTTTTTTGGGTAATTAGGCAACAAGGACTCTACTTTTTCATCTCCACACTGCAGCTGATCTCATATTTCTTTGGTGTATACCAGTAATGAGAACCACCTTTCTGCCTCATTATTTCCTGTAAATGAAGAAGTGCACCTGATAGGGATGCATATTTCTACATATGAAATATGTCTTCTCCTTAAATAAGAACTACCCAAAGTGGTTATGAATTAACTCTGAATTGCTAGGGAGAAGCCCTTCAGGAAGGGCTGTTCCTTCTCAAAGACTGCCTAATTAATTTGACTAGAGTTAATCTCTTATTTGCCCCATGAGTTGTCCCAGCATTCTTGGATGCACCTTCATCAGGACAGCAAGAATGTTTTAACACTGAGGATGTTTTTACATTTAGGGTTCAAATCATGAGTGGTCAAACCCCAGTGTTATAGTCTTCTTATGCTTAGATGCTTCTACTTTCCAGGAAAGATTTTGTAATACTGGAAGTAGAAACTGGTCTGGCTAATTTTAGTCTCACTGTGACTAAATGTCAGGGGTTTTGGGAGTCGTTTCCTCTAACCCTACACTGGAATACATCTCAAGCAGCAGGTACAGGTGCCTGTCTTAAACATGCTTCTGCTCATATAAGAAAATCAAATTTGAGATGGTTAGGAAATAGCTGAGTGACATAGGAAGACTTTTAGAGCGCCTAAGTACCTAATCAGCCAGGTAAAAGTAATACCTAAGAATGAGAGGCATGGACTACAGCATGCCTCAGGGTAGGATCACAACTGTCAAAATAACTCCTAATAATGTCCAGTGGTAGAATTTCCACAACTTTCCATTGCAATCTATTTACTGAGCAAGTTCCCGTAATAATGCTAGAAAGTTTCTTAATGCCTAATTTAAATTTTTGTTGCAACTTTATTTCCAAGCCTTGAAAGTAAGAAAAAATATCTGTCCAGCATCTGAAAAGAAACATGAGAGAGTATTTGTGACTAAAAGATGAGGCGATTATTTTCTGAAATTGTTCATTTCAGAAAGAGAGCACAGCCCAAAGTACTGCTCAGAGAAAAAGTATTTCCCTAGATTTAGAAAGCCCAGAAACAAGAATTTTTGGGGTTGTTTCCAGTGAATCCCAGCTGAGCTTCCTAGTTTATTCTAAGGCAAGAATTACTCTACACATGTAACCTCCAAGTAAGTATGTGAAAGGGCAGAGGTTCCAGTGGAACATTTACTAATCTATGTCTGAAGACTCTCTACCAGGAGGAGAGATGTAAGTCTAAATCCCAAGAGACTGTTTTCTCTCTTCCCTCAATACTGCAAGAGTAATTTCAATATTTATCAGGACATCACCTGGAAATCCAATGTTTTCAGTATGTGCTACATATTCAGAAAAATAGTGCCTTATAACATTTTCAGAAGTTTTGAACATACTGGAGATTTCACTTGGGTCCTGTCCCTGTGCCCTCTTCCCCACAAGTCCAGAAAACTGTCAAAAAGAACTCTGGTTTGCAACACACTGTATCTTTTTTCCCCTCTTTCTCCTTGATGCAATGGCTTTCCATTTGAACACAGAACTCCAGAGTAACAGACTTTGAATGATTTCAGCACCAAAGCTGTGGTATCCAACGTCAGCCTGAGTGATGATTTTATTTCTGTGGTCTGAACTTGTACCTGCTTCAATGCCACTGATTTGGACTTAGTCTCTGTATGGGAAATGTCCCTTGCTTAATAGTTTTGTTATGTACTTTGCCCACACACCAGCTGGAAAGTGTTTTCCCTATAATCTAGTCAATTGCCTTAGCACTGACCCTGTCCTGAGTGCCAGCTGGGAAATAGTTTCACTGCAAAAGTGTTTCAGAATGGACATTTTTCCCAGGCTGGCTGAAAACAGAAGCTTAGCGGTCTCATGCTTCTCAAACTTCTGACAGAAAAGAGCTGGTGTTTAGCAGACTCTTCTGAAAAAGTCCAGACAACTCTTTTCATGATTAGCACTTTAACGAGGAAAACTCTCAGGCCATGAGAAACCAAAAGCCATGTACTTAAAATTCCCGTGAAACATAAGTATATATAAAAAATGGAAGTGAGGTCAAACACCCAGGACTACGTGGTTTTCATTGTTCTCAGGGTACTGGGACACAGATGATGGGACCACAATCAGCGAAGGGCTGCACTGCAATCCCTGCTTCCTAGGCAGGCCATTACTATGGTGCTTCCTATCAACAGAGAGATTCTGGAATGTGGAAATAGTCTTCCCAGCAGTCATGCCTCTGACAGGAAAGGATGTCTGTTTGCTTCCGAAGTGGACAGCAGAACTGGGATACAACCACCACAGAGTGCTTGAAGATGATTGTTGGTGTCAGCAATCCTCTCCGCTCCTACCTGAGGTGACAAGTGGCAAGAAAATTGCCTGTAAGTTCCCCCTAGTAATGCTGAAGTCTACAAGTTCAGCCACAGCCCTGCAGCTGAGGATCTCCTGGTTACAAAGATTCATGTATCACAGCTGGACAGAAGGATGTTTGCTGACACTTCATTCCTTACCTTGTTAGTTCCAATACTTAATGATGGCAGAGTTCCATGGTTTGAGCTCAGGAAAATACGTTCTAAGTTTTCAAGTGCAAAAAAATAGTGGCCTGTAGTGGAGGCCTAAGGAAGAACAGCAGATACTGAGGAAGAGGATAAACCTCAAATTTAAAGAGAGGTCTTATGCCAAAGAATTATGGAAAGTTTTTCTTGAGTTGTCCTAGGCAAAGTGGGATTCGTCCAACTTTTCATGGAGGTTAACAATCTCCAGCCTATGGAGACTAGAAACGCTGTGAATTTCTAGAAGAAAGAATGCTGTGCCGTTTCTCTTTCATTTTAAGAAAGATAAGGATTACAACAGTTATAATTTCTGTTCCTTTTCAGACAAAATAGCTAGCATATAGAAAATAGTTGCTGTGATTCCTCTGATTTCATCTATGGATCAGATGCTGTAGAAACTTCACTTGTCTAACAGCACTTGTAGCAGTAACTTTGCAGGTATCATGGAAATACACACTTAGACCAGAGTGCTCTTACAGAGGCAATATGATGCAAAGTGCCCCAATATAGAAGACAATAAGCTGAAATTTAGAAATCTTTCTCACAGTCACATAATGGCAGGTAATTATCATCATCCTTATTAGAACAGAGGTATGGCTCAGTAGGGGATGTTTAATCTCCAAAAAAAATACATTTCTCTTAGGGTAAGGTATTTCCAGTTTTGCTGGGCTGACACTGTATAAATAATAACGACAACAAGGGTGATCTGATTTTTGGCTCTTCCAAGGCTGCACTTGGTCCACAGATGGACTTTTGAGAATGTATGTGTTAGAGGAAAATAGTTACTTACTGATAAATTGATTTCTTCTGATAATTTTATTTCTTCTCCACTGTAAGCAGGGCTCAGTAAAGTGCCTGTTCTGCCCATTGTAGGACAAGGCCCACCAAAGCCCAAAGGATACCCCACTGGTGGTGAGGGAGACTTATAAACTATTTGCTTTTCGTGACCTCTTTGAAGTGGATGAGAAGATAAAATGCTACCACTTTTTGACCCAGTGATATTGCCTTGGCCATATAAAGCAGGACTACAATTTCTGTGGTGTCCACTGGCAGTAAGCACAGCAGTCTGTTGACATTCCATTTCCCATGCATCTTTATTTTGGAATGATCTAAAAGAAAAAAAAAATCAAAGTATGAAAACCAGTTAAAACTATTAAGCTCTCACAGCAAAGCCAAAGGCTTTTATTTTGTTTACACAGTTTTGGTTATTTAGCTGTTCAAACTGCTTCATGCATGAAGTTGTGGGCATTACCAAGTTGCAGCAATTTAGCAACTTTCCACCTAAGTTACTGTAAATGCCAGAGTGTGCATTCTCTTTCTGCTTCGGCTGTGACTTAAATCACCCTAATTTAAACCCTTTCAGAGAAGCCTTGGATGGTAAAAACTGATGCAGGACAAGAGCTAAAACACAAACTCACTTCAGGTATTGAAGATGCCAATACTCTTTAAGTGTTTGTTACCCATCCTTTGCTAAAGGTTATCGTTCCTTTAGCATTTCAGTAGAACAAACCATGAAAGCATTCCTCAGCCATGGCCTAGCTTATAATATGACAGGAACTAGAGTGAATTTAGCCAAACAAATAGAGGAAGTGAGATATGAAAGTGTGAGATGAGAGACAAAAACTGTTATTAGTGGTTGGATAATTAGTAAATTTTGATCTAATGTCACCTTAAACAACTATGTTCAAATAGCTTAAATAGTTCAAATTTAGAATAAATAAATAAAAATTAGTACAAGAATATTTGATCCTGCATTTTTACTGCAATGATAATTCTGCCTCTAATTTAATGACAACACTTAGGAGATTAATGTAAAAAAAAATAGATTTTTAAAATACACTTTCTAAAAATTTGTGCAAGAACATGCTTTTGCAGCTACAGTGAAATCTTCAAGCTTAAGAAAGAATTTTTAAGTACTTTATTATGATATGCCATAACTCTTGTATCCCATTTAGTGATCAAAATGATCAGAATTGATGTATTATATACGTATATATTTGTATTCATTTGCAGTTCCATAAAGCAAAAACTATTACGGTTAACAGCAGCTTAGAAAAAAGAGAAAGCTATTTTCTTCCCATTCAAAATATCTTATTTTCCTGACAGTTAACTGAACAATTCTGATACTGTATTGATCAAAGCAGAATTTTGAGACTAGCTTGGCCAAATATCTGCTGAATTGCACTAATTATCAATCGCATAATTTATTGCATTATATATCAAAACATGAAAAAATGTATTTCAGATATTATTAAATTTCTGTTACAATATTTCTGACTGAGGTAAAAATTTCTGTTGTACTGAGGCCTGTGCTTACGATGAAATTTTAATCTTTGGAGGTAACCACTAAAAGATGATAGCTGTCTGAACAGATTCTATCATTGCAAAGATCCTAAAACACTCCAGTAATCTGAAATGCAGCTATAAAAACTTCTAAAGAGCATATTCTCTGCCACTAAAACATAATTATTATAAATATTCAAAAGTATGCAGTGCTGCATACTTTTTTTTCTTTTTAGATAAAACCAAGAACTTGCCAAGTGCAGGGAAAAGCCTGTTTTCAGCAGTTAGATCACAACATCATTTTCTAATCTTAATTTAAATTATTTGCTGTTGGGAGAGGGTGGCTATGCAGCCTTAACAGACCTGCTTGTATATAAGCCCTTTTGCTGGTTTTGGCTGGGGCAGAGTTAATTTTCTTCACAGTAGCTGGTACGGGGCTGTGATTTGGATTTGTGCTGAAAACAGTGTTGATAACACAGGGGTGTTTTCATTACTGCTGAGCAGCGCTCACACAGAGTCAAGGCCTTTTCCGCTCCTCGCTCCACCCCACCAGCGAGGAGTGTGGGGGTGCACAAGGAGTTGGGAAGGGACTCAACCGGGACAGCTGATCCCAGTTGACCACAGGGATATTCCAGACCACATGGTATCATGATCAGCAATAAAAGCTGGGAGAAGGCTGGCTAGGCATCACTTGGTGGGTGGTGAGCAGTTACACCATGCATCACTTGTTTTGTATATTCTAATTCTCATATTATTATTATTACTACTTTCCCCTCCTTTTCTGTTCTATTAAACTGTATTTCAACACACAAATTTTACTTTATTTTATCCCAGTTCTTTCCCTGTGGGTGGGGGAGTGAGCAGGTGACTGTGTGGTGTTTACCTGCCTGCCAGGTTAAACCCTGAAGCATGAAACCGAGTATTTAATAAATGGACTGTATAGAAGAACTCAGAAAATGCATGAGGAACATATTTTTTTCTCTGATTACAAAAAAGGCAGTGATTAAGATACTCTGAATGCTATGGGAAACGAAATTAGAAGCACAAGGCTGTATTATTAATATTACTATAATTTTTTATTACTATAATATTATTATACATTATAACATAAAACTCCCTGAGTGTATTCACCAAACCTTCCAGTTTTCTGAATCACCTAAAATGTTTACCTTTATGGAGGCAGAGTTTTCTCCTTTCTTTCACGTTCTCTTTACATAAACACTCTCTGCTCTTTGGGCACAGAATACCTTTTTGCTTCCCCCCGCCCGCCCCTTTTTAAAGTCCATTGCAGATATTGTTTGGATGAAGGGCATAGTGAAAAATACCTGACACAATTGAAGATAGATGGCATGAATAATAAAATCACAGATTGTTTTTTTCATCTTGTGTTCTGACCTTTTCGGAATTAATTTTCTCTCTAAACCTACAGTAAAGTCTATACGATCTGTGTTCTTTTTTTCCCTTCAGAACTGCTTCTCTATGTATTTAATAACAATTATTACTGCTACCATAGAGCTGACTTCGTTAAGAGCAGAATTTTCAAACTTGAGTGCCTACATTTATGGTAGCTCGTAGACAGTGAAAACAGATATCTCTCCCTTGCTCCCCCTCCTCCCCGTTCCCCCCAAAAAGGACTGATTTTTTAGAGGAACTCCACTTCCTACTGTAATCCATGTTGGGGCTGCTTAGTATTTTTGAAAAATATGACACCTACACTGAGGTGCTTTGATACAGATACTATGCCTTTACTTTGGACAGTGTTTACAGCTGGGGTTTAAATTTCTACCAATTCAGTGGAAAATAATATCAAACACCAGAGACCTACTATGAATACAAATGTAAAAGTAGGCAAATATCTGCAAATCTGTAAAAAACTGTCCACTTGTTAACACTAGCAATGCAAATACACTATAACTTCAGTTGAGTAATTTATGTTTTCAGTGGGATTACTTCATATGGTATTTAACATGTACACATACTTCCCAAAAATAATATCACTGTTGACATGGTGACATATGGGGCAAGAAGTGAAAGAATTATGTCCTCACAAAGGGAATTTATATAGACAGGCATCATCTTTTCTAGACTAATATATAAAATGAGCTGGTCCCGATGCAGTCAATGACGAAAGTGATGCAAAACAAATTCTTTACATGGCTTGTGCTGGTTGACATAACTAGTCTTGAGAAGGAAAACAACAGATCTTTAATGACCAGAGAACTTGTGTTGATGCTTCTACCTTTCAAGCATAACTGCTAGCTACATTTTAAAAATGGATAAAAAGTGTTTTCATTAAGAGATTGTTTTCACTGCGTCCACTTCATCTATTGCAATAACTGATACAGTGGTGAGTGTGACTAAGTGTGTGACCTCCAAAGGGTGGTGAAAACCTCCTCAGCACAGATATTTCACCATCAACACACATAATTTAAGCGATTCCCAGCTACTTAGCAGCCATTCGGTTCTTGCTTTTACCCTTCACTGTTGCCATATGATGAAAGTGCACTCTGGGTTGACCCATTATGTATTTTGTGCATATTTTTATGATACATAGGTAGCTTTTTATTTGGGAACTCGCATATGTGTTTTAATTTTGGAAGAAACAACCTAAACACATCAGCTTCATCAGAGAAAGTCCTCTTCAACCATGCCAAAATTTAAATCAACTGTATGTGGCTAAGGTCTAAATAAAGGATTGAAGTCTTGAGGGTGGGGAAAGCTTATGTAAATAGCAATTAGAAGTAAGTCAATTATCATATAAGAGGTGGTTATAGGTAGAATGTGGGCACAGTTCTTTTTTAGCAAAAATATTCTATTCCTGCACATCTTCCTTTGTAATGTTTAGAAATTCACTGTACACTGAAAGAAAGAAGAAATCATATTGCTTTTAAAATTCCCAACATAACTTCCTGGAATTTCCTGTGCTTTCTTTAGAGGTCTCTTTTTAAGTCATCATGGTGCCCATACCTAGGATTCCAGTACTGATTGAGAGACATGACTGAAAAATACTGTAGAATACACATATATACATATATATTTATATATATATATATAAACACCCCTCCCTTGCAAAAGCATCATGTTTTCTATTTTTTTACTATGTCAAAAAAGTTTTTGTGCCCTTTCTCCAGTGCCATAATTACCATGGAAACAGAACTGCAAATTAAACCAGAAATAACAGGGTTTATGCTCACAATAAAATAAACATACCCCAGATTTTAACTCAACCAACATCAATTTCCTGGTTTATCTGCATACGTTTGATGATTGAAAATTTAATTTTAGTTTTCTGGGAAAATCTTGAGGTGGTCCCCTGCCTGGGAACAGAGAACTGATAGTATAGAGAGGGCCCAATCTTAAAAGGACTAGCTGGCTGATGTGCATATACAGTATATGTGAAATTGGCACATTTTTTGAAATCTGTGTATGTATTTATTTAGCTAGATAGCTTTTCATTTAGGAATTCAAATGTGTTAATATGTGGTTTAGATCCGGAAAACCAGGCTCAATATATCTGTCTTATCGCATTAATTATAATGTATATTATGTTCTGTAATGTGGCTAAGATTTCTGCTGTGGGAAAGGTTAACTCTCCCAGTTTTGGTTCAACATTGGTCTTCAATGGCTATCAAATCAAAATCCTGCAAATTACGTTCATAGTTCTATTGCCTCATACACGTACATTCTCATAAATGGAATTTCACACTCCCTTATGTACAACAAGTGTAGATTCTGAGAAAATGGGAAAAATTCTACTTTTTCTCACTTGAGAAGAGTGGAAGCATGAGCAAAAATTGCACTGACCGATTTTGGTGAAGTCATGAGACCTACGGATGCAGAACAATCTGTATCTTGGTTTGTAATTATTTGTTTCTGCAAAACCTTTGACATAATTTGAAACTTCATAAGAAAACATCCATAACTGCCACGTCTGTTTTTATATATATGTGTGTGGGTGTATATGCACATTATGTATATGCATATATATACATGTATATAATATATCTATTTATTTATATAAACATGAATACTATGTCCAACACTAAACAACATTCTTTAAAAGGAGCTTCTAGGCAAAAATATGTTGTGATGACAATCTATTTTGCAGGAAGAAAATCATTTTACATTCTGCCAAAAACTGTATGTATGAGTTTAAAATCTTAAAATGTACAATTTTGGCTCCCACTATTGCAACTTTGCTTCACAGAACTATTTTACATTAGTGCTACCATGCAAGTTCTTTATTACAACTGATCAAAACATTTAGCTTCCTATTATTTTTTACTTTCCTGTGCTGTGAAATATTGCTTAGCAGGGACTTTTTTTTTTCCTGCAATGCCATGAAGGGTAATTCAGCGCCTAACTGAATACAGGGAAGTAAGAAGAAAGTCATCACTACAATTTTTTCTATGAGTCTGAGTATTCTTAAGTCTCATTATTTTTCCCTAACAGGGAGTTTATTGTAGTAATGACTTACTCAGTGCATCTGAAATTATGTTTCTTTTAAAAATCAGGTCATCCCAGAACACCAAAACCAGACAAGGCATTAAAATACATTTAATGAAACTTCCAACAAATTAAACTGGAAGGACACAAACCTTTTCAGCAGGGGTTGTAGTTCAAACTGCTTATTAAGATAACCTCCCATGGAGCAGTCTACCTCTCGTGTTGGTTTTTATATTCTTTCCTTGTCCTTCTTTTTTTTTTTTTTTTTTGGCAGTAAAAATACAGTCTGTCCTGTTTTCCAAAACTTGGAACTTAGAATAACTTGAGCAGCACATAAAAAGTTTTTAAAGTTGTTTCATGTGCTAAATACTAAAATAGGGATAAAACATTTCTGGAACTTCATTTATTGCTAAATTACATCAGTCGCCCAGAAAAATGTAGGAACTGCTTACAAATATACTAACTAGTTTCGATATTTATGTTGGTGGGAGTTCTGAATGAACAGGAACAGAAAAAACTTAACAGTGTTACCCAGATAGATGCTTCCAAAATGCTTACAGGAAGTTTGATATATGTGTACAATCTAAATATTACCTGTCTTCCTGTCCTTGCATCTTTGGATGGGTTTGGCTGCTGTGCTCTGTTTCTCCATATGTATCTGTGCAACCCAGTATTGGTATTTCTGTGCCATTTTGTAGTTTAGCAACACTATTTTCTAGTCTTAAATTCTCGTGTTTCATTTTGTGAACAGAAGCTGTGAAATTTCCATGTTCTTTGTTACATAAATCTATATTCTGTGAAGAGGGATAAAACCATCATTACGTAGTTATTTTTTCCACAATAAATGGGTGTATTTTTAACAAGAAACACAAAACAATGTTCCACACTAAAGAAAGACCTAGCTACCATATATAATCACGCAACATTTAGAGCAAACCAAGGTAATTGCCTCCAGAAAAAAAAAATCACTGTAGATAAATGAAAAAGAAAGAAAAACAGCCTCTATAACACAATAAAACAAATTAAAATTTCTCAATAAACACGCATTCAGAATATCATTGCTGTAAATTCATCGCCTGCTTTGCAAAACTGACGACATAAAAGCAACCCTAACAGCTTTAGCTGCAGACTGTATTGCTCCCTCCAGTAACAATTCCTCCAAAAATAACAAGAAAAATTATAGAAGTTCATTCCTATACTAAATAGAGGGTATGTGCACAGGCACAATTTAATACCTGTGTTGAGACAGTCACCTTCAGTTTCGGAGGCAGTAAAGCCACATTAGCACAGGGCGCTCTGTGTGTTACTAAACCCTGCTTCTCACTGGGTCAGCCCATGTGGCATACAAGTCAAAATACTCAAAAGTGCAAGCCCTGTGGGCACTGTGACCAGGGGCTAGAGCCCATCCACTCGGATACCAAGAAGGGACAATGGAGATTAGCTCTGGAAGTTGTCTAGCTGGGACACTCTACTCTTTTTTTTCTCCCATCACTGATTCCATGAAGCCTATACTGCACACCTGAGCCAGCTATTTTGGAACTACTTCTCTGCAGAGTACTGCACTGCCAAATCTATTTGCCAAAACAGCATACTGTCATCAACAGGAAATTGTCAAAAGGCTTACCAGATTGCACACAAAAGACTAAAACCCCTTGCATTTTATTAAGCTGTTCTTTCATGTATTTCTAGATTTACCTTATTCCTTCAGAACCCGGTAACTCGTGAGTATTGCAGGTTTGGTTCTTAGTATACTGCTACCACAACTGTGCTCCTGCACCTGAAACCTCGTCTATTCCTTGCACTGACTGGTTTGATGCCACCTCTTCCTGTGAACCTTGCCTTGCTTAGCTGCTTCTAAGGGAAACTTATGAGCCAAGCTGGAATGGAAATGCTAGAAAGTATAAGAAACTTTAATATTTTGTGCAATGATGGGGGAGCAGGGGCTCAGCTATGTCTTGCAGGTGGGAGGACTGGCAGAACAGAGGAAGAAGAAGAGTGCTAACTCATCCTAACACTAATAGATCTAGAATCAGCAGTTAAGTTACAATGGCATGTAACCCCAAAACTGAGCTGGCACAGCTGTGTTGCTTTTGAAATCTAAACCCTGAAAGTAGCCCTGCCTGATGATGCATTACACCATACTGACTTAGACTGACACAAGTCTGACAGGTCTGTGTAGTGCTCCACTGTACAGCACAAACACATTCGTAAAAATCTCCCCAGTTCCTGGAATCTGAGTATCAAATAGTTCACAATCTGAATATCCAATATTTCACAATCTTTAATGTTTAGATCCTCACAATACTTAGTAAAGCAGGAAAGAATTATTAAGTCCACAAATCCACTGAAATGTGTATTGACCTTGGTGTATGTAGTAACTGGATTTTACTGCAAAAATTTAAAAAACACATGAGGTGTCCAAGGATTCTTGGCAGACACCTCTTCTCAATCTTCAAGGAGTGTATCACTGTAGAGAAGAGCTAGACATGCAGGCACACATCCATCTCTGTTTCCACAATAATACATCATATATATACATACATATATCCATAGTAGGATATGTATGTATAGGTAAGAAGTCATTGACAGGTATATAGGCTATTTTAAGGGTGTGGATATGCGTGACATGCATTTGTCAGATACAGGAAAACAATTAACAGGCTACAAATCCCCAAAAAGTGTATTTACCTCAGTACTTACAAAAACAACATTCCTGTTTGGGTTTTTTTGTTCGTTTGTTTTTTAATGATAGATACAGTAACTGGAGATGTTCTGTAAGCAGGGGGCGTTTTGAAGTTTTTGTGGTAGGCAGCAAGTATCTTTATAAACGGAAGTTCTACATAACCTTATGGCACACTGTTTATGAATTAAATTTTAAACATCCCCTGTTTGGAAAGAAACAAATACTAAACTCTGAAAATAAGCTGGGTGGAGCAAAAGTTGTCAGTTTTCTACACTGTTAGGTAAATAATGTATGAACAAAGGTGTAAAATATTAAAAAAGGAACATATTTTTGTGTCTGCGAGGATGACTGTCTAAACTTAAACAAGTGACATCACTTACAAAAAAACAGGCTCCCAGAAACTGTTCAGTGTCTCGACAGTTACTGAAAAATTTCTAGTTTAATATAATTAAGGTAGAAATTGCTCCTGGCTATAACCATCTTCAGGCTGTGTGTGAACACCACTTGGTTCCAATTATGCTGCACACCTTATTTTTATTTATTTACTTTATGCAAGCCAGAAATCTCTAAATCTGCCATGGTCTTAATCTATGTTTACAGTAAGTGTACATAAATGTTCTCCATACTTCACAGATTAAAAAAAATTACCATGCAACTTTCATGCTCCTGGTTTTCCACCATCTCTTTTAGATGTGTGTTTTCAGATTTGATAACTTGGTATTGGAATTCCAGTAACTAGGGAAAGATTAAATTCTTAGTTAAATACAAGAATATTACTGTTAACTCGAATAACACTGAGTACAGATATTTCAGTTTAATTTATTTAATTAAGTGTAACAATACTTACTATAATATTTTTAAACAGAGCAACAATAAAGCAGAAAGAAGCATTAAGCCATCTATAGAAGATTCACAAATGCAGCACCTCTGATTTTATTTACCTTCTTGAAAGAAGTACTGACTTATGAAAGAAAGGAGGTTCACATGCAGTTATGAGATACAAAGAGGGACAGATTTTACAGGCCACAGAAACTGGATGAAATCCTAGCTGTGATGCTTAGAAACGTCATCTACTCTTTTAGTGATATGATCAGGAATGTGACCTGGTAAAGACTGCCACACAGCAGGACATATCTCTAATCTTCCCCAAACTTTCCTATTGTCAAAAGTAAACTATTACATTAATCACAATTTTCAATATGTAGTGACCCTCTCAGAAAACCCAGAGACAACCACAAACCTCTAAATATAAAGTTTCTTTTGGTTTACAAACTAAATAATGAAGATAACATATTTGTTTTTAAATCTGTAATTTGCCACTAAAAGTTATCTTAAGAGTTTCCAGCTCTAAAATTACAAGAATTTTCTATGCAGATTTGTAACATTCTTCAAAAAGCTTTACAAAACACTAAAAATTTGAAACTTTCTAGACGCTCAAATAAACAATAAATAAAGAACACACAATAACCACAAATTGGAAGTTTTCAAGATCTTTTGCATGTTGAAATCTATTAAGAAAAAATTGCAATGTGGATGTATAGTTGACATTTACTGCTGTTTTCATGCTCCAGTATCAATTTGGTGGCTGTAGTAATACTACACAGGTGTTACAGCACTGCTGATGAAAACTACACGAGAAATGTAATGCCTTTTTTTCACCGATAATGAATGTCATTATCAATAGTGTGGAGTAAAATGATGTAAGCTGTTTTTGCCTGCCTGCATACCTGTTGTTTTGCCAACAATTTGTCTTTTGTCTCTAACTCCATTTTTAACTGTTTTTCCAGAAGAGTAGCTTTCTTCATGATAGTTGCTATAGTGATCTCCTTCTGATGAAGCTCCTCTGTCAGGTCAGAGATTTCTGTCTTCATTCTTTCCTGCTCAGAGCAATGGGACTGCTCCTCTTGATAAACGTGGTTTCTTATCTGTACCAAATACATTTCAAAAAGAAAAAATGTTGTGCAGTAAATATCATTGCATCACTTGCTACTTATCAGTGACTATTTTTGCTGTTGCTTCCAAGACACCAACTCTTCTAACTGAATCAGAGATTTTGAGATTGTAAAATAAAATGTCTTTATGAGTCAGTGCACAGAGCTTTATTTATTTTTACATCTTTTTTCAACACTTCTCTTGCACTTTTATTTGCATATTTACTATTAGCAATGAACAAAATACAACACATTTCAATTAACATTTTAAAAGAAAGTAATAAAAATAATGTAAAGTATTGGATTTTATAGTAAATATCCAAGAAAATATCCATTCAATAAGCTTAAGTACAATTTATTTATATTGCTCCTAAGTTAATTTAAAATAAGTTTAATGAAGTCTAAATTAACTAAGGAGCGATGTAAATAAATTGATCTAGAGACTCTTTAATAAGGAAACTATGTTAGCAATAAAGAGTATATATGGTAAATTACTTTATGAGAATTTTTCCTGTCATTACATATAAAATTTAAGGTCAAGCTTTCTGCACTATCTCCTGTGTAGAGTTCTTCGAAGTATCAACACAAAGATTGTTTTCGTAACCTACTATAACCAACAGTTTGGTGCTGACAGATTATTTTACTAGGAAACAAACCCTGGCCTAACAACCTTTGAACCCATTTTAACAATTCCTTGCAGTACTGTACACAATGAGTAACAGATGGCATTTCATTATTATTTATGGAAACTGCAGAGGAATATTAGAATTGTAAACAAAAAGATATAAATGCAAAAAACCTAAGAGCTTGATCATGACTGTCATGCCAAAATTCCTGCATCCATGTCAGCTGCATCCGAACAGAGACGTTCAAAACCCACCTGGACGCATTCCTCTGTAACCCACTCCAGGTGACCCTGCCTTGGCAGGGGTGTTGGATTAGATGATCTCCAGAGGTTCCTTTCAACCCAAACAATTCTGTGATTCAGTGATTCTCGCTCACATTACTACTCAGCAAAACCACTACATGCCTGTCAGACGATTTCTAAGCATCCTCTACATCCAAAGTATTTTGACCACAGTGCCATGCCACGGCTGCTTGCTCACAGCGCTTCTGAAACGTGCAATGCAACGTGATGCATGGGTTCAAACTAAAGAGCTCTCTACCCTATACCGCGTAGCAGGTACCTTATTAAGCTTAGCCTTGTGTGGGTATCTGCTGTACCAGCTTGTAGCAGTTGATGTGTTTGCATATCCTACCTCTGAGACCACCTACAAGCTACAACTTTCCTCCTGTTAATTACTCATAGCCTTGCAGGCTTTATTAGTTGCATGGCATTATCTGAATCACAGTAATGCCTAGGCATGCTCTCTCCCATTACTTCAGTGATGTAAGTAGTTACTGCACGGGAATCAGAATGTGAATTTTACAGCTACACAACTACCCCCAGAAATGCAACCATATATGAAGTCTCTATCACATATGAAACCTCCATGCTCTCCCAAACCTACGTTGTATTCTCCTGCTCTCTTTTGCAGATGCACATACCCTTGGTCAGTACTCTCCTCTCTTCCAAAAATCCTATACTGCAGTTAAGATCTGGAAATACCTTGTTCAGCTCTTCTTGTTGGCGTTCTTGACTTTCTGAAAATAGTAATAACTCAGTGTTTTTATTTTCTAGTGGCTCAGTAAGTTGAACACGAGGTGACTGATGCCTTTAAATAAGAAATAAACGAGACATGAAACAAGCAGAATGCTACTCTTTATCTTACAGTATCCACTCCACAGTGTAATACTGTGGAACAACTGCTTAAGGATGAAAAAAAAAAAAAACCACAACCAACATTTGGCCTAAACCAGGTGGGAGATGTCTAGAGGTTCAGGACACTGCAAGTATATACAGGAATAATCCTGAAAGCTCTTGTAGGCTGGTATTCTGTATAATCTCAAATGGCTACAGCAGATTAGATAAACCATAAAACCACAAACATTTTATTCAAAGGAGGTTAGGGAGACTCTTCATTGCATTATTTCCAAGATGTTTTCATACTAAGAAAATGAAAGACTGTAAACACATTGGTAGAAATATATGAAATGCGTTGATATGTAAAGATCTAGGCATCATTACAGCCTTTTAACACAGTCTGCATCCACTGCCTGAAATCTTGTCATATATAATTGTCAATGAAAATGCTCAGTCTAAAATTGTTTAAGATCTGATATTTGAATTCAGAGTATCTTTCTTTAAACAGAGTTAATGTAAATAAAATGTAAGAAAAAAGTTATTAGCTCAGAAGTACGTATTAATTTAAATACTGTCTTAAACATACATACTTCATTTGAATTTCCTGCATATCTTTGTACTCTTTGATTTTCAATAATTCTGTATGCAACTGCTGGCACTCCACCTGCATCCTTCTCCAGAGACCATCCCGTGACTGCAGCTCATATCTCATTTCTGAGAAGTCTGCCTCCATGTTCTAAAGAAACAAGCAGATGCATAAACAGTTAAATAAAATTAGACAGCTTAAAATGCTATTATTGGAACACATTCGAGACCTGTATAATTTGAATGAAAGGACATACATGATTTTCATTTCTGAAAAAGGTATTGCTTTCATGTCAGTTCCCTTCTTTAGAAATCTCATCTGAAAATCAGATATTGAATATTCTTTAGCTCTTGCAATGTTTCAATGCATCTGTTTCTGAAACTATCATAGGAAACATAATTCAGAAGTTCTTTATTGTACTAAATGCTTCTAAAACACATAGTTTGCTTGTTTTAGCAGAACAGAACATGTTTCACATGTAGGAATTAGTGCCATAAGTAGCTTCCATTTTTTTCTTAACAGCATTTCCAAATTTATAAGCTGTGAAAGTACAATGCTATAGAAATCACCTCCAGAACTAGTTCCATCTCCATGGTGTTAATTGCTTGTTTAAATGAACATCACAAAATTTGAAAAAAAATCACAAAAGATTTTTTTTAGAGACTTGAAAAATCATATCTCTGCTTTACCTTTAATTTCTGATCGATAATGTGACAGACAACCTGTAGACATGTTACAGTTGGCATAATAAAATCCGATTTTTAAAAAAAAATCAGAATCCCACAAAAATATAGTGAAAACATACTAAAGGACTTGGAAATATAACCCATGAATAACAAAAGTAGCAATAATAATCAGTTCTTTCAATAATAATATCCAGAGAATATTTCTTTCTTGTCATCTAAGATCGAAAAGCATGTTCCAGGTAAAAAAAAAAAAAAAAAAAAGTTTTTTTCCAAGGATGTTGATCCTTTACTTTTAAAACCATTGCACTAAACACATTAGTATTTCTCATAATTTCTTAATTTTATTTGTACATAGTTTCCATCTTTACAAGCAAAAATAAACCCTTTAAAGTTCCAAAAGACAACTGGAATCCAGAAATGACACTGCAAGCAAGAACTTCAAAGGTTTATTTCCCTTAGAGCCTCATATGAGAATGACCTTCCTTCCAAGAAGCCTGTGGTTTCTTCTGGCTGAAAGGGCTGCTGAAGACAGATAATGAAGTGCTTTTACATTGTGTTTTTTTTTTTAAGGGGCTGCATATATGGATTAATTCATCTTATCCCTTGTTACACTAAGGCCAAGAGAGCTTTTTTAAACACTGAAATGCAAGTTAGGGCATATTCAGGTGAATAAAGCTTAATGAACTGTTAAAATTGTCCACAAGACTTGCTTATTACCATCTTCATGACTTCAACATTCAAGAAATAGCCACAATTATTTTATAATATATGAACCTGGGAGATGGTTACCCCTCTGATTTCATTCTGGGGTGGATAAGGAAAATAAATTTTGCACAATTGTGTGGCAGAAGTCATACTGTCTGTAGCAGACTGTAGTCATCATACATATTTACATAAATTGTATTTTCTTCTGTGAATTATAATAGTAGCAGGAAGAACAGCAGTCACAGCAGCAACTGCAATAATAATTGAAACAGTCCTTTGGGTCAAGAGTTTCACCCTTTCACATATCACTTAAAAAAATTTATATATGTACCACTTATTATTTTACGAAATATTTATTGCATCTGGTTAAAACACCAAAATGAAAATTAATTTTGAACCAGAAAACTTTAGGTTTTGTTTAGAGAATATAAAATAAAATACAACCTATAAAAGATCTGTTTCAAGGTGAAAAATTTACCAAACCTTCTCTTTTCTTCTGTGAAGAGTTTGGCTTTGACTAGCTTGGCGTGCTTGATACCTCAAAAATTTCTTGATCAGCTCTAGTTCTACTCAATGCTGTTTTGTGGTGGGTTGACCCTGACTGGATGCCAGGTGCCCACCACAGCCACTCTATCACTGCCCTGCCTAGCTGGACAGATGAGAGACATGAGAGAAAGGCTTGTGGGTCAAGCAAGATAAGGGCAGGGAGAGATCACTCACCAGTTACCGCCATGGGCAGAACAGACTCAACTTGGGAAATTAATTTATTGACAATCAAATCAGAGCAAGATAATAAGAAATAAAAACTAAATCTCCTCAGGGGGAGGACTCTTTACACTCTTCCCCTGCCTCAGTGTGGGATCCCTCCCACATGAGATAGTCCTCCACAAACTTTTCCAATGTGAGTCTTTCCCATGGGCTGCTCTGGTGTGGGTCCTTTCCCTGAGGTGCAGTTCTTCAGGAGCAGGCTGCTCCAGAGGGAGTCCCCCACTGTGCGGTTACAAGTGCTGCCAGAAAACCCGCTCCAGTGCGGACTGCACTCTCCGTGGGGTCACACATCCTGCCAGGAGCTTGCTCCAGCACAGGTTTCCTACGGTGCCACAGCCTTCTTTGGACACCCACCTACTCTGGTGTGGGGTCCTCCGGGGTCTGCAGGTGGATCTCTGCTCCACCACGAGGCTCCCTGGGCTGCAGGGGCACAGCTGTCTTACCATGATCTGCACCCCGAGCTTCAGGGGGATCTCTGTTCTGGCACCTGGAGCACCTCCTCCCCCTCCTTCTGCACTGACCTCACGGCCTGAAGGGTTTTTCCTCTCACGTATTCTCCATCCTTTCTCCTGACTGCAGTTGCACAGGGCTCTTTTCTTCCCTCTTTAAATATGTTATCCCCAAGGTGTTTGTCACTGATGGGCTTGGCCTTGCCCAGCAGTGGTCCACCTTGGAGCCACTGCCACTGGCTCTGTCAGACACAGGGAAAGCTTCTAGAAGCTTCTCGCAGAGGCCACCCCTGGAGCACCCCAACTACCAAACCCTTCCCAACGCCAACCCACTGTTCAACATTTTAAATACAATTATATGATGTGTTTCTATGTAAATTAGTGTTTAGCAGTTTAATGCAAACTTTTGAAGAACCAAACCCCCTGTGTGATGTTTCCAGGCTGCCTCCCATGTATGGCTGCAGATAAGTTCGTCAGGTAATTCATACGGTAGAGAAATAGGCTGCAGTGTCCGTTTGGATCTTCTAAACTTTGTATTTTCTGTACAGCCAACGAACTGGTCTTCCATACATTTCACTTTATCACTTGCTAATTAATAGCATGAAAGAAGTATTTAGAAGCACACATGAAACAGTCATAGGCATAGAGGATATATGAGGCACAATAAAAGTCTTGCTTTCATTGCCATCAGACTTCTTCACAGCAAGATTCCCATCTACTGCTTCCTCCTTTACCTACATCAACTATTCCCATCCTCCATCTAACTCTCCTTCATGCAAACCTGCTTACTGTTTCTGGCTGACAGCAGCCCTCACACTTCCTTCTTTCTCATACAGACACTCCTAAAAAAAATATTTCCTCTGAGCTACCCCTTTTCACTATAAATTGACGTGACATCAGTGTTTACCTTCTGCAGCTATTTCCAAACACGGTTTTTCTAATACAGCAGCGTTCCACACCACCAATATAGTTATTCTGCAACTTTCTGCCCTTTAGGTGATGATGTTATGTACATCTAGCCCCATTTCTACTTAGAATGTCTTCAGTGCTTCCTACACCCCCTGTATTTTCTTCAGGATTCCACAGTTCCTCCTGCTTGAAGATTTTCTTAAAGGCTACAGCAGATGACATCTACCCTCTCCATCTTAGAGCATCTACCCACTTGCTCCAATTGCCATGGTTTGTTCCACTCCGTATTTTAGTACTGCTGTTTTTGTTGGCAGGCTTTTTAACAGGCATCAAAACAGAAATTCTGCTTTGTATACCAGTAACTTGTATACAGGCAAAAGACTCAGTAAACTAGTGTGCAAATGACATGACTTGGCTATTCTGACAACACCTGAAATTAACCTCTGCCACACATATGCTCGTTCCTGTAAAGTTTATTGCATATGCTGTTATAACTCTGCAAGGATGTCTGCAAGCAGAAATGGATCTTTCTGCAGAAAGAGATGAAGTTACTAGAGGCCATTCAATATATTACTGCAGCTAGAAGTGCTTAAATAAATAAGCAAAAGCATAAATGATATATGCTACCAGAAAAAAATAGCAACGAGACTCTCTTATCTGTTTCAAACACAGCTAATAAAAAAGGCTGTAAAGATCTTGTATTATCGCTATTGTGTCAGAACGCATATACCAAGACCAAAAGAAGAGGCACAAATGGCTGTCTTCATAGATCAGTGCTATGCTGAAAAACAGTGAAATAGGGGTAAGATAAAAACTAATGGTTCTTTATGTGGAGAGAAACTTAAAAATTCGTTGACTGCAAAGTCTCTCCTCAAAAATAACAAAGTATGCTGTACACTTTTCTATATACTTATTTACTAGCTAGATGGCAGAGTGTGCAACAAGGTATAAATCAGATAAAGAGATTTCATAGAAGTCGTTGGAACACAAGGAACCAAGTGAACTAGGCTACGTTCCTGGAGATGCTATGGATATAGGAAAGTTATAAAACCCTAGAAAAACAGACAAGAAGAAATATACTACTACAAATCAAAACTATTTCTGATTTACTTAAAAAAAAAAATCATACTGTTCACAGATCATTCTGTGTTCCTGCAAAGAATACACCTAATGTACAGACCTTCTATGCAGGCATCTCAATACAACTTTTTAAAGTATACTCCTGAGTAATTAATTTTCCAAGCATTAATTCCACAGTCACCATGAAAACCTCTTACTACCTGGCACTGGGTTTGGTACATTTTTAGATCTTCATGGAGCTTCAGATTTTCCTCTTCGAGTTTATTCTTGTTCCTTGCTATTTCATTCACAGTTGCCTTTAGTTTCTCAATAATCAAATCATCCTCTTCACTTTCAGGCTGGGCATAGGTAATTACCTCTTCTTGGGTTTGTTTCTTATTGTGTATTTGGAATTGATAATTCTGGGTCTGCTTCTATAAAACAAGAAAGTATTTTGAATGAATTCAATAATTATATGTAAACTGCTGGGACGAAAATGTTAGTACTGAAATCATAAAGCTATTTACATCTTCACCAGTATTTGCTTAGAAAAGATGGCACAATTGGAATGGTTTTAATTACTTCTACTCCTTTTTTTGGTCTCATGTTCCTTGCCCTCAGTAAAAAAATGTTTCAGAAACCTTCAAGGGCACAGAATTTTTTCAAGGACTTTTTTCTCCTGTGCTGTGTATTTTCCTAGTACTTACTGTTAATGATCCTCAAATGTGAAAAAGGTGATTATGATGACCTACTCAAAGCACTTACCTATAAAAAAATAATGTGAGAGAAACGTTCCTCTTTGATTCATTGAACTCAGTAGGAGCTGTGTGAGTGTGCGCCTCGGGATAGATATTAACCTTTGTCTAGGGGGCTAGCGTTACATAGTTCATGTATAAACAGCTCAGTTACTACAGAAACTGTACTTCTTTGAGATCACTATCCTTAAACCTGGGGAAGAATCATTCGCACATTCCGTAGAGTCTTACACTTCATTCAGTTTCTTGTACTAATTAAACTCCTAAAACCAAAACTTCAGAAAATTGGTTTTGCCAGTACTTCTGAATTCACGAGCATTGAGAAGAAGCATAATTACTATGGTAACCGTTTTTGCTGTTTAAAAAACTATCCACATGTACCCCTCTACTGGGAGATTAACAAGCAGTACTAATCTTTCAGAAGACTGAGAATTAGTTGAAAAATGACAACAAAATATTACCTGAAAATCATGTATCATGTGCAGACACCAAGCTGAGCAAGAAAATATATAGTAAAAATAAATAGGGTTACAAATGCCATATTTCACTGACAAGGACTGCAAGAAGTCGCGCTTTAGACAGCTTTTGATGTTATTGACTATGTTTCTGCAATTTGTGTTGGCTGAGAACCTAAGCAGAATGGACCATTGGCTGCATATCAAGTAAAAAGCCAAAAGAAATTTCCAGGTAAGTTTCATTCCTATAGATAACAAATTAAGGTCCCTCTGACATCTAAGTTATGAAGTCTGACATACCAAAGTGTCAATACATCCCATGAAAAATATAGTGCAAAGACTCCAACTGGCAATCAAAGACCTCACAAAAGAGCAGCTTGAGCCAAAGACACAGGAACAATTAACACTTTTGAAAACGGTTAAGGGGCATCAGACTTATATTTAAAAAAATAGTTGGTGCTCGGTTACAGTTGTGAAGAAAATTGTCTCCAAAGAAAGGTGACTCTTGGCAATGAAAGCCTGAACAGAAAAATGGGAATGATCACCCTGAGTACTCTATTTTGACTTGTCTGACTATATAATCAATATGTATTAGTCAATAGTTTTGTCTAGTCAGAGACTTGTTTTTTTAACACATTTGTATGGAAGTTCAATAGTTGGAATATAATTCTCTCAGTAGCTAAAACCAAAACTTAACTGTTATTCTTGGAAACTCTGGATATGAGTAAAGAGTCTAACAGGAATTGTTAAGAGAAATCTTCACTAGATTAAGATCCAATGAGCTTAGTAACAGTGGAAAAGGGAATTACCAGTCAGCAACATAATTGGCTTCCCCTTACTTAATTTTCAAGGTGGCCCAGGCAATTTGTGAGTTATTTTCTTATTTTTTTATTTTTATTTTCTTCTTCTTTTTCTTTATTTCTTTTTTTTATTTTCTTTTTTTTTTTTTCCAGGATAGGTCATCAAGACATCATTAAATCAACATTTTTTTCTGGATTGGAAGGAATTAAAAAAATTAAAATATGCTGGATCAATAGTCTATATATAAAAAAGTAATAAGCAAATTGGCAAGTAAAAAAGAATCACAAAGTCAATCAAGGACTGACTAATAACTAGAAAGCTGAAAAATATACTAAAAAAGGGTTAAGTGATCCAACAAACAACTCCAAGAGTGATTCTGGAGTAGCATATGAAAATTCATTTTTCTGCATAAACGGTATTAGTATATATTTATGACCTTCAAAAAAAATGAAGGGTAACAGATTTGAAGGAATTTTGTATTTGAGTCATAGTAATGACACATACTACTTGGTAAGAAACTTTTTAAACTTTTTAAATAACTTGTCATAAGTAATTGCATATCAGTAAATTGCACAGAAGATAAAAGTATCCCCACAATATACTTACAAAGTAAAAAAAGGAATATTCACTGGTTTTTGCAGGTTTTTTGGTTTTGTTTTTTGTTTGTTTTGTTTTGGGTTTTTTGGTGGGGTTTTTTTGTGGATTTTTTTTTTGTTGTTGTTGTTGTTTAGAAATGTTGTAATTTTCATCATGATACTTTCTCATTTTCTCATTTTCACGAGAAAAATTAAAGTAAAATAACTGTATGTATCATTAGATCTTCCAGTATGGGCCTGCCTTACCTAATGCAATATATTCACTACCAACACAGACACGCATTATCAGATTCACTGTAAGCTTATTTTTTAAAAATTAAATTAAAATAAGCTCTAGCTGAGCAAACAGTTGATTTTCTTCCTAGAGAAGGAAGGTAGGACTTTTACCTGAAATATATTATATTTCTTGGGTAATAATTTTTGTTGAGCATCCAAATAAACAGGATAATTTCGGCAGATTGTCCCATTCTTATCCTCTTCTCTTGATTTAAATTCCTGAAAGACAGAAAAACAAGACTAGAAAACATAGGGGAAAATATCTCTTTTCCTTAATCTAAATATTTATACAATTTTTATAGTTCTAAAAAAAATTTAGTTTTTTAATTAATACGTAATCTTTCCATAATTTTGGAAAGAAGAAAAAAAGAACAATTATATAAACCAGTCATCCAGTCATGCCCACCAGGAAAAAATCCAGTCTTAAGGGATATTAATCTGACAAAAATGGATGGTAAACATAATCCCTGAATAAAAATTATAAAATATATTATACCACTATAAAAATTATAAAATATATAAAATGTTTTAAATAATTGCTGTAGGTATTAGACTATTACCATAACATATTCATTTTATTGGATGGTAGTTCCTGTGACTTTAAAGCCATATCAATGTCAAACAGAGTAATCAACAGGGAATCAAAGCCTTAATATTCAGACACATGTTTTGAGTGCTTGCTTTTTGCCTTCTTTTTTTTCCATAACAGATGGGTCAGCAGCTACCTTGAATAAATTTTATTTCTTGTTGTCTTTACAATGGCTGCTTTGGGTTCTGAGTTCACCTAACTTAAACAAAAAACTGTTTAATTTTATTACATCAGATTTACCTAATACTGGTTTTGTATTTGCACTTCCATTCATATTTACAGTGCATTTGAATTTGTTTTTAGATCATACCAGATCTTATATGTTCACAAATAGACTTCAAAGGCAATAGCCGACAAAATAAGCAGGAGAACTCCCATTACTAGAGCTGTTGCTCTTTTAGTTTGAAAAGTTAGCAAACTAACAGTATAATCCTTTATACAGTGGAAACTAATAAACTGTTATGAGAATGTCCTTTTTCACAATGGAAATGTTGTTCTAAAAAGACAGATGATGTTTTATAATTAATTTAAACTGGCATATTCCCTAACTTTAAATAATAAAGATTTTTTTCCTACAGAAACAAAACTGAATGCTTTTCAACATAGATTAATACAAATCTTCTTTCATAGCTTTCCTAAAATCTGCTTTGGTATTTAAAACAATAAATATCTTCCTATTTTATAAAACATAGTACAAATGGAGTTTTAGACTACTTGATGAGGACTGCAGGTTCAAGGCCTTACTGCTGAGCTTAGTAGATTTTCAACACAGTAATTATTTCCTGAATACTAGAATTTGCTAAATATATTCCAAGCACTCATTTTTCATACTGCATAATTAATAAAATTACAACATTGTCTTACATTATTTTCAAATTTTAATCTTGAATAAGGTTATTCTCAAATTAGCTGGATCAGGCAGTTTTACAGCAGTGATATATTTAGTCAATGATAGATGTATAGCCCATTTATTATTCTTGTAGTAGCAGCTGTTGGCAGCTATGCTGCAGTCCAAAGTGTAGTAGCTTTTCTAATAGTAAGAACTTCCATGTGAAAGAGACAGCAACATCATGTAAAACTACAATGTGTCTAGGATATCTATGTAGGTATAGTCACCTGAAGGTTGCAGAAGTTAATCCTGTATCTTATTGAAGAACATAAAAGACAGATATGTGCAAAATAAAGACCCTAAAACCTTGCTTAATTAAAGTATAAAATTACTTAAAATCTACTAGAACTTAAATTTTTTGATTGTAAATTCTCAGTGTCCACATCATCTGCATCGTAAATCTACATCATAAACATGTAAGTCTTCCCAATGCTTAGCAGCTAGGCAACTATATCTCACTTTCAATTGATATTCCTCTGCTTGCTTTGCCTACAGGACCCAGTTTAGTAAGCACTCTGAGCGCATACTACTTTACTGTGCTCTTTACAAAGGACAACCAGAGAAAATACAAATTTGTTTCTGTGATCTTTCTATGCTTCATCAGATTACAGTTTAGACTGTTCTTCCCATATATGGAAGACTGTTCCGTAATCCTTCCAGACAGAATCTGAAGTAGAATCTTCCCATGTTCGTTTTCTACCCAACAAACACATGTTATTTTTTAACAGGCTCTGGAATTCTTCCTTTTTAAGTTGCTTTGCTTTGCACAGAATACCAGCAGCATAGGATAAGCGAAAAAGAAGCAGCAAAAAATTAGCACAGTTAGAAATTATATTGCTCAGTTTTAAGAACTGAGACAGGATACCAGTTTCTGCACCTGTGAGTGGAGCCAGAGAAATATTTGGGGAGAAGCCACCACTTCCAGGCACACTCTCTACATGCCAGTTCTCTGTGTTGCCTAACTTTCCTGTTGGTCCGATAAACATGTGATTATTCCACAGATCATAAAGTAAACTCCAACTCTGAGAAGTTAAGGCTTGGAATTATGATTCAGCAATCAGTATCATCCTGTAGCCAAGAAAGGGCCACTACAATCCATTCTGTGTCCAAAGGGATAGGAAATGTGACTGGATCCTGTCCTCAGCACCTATTATCTAGTCCCCCCAATCAGTATGCCGGATTCTGCGGAATATATTTTTAAGTGCCTAATCTTTCCTCAGGCATTACCTAGGGAAACCAGGCACTGAGGTCAAGGTTGTGGATTCTCTCAGCTACATGGGTGCTGTGAAGATATATGTGCAACAAGCAGTTTTCCAACCCCAAATCTTTTTTCTCTATGTAACCCAACGTGGCCAAGGTTGTCCTGAGGTTTATAAAACTTGAATTAATGGTAGGTATTATGTGACAGTACCCTGCATACGTAAAAGGTCTGATGCCTCAAGAGATTATATAATCCAGTACACGTATACTAATCAGGAAAACAGTAACATTTATTTATAGTTACACTTCGAGAAAATTGATATTAATATTAAACTATGCATCTTTCTTGCCAGAGCAAGAAAAATCATATAATTTTTTGTAGAATTATGATAAAATTAAAGCTTACAACTATAAATCACAGATTAGTTCTAAAGGCATATTAAAATTAAAATACAATAACAAAGTATTCTTACCTCCAGTTTCTTGTATAAATTTCTTGTGTCAGATGATGTTACTAGGCTTTCCTCACATTTTTTGCTACTGTTGCCCTTTTCTTGTTTTAACTGATGTGATTGTAGCTTTTCATAACTATGTGTCAACTTTGAAAACTAAGAACAAAAGCAGAGTTGAACATGCAAAATCTATCAAAGATGACCACATGGCCAAAGTTTTCTTTGAACCAGAAACAGCAACTGTGGCTTCGGCATTCTAAATGTTTAATCAATGTAATAAAAAATCAATTAACAAAGTTAATCTATTATAGAGGAACAAGACTAAGCTCTCACATAAATATTAGCTGACTGTTCAAATGGGTTCGTTTGACAGCTACTTAACCCTGCTGAAGTTCTTCATAGCAGTTACCCATAGAGTCACTTCCTTCACAATGTTTATATGGAATGTTCTATACTTGTTTACTGCCATCTTGTGTTGACATTTTTAAAGGATGCTCAACTAGTAAGAATGACAGATTATCACAAATGTACTTTAAACTTGCGTGTTTCTTTCTTATAATGAAAATTGTGGAAATGTGTGATGATGGCATTCTGCTGGAATCGTTAATAACCACAGAGTTAGACACTAAATAGACAAAAGACACTGACTATTGATCTCACCATGAAAACCTGGCTTCGGGCTCAGAGGAAAGGAGATAGAGGCAGAGAAGGGAAGGCACCAAGGGAAGTACCACCAGCCTCTTCAGAAAAACAGCTGGTCTGATCAACAGTTCACTCTACTGCACAAGCAAAGTGTCTCTCTCTTGGCTGTTAACAGGTTTGATACAGGAAACTGACACTGTCTGGTAGGGATATGTACATTTGTTTTTTTTTTTAAAAAAAAGGAAAACCCAAGGATATTGACAAAGGAAACATTAAAAATACGGTCTTAAGGAAAGCTGAGCAAAAGAACTTTGTGAAGACTGTTGAGTAGAAAAGAATCTTATAACTATAATTACTGAAGGTGTCTCTTGTTGTTAAGTTCCTTTAAATTCAGGTATATATGACTTTAAAAATTCTGACTAACGTAAAGTTCTTTGTATAACCAAACAAAATCCATAAAATCTCTTATTTTTGTTTACCGCTCAAAGTGAACTACTGTTTCTTCAAAGAACTACTGTACTTCAAAGGAGGTAATTGGAAACGGATGGAATCCTGTTGAATCAACGTGAACAACTCAGGTTTGTGCAGATAACAAAGATGGCCAAAGAAGTCTGAAAAGATATAGAAACTGAAGTTTAAAAATCATCTGGAAACTTCCTATAGACATTTGAGATGAACTTGGGAATCATAATGTGGGACAGCAAAAAGTAATTGAAAAGATGACAAGAAGATAGATTGTCCTGAACTAGAAAATTTCATGAAATGGGGAGGCCTAGGGATAGATTTGACCAACTTGGAATGTCTGAATAGCAATTCTGTAACACAGATTTACAGAGCTGAGATACCACCTGCAAAACCAAATCAAAAGTCTTGCAGAGTATCTGCCTATATTTGAAATTGACCTTGCCAGAGAACACAGTTAAGATGAAATGTTTAAAATGAGTCAAGAGTATACAGGCTCAAACAACACGGAACCCACTGCCCTTGGAAGAATAACAGTTTTGCTCTTGAATTTATTATGGCATGTGTGAACTGCCTGGGAAGAGCAAACTCAGATAAGCCAGCTATTAGAATGTTCACGCTAAAAAGACTAGGAAATACAGGATCCAATTTCAGGACTAAAATGGAACAGAATCGCCAAAATCTGAAAATTCCGTCTGAGTATTTAATGACAGTAGGATATTACAGACAGATTAGAGTCTGGATGTTAACATAACTGGAAACTAGACTAAAAGCCAAGAATCATTCCATTTAATGGTAGATATTCACTTTAAAACATCCAAGTTGTTCTCTTTGAATGTTATACATGTTAGAGAAAAAAACCACCCAAACAAATTACCAAAAAATTAGGCACTTCAGTGAGTTCTGAGGTAGAATTAATCTACTTTCAGATTTCTGAAAGTTAGACATACAAGCCTGAGCTACTCTGCATTAGCAAAAGCTGCCTGCAAATGCTTAGTCATTTCAGCTATCTTAAATTCTTGTCATACTCTGACATGAGTTGTATTCTAGGGGTGTCCATTTCTCTCCGTTGATTCTAAAGGGAGCCTGAGGTAGTTCAGATGTAGACATCTAGCTTTTAAATGTCTAAGCAAAGCAATTAGTTGCCAAGTGCTTAGAGCAAGAATAGATTCTTGTCCTTTTGCTGAGACATTTCTGTCATCTTCAAAATGAGAAAAACTATGAGATATTAATAAAAAAAAAAAAAGAATGAGCAAGTAATGAAGATGAACCTCTGAAGTTTTGCTATTTAATTATGACAAAATGTTGTACATTTGAATGAGTGCAGCAGTGCGGCCTAGGAGTTTCAGGTTACATACCAAGAATTATTTCCCTAATACAAGAAAAATATAGGTTTTACTGCATTCAACAGGCACACAATCAGTTCAGTGGGACTACTGCTCATTAAACAGCTGCTTTTAGCTGTACTAAGGAAAAAAGCACAGAGAACCACAGAAGAGAAATTTGTTTGGAATAGCCGAGCATTCCGATAGCTAGAAAAAGTGTTCCTTTCTATTTCTGGTGAGATTAGGGAGGAACAAATCTTGGGAGCAATTTTAAGAATACATCTGCAGAGAAAGCTACAATGCTATTGGTAAATACTAACATACCATTTGTGCAAAACTAAAGTGTAGCTCTTAAGATTATACAGTTTAGAAGGTGGTATAACTTCCAAGTGATGATAAGAACCAAAAGAGAAGGGAGTCAAAGGAGAAAAGACAAAGATTAATATTGTCAAGTAAGCTCTATATTTTAGATATGAATTTGTGTAGCTGAAAATATGAGACATTAAAGTAATTTCATTGTAGACACTGCAGCGCTGTAATTCAAGAAAGGAACTTAATATGGAGACTGGTAAAAGCTAGAAAGGCAGAGTGGGATAGTCCTGTCTAGCACAGGTGCTTGGAATTGTTCTGACAGGCAGACTTCTGTTAATCACAGAGAATCCAGGCAGACCTCCTAACACAGGCATTCAACAGTTTACTTCTTCAGTCAGTGTGTGCTAGATGGGCATTTCATGAGGAAATATGCTTTGGTGAAGGGACAAGAATGCGGATCAGAAAATAAAATGGAAAGAGTATCAGTGCTGAAACCTTTGTCAAAATAAGCAGGATGACTGAGAGAGAAGGAAATGTTTGGAGACATGGACTGGGAAAATGATGTATACTCTTAAGAGCTAGAAATCTAGCTTCTTGAATAAAGATAAAAGAAGAAGCAACCAAGAAACTTAGAGGAAGGTTAGGTGGTCTAAGTGGTAACTAAAGAGGAGGAGCTGGGCAAAAAATATAACCAGGTTTAAAGAAAAAAGCTTGTAGGTAAGAAATATCAGATTCTTTTTATTTTAAAAAAAAAGAGAAAACGTTATATTTGCCCATAGAAAGGGTCTGTAGGGTAATTAACAGCTTCAATATAAAAATCTGGATGAAAAATGGCCTGAAGTTTCAATTTCAGAAGGTTCAATTTCATTGAAGATCTTAGCAATAACACGTAACATAAACCCAATCATTTTTAGCATGTGCTTAAAAACAATAGTTAAGATGCAAAAAATACTGCAGCAAATGTGAAAAATGGATAGGACAAGGGAGAGATATACTATATTTTGGGGGATAGTTCTGCATTGCTAAAGGTAGCTTACATCTTATATGTAAAAAGTCACACTGTTTTTCACTGTGTGATGTTTTCTTCTCAATAATCATGCTAAAATGTTTCTTTTTATGTAATTTGTGTAAATCATAAAACAGCTTTTATTTCTACCTACTTTCCCAAATGATTAGAAGTCTTAATTACAAAACAATCAAAGTATTCACTGCTTGCTTACAGAACTGTTTGCCAAATCAATTTTCATATATAAAAGAAAATATAAATTAAAGACAACATAACGTTAAAAATAAGCAATGCATTTATTTGTTTGATGTATTCGGGTGGTGTTATCACTTCTAAATGAAAATAATGATAGCCAATTTATGCAATCTAAGATGATTATATAGTAAGTGTGAACTGGAAATTATAACACTAAGTCTCTGGTAAGAGAATCCAGTGAAGGGAACAGAAAAATTACAGGAAAAACAATGCAGAATTGTGTATGTTAACTTCTTCAAATGTGAGAAACAGAATCAACTGAAGTTTCATAAAAATTTTTGATTTATGACTGGAGTAGAAAATAGTGAAGAAACAAAAACGCAGGTGGCAGAGCAAACACAGCCAAACGGAATCATAAAATCATAGAATGGTTTGGGTTGAAAAGGATCTTTAAAAGATCACCTAGACCAACCCCCCCACCATGAACAGGGTTGGTCAAAGGTCTACCCAACCTGGCCTTGGAATGGGGCATCCACAACTTCTCTGGGCAATCTGTTCCAGTGTTTCACCATCCTCACTAGAAAAAGCCCAAACCGTTCCTCAGGTTTCAGTTTCTTTTCCTGCTACTACAGGCCCTGATAGGAAGTCTGTCCCCATTTTTCTAATAAGCCCCCTTTAACTACTGAAAGGCTGCACTAAACTCTCCCTGGAGCCTTTTCTTCTCCAGCTCGCAAAGCCTGTCTTCACAGGAGAGGTGCTCCAGACCTCTGCTCATCTTCGTTGCCTCCTCTTGACTCGCTCCAACAGGTCCGTGTCTTTCTTGTACCAGCTGCCCCAGAGCTGGATGCAGCACTCCAGGTGGGGTCTCACCAGAGCCCAGTGGCAGGGGAGAACCACCTCCCTCGACGTGTTGGCCACATTTCTTTTTACGCAGCCCAGGATACAACTGGCTTTCTGGGCTGTGAGCACACTGAAATAAATAAAGCTCAAACAAATTCCCAGTATCATTAATCTAGCTTACTCCCATTTCGATACTATGGAAACCTGCACCTTAAGGAAAGCTATCAGACCACTTTAATAGTCCCTTAAAAGCTGAAAAATGTATAGCAAAGACATGAGAATAATTCAAATCTTAAAATTCCTAATGCGCATCAGAGTCTTGATAGCATGGATCTAACTATCTATTTTATCATTTTCAGTTTTTGTTAGTCCAAAGTCAGGAAATCATGTATCTGCCTTCATAACAGATGTCACAAATCACATCAAAATCCATCCAAGGAGTTTGGACATGACAGTACAGAAATTAAAATGGAGCCTGGGAGGAAGCTGTAGTCATCATCATTTGTGTGACAGGACTCATCTTTCCCAAATCCATAACACTACATCTATACCATTTGGCACGTATAAGCTTTTTATAATACAATCACAAAATAATGAAATTGACATTTTTCTTACTTGAGATTTCAGTGCTTGAAGCTGAGTTTCATAGCTCTGAGCCATTTCATATTTAGTTTTCTGTAAGTCTTCCAATTTTTGTTGAAGTAGTCCCACCTACAGTTAGAATAAGCACTCAAATGTACCTTTTCTGAAGTGTTTCAATGTAGGCAATTTTTTGAAAAGTAATTTTAAACTTTGAAATAAGACCATTGCTTAAGGGAGAGATATTAAAAATATATTTTAATGCAGTAACTTAATAATAAAACTGGATACCAGAAACCCAGATTGTGGTATCAACATCAAATTGGGGATTTTATAGTAAAAAATCTCAGTGTATGCTTATGTTACGATTTAATGATAATATTGTACAAGGCTGTCATAAAAGATAATTTCTAAAAGCTTTTCTGACCCAGCTATGTGAATGAACTGCTGTGCCCTATTGTGAAAAACTTCCTTGAATGCCTAATAAATCGTATAAAAGACTTTCCACTACTTATGTACAAATTATTGGAAGACACTGTAGACTCATTTCAGCTCTCTAAGTACAGTGGCATTTGAGATAAACTTGAATTATTACCCAGTTTCACAGAGATCTGAGAAATACAACCAAGTGCATACATGACACGTTTTTCTGGAGACACAGCTGGAAGCTAGGCAGAATATGCTAAAGTATTTCAGATAACATCTCTGTACAGGCAAATAAATTGAGGCTTTGAGGATTGGCTACCTGAATTATTCTCTTGGCTCCTCTGACCGCTATGACTAAGGGCAAGTTCCTAATTGCTCATTAGGGAGAGTTACTCCATTTTCAGAACTGCCACGGGCAGTTCAGACACTTAGCTCACACAGCAATGCCCTTGTGTAGACACCTAAATTCAGCTGTCTTGAATGAGAACTGAATGCTGTCCAAGGATTTCTTGATGCTTCTGAGTGAATACTCAGCAGGCAAGACTGGGAAATGCAGACAACACCAGGTACATGGGGGCTTTCAGTTTCATAAGAAAGTCTAAGTCGTAATATAATTAGAATCTTCACGATGAATAAAATTATCATACAAAGACAGTATATCATGTAAAATGATGAAAATCAGGTATAAACAGGGGCTAGAAAGACATAATTTTGTGAACCTTTTCGAACTGTACACTTCCATAAAATTTCTGATGAAACAAGAAGTGTTGGCATTTAGAAAAAACCCATAAAATTATCTTTTTTACAGTTAAACTGAGGATATTTGATTTAGACTTTAGGGAAACAGAAGAAATATGAAATTTTCAATGACATTTTTACAATCACTTTTCAGAACAGAAGCACACTTTAAAACAAAACACTAAGGATAATTACTGACCTTTAAAGGGTGTTTGGCATTTTTACATAACAGAAAAACGGGTCTCCTTATAGAGAATTTAAAGCATACTAATAAGTAAGTATCAGAATAAATACTTCCTTTATTGAATGTGATATTCTTAAATACCTCTTGACCTTTTTGATCCAGTTTGCTTTGGGCACTTGCTAATTCTTGATCCTGGATATCCATCTTCGCTTCTAAAGTTCTCATCTTTCTTTCCCATTCCAATTGTTTTCTGTTTACCATGACGTCAATTTGATGCACTAATTCCTGAAGTTCAGCTTCACATGGAGAAAGCCTAAAACCATAAAGAGATTTATTTTTTCAAGAGGGAAAACAAATTTTTCTTTACATTGCTAAGACTTTATTTTAATTCTGATGGGATTAATCACTTTTCAGCATCAGAAAGAAAAGGGAAAGGTAAATGATACCTGCAAACATAGGTGGAACCTCACTTCATCCATCTTAAGTTTGCTTGCATGCTCAAGTTTTGACTGCACTAAACTGAAAAAACAGCTCCTTAGTATGGATATGTGTTTATCAAAGGTCTGTTATCTGCTGCCTAAATTGTGCATATCCTTTGCTTTGATAATTATTATAGGAAATTTGAGCAAATTTGTTAGATTTGTAATGTCATAATTAAAACTTTATGTGATTTTTTAAAGTCAGATTCTCTAAAACGTCTTTTGCATCAACAAATCCTTGAAACTACAACATCATCAATGTTAAGCTTGGAAAGGCTTTTTAAATACAGACATAAATCTTAATGCCAAAAGGCATTAATGTTAAATGTTAAAACCGGTAGCAGTGCCATAATGTAATTTTGAAATTTAATAATAAACATAGGATGATAATAAACAAAGTGCAAGCAAGTAGTACACTGTAATGTTCATGTTTCAAAATAAAACTACCCCCTTTCAAGTGCCTGAAACTCATCTCAAAAGTAGCATTAATGATGCAATAAACTTTGATCCCCTCTGGGTGGAATATAAAAAAAGATTTTGGAAACAGAAAACAAAGCCATACTGCATCAGAACTACCTCTTCTTTGATACTGCTATAAGGACCTGCGCCCTTCCAGACTCATGTAATGTCATGAGGCAACACCTTGGTGAACCGTCAGCAATGACTCAGACATCAAACTTCAGCCTTCAGAAATAGGTACTTTCTTTATTGAGCATCCCGTGGATCACCTAAATATTATTATGCAAGTGCAAAAGCAACTTCTAGCCTAGATCATCAGATTACCCTTTCCGATCCTGGCTGACACCTTTCCCTTTTAAATTTCGCCTCTCTCTTTCAGTTCATCCCACAAAAGGCAAATTCTGCAGCCCTTGCTAGAAAATTTCCTCTCAACGGTGCTTGCATGCTTCTTGAACCTAAACCCACCAATATATAGAAGGCAGATGTTACAGGAAAAATCCCTTCTGAAACAGCTTCTCCGTCTATCCCCACTTTCTCTAACTCCTTACATAGATCCTCTAAGTACATTCGCAGCTGCAAAAGGAAAGCTGTATGTGAAGAAGCTGCAGATTACTGTTTCTGTTCCACTATCAAAACTACTCTGTACCACGGCACTGCTATTGCAAACAGTCCTGCAGTTATCCCCACCTACTAGCACTGAGGTACTACTTGCTTCTGTAACTAATATTTTAGTCCGCTGAGTGTATTGAAAAGAATGCTAACTAGCCCCTTCAAAATATGGCCAATCATGTGATATCACAATCACGAGAATTTATTTTATCACTGGATGTGGAATGCAGTGGTTTGTTTAATATGCCATGAGGTAAACAAACACACAGAGAATGAATTTTCTCACTAAGCAAAGAAGGACACACAGGGTTTTTTTACCCATATGGATACAGCATTCCCACTCTGTAGAATGCATACACCAAACAGATTCATCATACAGGGAAGTAATGACTTGTACTTAAGCAAATGGCAACTTTTTTTTTTAATTTGTTTTTTTGGGTTCATTTACTTTGAAACAACTCAAAACAGCTTAAAGGTAACTTGTTTTAAAGTAATGTAAGCAAGCTCTTAATCTTTCTTTATTCTGTTTCTTTATAGGTGAAAATAGATATGATTCATATTCTGCTGTCATTAATCACTATTTATCCTCACGTAAAACTAAATGTTTCCAACTTTAGACAAACCAAAATCTAGATAAGAAGTTTTACCCACTCCAGGCCTTTATTACAAATGATTTTTGCACTCGTTAGACCTTTCTAGACCTATTTATCTGTCTTTTGCTTTGCAGTTCTGCACAGGCCTGTATTTTTCTCAGTTTCCTGGTAGACATAAGAAGAATATTATTGTCCATACAGTTTAGAATAAAGTTGTAATTTAGAAACTGACATTTTAAGAAATGTCTCAACTGGCTGTCTCTACTTCATACCTTCTTCCCTTATTATTCAGGTTTGCTCACAAATAGGAAAATAAGTATGGCCATATTTATGCAAACATAAGCAAAACCTATGCAGTTAACAAATATTTCCATCTTACACAGAACAGTCATTAGTTTTTGGCATTTAACCCAGATTGCAGAGCTATTATTAATTCATTTTATTATCACAAAACTTGCTTTAAAAACAGGAAATATGTAAATCGGTTGTAAATGGTCCATTAGAATCTTCCACCCCAAAGTTTCATTACGAGAACTACAACTAATTTAATTAACAATTTTCAACCATACAGCAGCATACAAATCTGAATGTGGATGGATTATTTGTTATTTATGACTCCTTGTAGGTGGAATGTAATTGTCAGGATTTCCACCACCGTTACTCAGCCAAATTCTTCCCAAAATTCTAAAGCTTCTGCGTTATCTCTGGAATACAGTCAGCATAGACTGAAATGAATGTCTCTTTTCATTGAACATATATCCTGAACTACTCTGCCAGATTCTTTGTATAGTTAATGGAAATAAATAACTACCAAGAATTCTGGTTTATGATGGGACATATCACTCTAGATTCATCTGCAATAACCTAAAATTTCATGTATGTCGATTAAAACACAAGCAAGGCAGAATCTGACCTCTTGAAACAAGCTTCTGATTTGTAAAACAGTATCCAAGGAGTAGTAATCTCTTGTTTTTTTAATTCAGGTTTTTATATGACTACATTTACCAATCACTTCACTAACAAAAAGAATGCCACTCAAAGCAAAAGAAAAGGGCCACACTGCTCAGAATATAATATTTTACTACAGCAACTTTTATCTATCATGGACATCGCATCCATTATTCTTTAGTACAACAAGGCCACTTTCAAATCCTGTTTTGGGCCAGAATAAGGTGTGATAAATTATGCCTGTTTCTATTATTTTAAGAAATACTTTTACACTTAATATATATCGTACTACCTTGGACTGTTTCTTGGTATTAATGACAGAATAAAACGGTTAATTTGAAAAATAGGTAACAAGTTTATTTTGAAATTATGATAGATAAGCATTCTGTTTAATATATTATATGGGGAAGTACTTCCTATATTTCTATTTTCCTTGAAGAGGCTGGATGGGATGAGCTCCTACATCAAATCTCATTCGTGTTTTCACTTCTTTAGAAAGACTTTATACTGTACTAACATATTTTTTTAGACTAACATTAAAAGAACTAAACTTGGATTACGTAAAAAAAAAGAAGATAGATTGTGATGAAAAGTGCACTTCATACTAGGGGAGAACAATTGTGGTTATTATCTGTGCAAAATAAGATTAGGGCTTTAGCAATTAATAGTCTTCTTTTTAAGATCTTTAATGTTTTAAGAGCTGTGATATATAAGTTTATCCTGCTGTAGCCTAGCAACTTCAACTGTTTTTAAAAACAGTTTGAAATAACATTTCTTAACATCTTAATAAAACCCTAGCTTTCATTTTCCTCCCTTTTATTCAGGTATGAATATTTTAAAAATTAAAGTAACTATCAGAAACAGTGAGTAGAGTATTAGCGAAAGCAGTAAGATGCATTGACTTAATTATCAGTAACTTCTGCAGTTTGCATGGAAGTAAAAAGAAATGGGGAATCAAGTTTCTTCTAAAATCATTAATATTTTGTTTCACATTTTTCATAAACCTACATAATTCAATTCCATCACATTCTCAGCTCCCATGAGACTAAGTCATTACTTACTTAGTGACAGCTTGTTCCTGGAACAATTCTAAGGCCTCCTCCATAATACTGATCGTCGTTTTAACCTGTTGAAACACCAAAAATCAAGTAATTCAGATTACAGATTAGTAATTCAGATCATTTACACAAGCAAGTAGTGCCTACTGTATAGTACTATGCTTTCCTTTAAATCTCTTTAATTTTCCCATTGCAAACAACAAGGACAAGGGAACGCAGCTCTAATTACAGGCTGGAGTGGCCAAGATGAGAATTTCTGGAATAAGCTCAGCTTTGTGACAGCAGATCTCTCATTTGCTGCAGCACTGACATACCAGAGGTGGTGCTAGCCTGAGCATAGCCCTGGATTTCCATGAGGGACACTCTGAAACACATAAACCTAAACTTGCCATAGATCCATGGCTGCTTGCATCAAACATTTATGTTCCTTTGAGCACCGTAGTTAACCTACACCCAGGCTATAATTGCTGTCAAATACACTTTTGGACTCCTATTGATTATTCACTCCCACTGGGACCAGTCCGGTTTTGTGGGTCCAGCAGGACACGAGGATCCGGGGGCAAGCCTGCCTGCCTGCCTTGAAGAACAGGAGCCAGCGACCCCCTGGGTGAGGGGGTAGCATGCAACAGCTCTAACTCCTCGTGGGAGTGAGCAGCTTCAAGAGCGCGGGTGGGTAGCAGTACACACGGACACAGTGCGGACACTGCCACGGGGCACCGCAGCCTTGGCTCCACAAGGACCACGCACCCGAGGTGACACAGGCACAGCGGCAGCCACGGCTGTGCCGGGCACCTGAGGAGACCGGGGCACCTGAGGAGGCCGGGGCACCTGAGGAGACCGGGGCACCTGAGGAGACCGGGGCACCTGAGGAGGCCGGGGCACCGACAGCACCCCCCGTGCCCCCGCGGCCGCCCCCTCCCCTCCCCTCCCCTCCCGTTACCTGCCGCGTCCCCCCGCCGCTCCTTCCGCACCCGCTGTCGCTACGGCCCCGGTACAAGCCCCGCAGCCCGGCCACCTGCCCCGTCCCGTCCCGCCCCGTCCCGTCCCGCCGCAGCTGCCGCCCGTCCCGCCGCTCCCGCTGCCGTCGCCGCGGTAACGCGGAGGGCGGCGGGCTCGGCGGGAAGGCGGCCGGGACAGGGCAGGGACAGGGCGGGCACCGGCATCGCCCCCGGCTCCGGCTCCGGTCGGGAGCAGGGGGCGCCCAGGGTATCCCGGTGTCACGCTGCCGGTGCCGTTCCCGGTGTCTTTTGCGGGGCCCGCCGTCCCTCCAGTAGCCGCCCGTCGATGTGAAGGAAGCTGGAGTGAATTTCACGTCTGAAGTACCACCCGGGGTAAAGAACATGTACTTCAACATAAGTTAAGAAAGCAGTAGGCAAGGTGGTTCGAGTTTTTTCTTCTCTTCCTTTATTTTTTCTCTCCTTCCTCCTAAAACACTGTTATTACCAGATACTGAAAAGGCTGACCATTATCCTTTCCGTCCTGAATGACTAACTACGCTTTTGTAAAAGGGCTTCAGATGTTTTTTAGATTATTTTGCAAACGACCTCCACCTGATGACATTTATCTTTACATTCTTGTGGCTTTCAGTCTGTCTTACTCAACAATAACATGCTTTCAGGAATGATAGCTACTTCATATTTTTACAGGAATCATTTTGGGTTTTTAGATCTCTTCAAACACCAGTGAGATTTTTCTACCAGGATTGTACTATTTAGTTTGTACTTATTGTTCTGAAATTGCACGGAGCATTTTTGGGAGCTGCTAGTCTACTTCTGTACACTAAATTTTGGGGTTTGGGTCTGTTTTACTTAGCATGTTTACTGAAATTAGCCAAGTGAGTGGCATTTTTAATATCAGTTTTAAGGAATAATTTATTTTATTTGGTTTCTACGTACTGTGCTGAGGCAGATGGTTTTCCTATCAGCAGAAATACTGTTTCAAGCTATGAAATATGAGAAATACCTTTTTTAAATGAGAGACTAGGATAAAATTATATGCAGAGTTTCAAGAAAGTCACAGGATCACAGAATTGGTTGGAAGGGACCTCTGGAGACGATCTAGTCCAACCACCCTGCCAAAGCAAGGTCATGTAGAGCAGGTGACACAGGAACTCCTGATAAAGCTTGCTTACTCACTCTGGAAAATAACAGACAATTTGCCCTTGTAGCCTTTCTGAAAGATTACTGAAATATTTTTATTTTTGATTTACACTTCTTTCATGGCTTTGTGTCATTTCAGGAGCATCCTAGTAATACTGATCTCTTCTCTGCCCAGTGACAGAACCTGAGGGAACGGTCTGAAGTTGTGTCAGGGCAGGTTTAGGTTAGATATTAGAAAAAGATTCTTCACCCAGCTTGGGTGCAGGAACAGGCTGCCCAGGGAAGTGGTCAGCACCAAGCCTGACAGAGTTCAAGAAGTGTTTGGACAGTACCTTCAGGCACATGGTGTGACTCTTGGGGATGGTCTCCTGTGCAAGGTCAGGAGTTGGACTCAATGACCTTTGTGTCCTTTCCAACTCAACATATTCTGTGATTCTTAGAAGCTGCTGAGTGAAGGCAGGCGAGCACAGAGCTGAGAGAAGTGGTGAGGTGAAGGGCAGTGCTGTCACCAGCACAACCCAGTTCCACAGCACCCAGCCAGAAGGGCAGAGGGGGGACAAGGATGGTGACTGGGCCCTACCATGGCCAAGGAATGGCCAGCCCAGCCCATGGTGATGGCCAGATCTGAGGGGACTCCAGAAGCCAAGTCAGCAAAATTGGGATCAGTGAGGTGTGGTGCTGAGCACAGGCATAGCTACAGCATTGCTCAGACAGGGCTCAGGGGCATGGCCCTGAGCCAAAATGCGGCTCCTGAGCTAAGGCCATAGGCTCCCAAAACAGCATCTCACAGCGCTGTAGCAGCCTTGACCCCCAGTTATGGCTGCACCATGTCTGAGGACAGGCAGTCAGGGCGCCTAGGGAATAGGGGAGAAAGTTGTGGGACCTGTTGTTGCACTCAGAGCCCTGAAAACATTTTCTTCATTACACTCTGTAATACTTCATTACACTTTTATTATTTACTTACTGTGATAGAATTAGTGTTTCAAATATAATTTCTTCTAATTGAAATAGGTTTGAGAATATTTTTAAATAGTGAAATTTGGGATGATTTATTTTAAATACTTAACTTTAGGATGATTTAAAATATTATGTACTAGAAATAGTTTTTAATGTAACTTCTAGCAAATTTCCATTTGTTCATCTGCTGCAACTGAGTGAACTTTTCATCCGCATTTCCTGTGCATATATTTTAATTTCCTTCATGTCTCATTCTCTCTCAGTGGTAATCAGTTATTTAGAAGTTTAACTTCCATCTGTCATGTACAAATAGAAGTGGGAGGAGAGCATCCTAAAAAGTACAGAAAAATAATTTTTAAATTACCTATCCGCATTTCAAAGCTTTTTAGAAGGACAATTCTACTGCCATTAGCCAGAGTTGTGCTTCTAACTCTCTGATGTACATGCAAATACCTCATTCACTATATTAGAAAAATCCGATATCAAATTGATGACCTCTCCTATTTGCTTTAGCTTATCCACATCATCTCTTGACTAGACCTTGCCTTATGAGACTCAAAACTTTTATTTATGACTTTAAAGAACATGATTTACACATGCTTTACAAGTTACAACAGCCCACAAAACCCAACCAAACAAACCAACCCAGATTATTTTCAAAACACCTTATAGATTAAAGTAAACGAAAAGCTATAAGTGCATTTCTGCAGAAAAAAGAAGAAAGTAGATGAAGGCAGGTAAGGAACTTAACAGAATGTAAACAGATTTCAAAAAAGACAAGGTACAACACCGATACATTTATAAATAAAGTGGACTAAGCATTAGCTAGGAAGATGCCTTACAGATGGATCTAGACAGATTGGAGCATTGGACAATGATTAGTAGGATGAAATTTAACAAGTCAAAATGCCAGATTTTGTACTTAGGGTGGTGAGAGTTTGGTACATTTCTAATACTAAAGCAATAATACACAACTTAATGTGGCATATTTTTAGAGCAGAATGAAAGTGGTGGCATTAAAAGGCTAGCATAATGTAGATGTAATCTAAGTGATAAATGATTATATGCCTCCTGGTTATTCTTCCTAGATATTTGTCACTTTGATTCTTCAAGATGTGCGTTGGTTTGGTTGTTTGATACATAATGGTAGGTAAAAACTAAATGCATTTGTGTATTTAACTTTAAATACAGTTTATATATACAGGATATATTCACACCTTACTTTGCAATCTCAGATGAGAGATTTGATTGAACATTTTGTTGCATTAAGCTCAGTGTTGCTCTCATAAGAAACACTAATTTCTTTGACATAGAAACCACATGGTTATAGTGATATTTATGTGGTAGCTTCATAGCAACTCTGTGATAGTTTATTGATTGCATTCTCTAAGTTAGTTTGGATGTTTATGAATATACCAACTTAATTTATAGAATTTAGAGAAAGGAAAAGGGATAGTTCAGTATAAGCCATCCATCAACAACAGTGCAGAAGTCACTGAGAAACAATTAAATCTATGCAAAAAAATCCTTAAGACATAAGTGATAAGAGAAGAATGACATTTTAAAAAGAACCCTTGCAAGAGAGATTTTTGCTTGTGAAAATTAGACGGGTGTAAAATGTGCCTGAAGATTCTGAAAGGACCTAACTAATTTCCTGGCAGGAGCTGAGAAATCCTGGCATAATACAGACATAGAGGGAAAGTAGTGTTTCTAAATATTTTGTTTCTAGTTTAAACTGAAAACTACTCTTTTCTTAAGCAGCCTATGAAGGGAAGAAGAGAAAGAGTTTGGATTTAGTAGGATTTGTCAGGTAAATCAATTGAAATGTCGTACTGTAGGCTGGAACCTAGTATAAAAGTGGAGAATTGTAAGAATCTTGTAAGAGGAAACCTGAAAATTAAGGGTAGTGTTCTCGGGGAATGCAGAAAGGAGATAAAAGTGCCATTAGGCCTGTTTTTGTGGCAGTTACAAGTTAGTGTTTCTGTGTCAGTCTTAAGGATGACAAATATAATCACAGAGTCACTTAGTTGGAAAAGACCCTTAAAGTTCATTGAGTCCAGCTTCTAACCTAGCATTGCCAAATCCCTAAGCACCATATCCACCACTTCCCTGTGCAGCCTGTTCCAGTGCTTGACAACTCTTTCCATGAAGAAATTTTGCCTAATACCCAGTCTTAACCAGTCCTGATGCAACATAAGGCCATTTCCTCTCCTATTGCTTGTCACTTGGAAGAAGAGGCCAACTCCTACCTAGTTATAGCCTCCTTTCAGGTGGTTGTAGAGAGCAAGAACATCTCCCCCTGCTCCTCCTTTTCTTCAGACTAAACACTCCCAGCTCCTTCAGCCACTCCCCATCGAACTTGTGCTCCATCTCCGTCACCAGCTCTGTTGCCCTTCTCTGGGCACACTTCAGCACCTCAGCGTCTTTCTTGGAGTGAGTGGCTCAGAACTGGACACAGTATTCGAGATGCTGCCTCATCAGTGCCAAGTAGAGGGGGACAATCACTACCCTGGTCCTGCTGAGCACACTATTGCTGATACAGGCCAGGATGTTGCCTGGACTCACTGCTGTCAACCAGCATCCCCAGGTGCTTTTCCACTCAGCAGCTTTCCGGCCACTCTGCCTGGGATGTTGCATGGGGTGGTTGTGACACAAGATCTTTGTTGAATCTTGTCTATACAATGCTAGATATCGTATGCTCAAAATAACAGCCTGTTTTTTAAAGTTTGCTGCTTATGTTTTTCTGGAAACTCATAATAGCATTACTGCAACATCTTTTAGTATGGCATAGTCTTTCCTATGTAGTTACTGCTGCTGAAGCATAAAAATATTCTATGGTTTAACAGCAAGTGAATGGTTTCTAGTGCTCTATAGCCAAGAATATTTCTGGCTTAACTTCTTTTTACTTATAAAATGAAATAGTCTGTTGTCTGTGATCTTGTCTGTAATTAAAGAAAGAGAAAAGACTCTTCAGATTGTGCATTTCATCTGTTCCTATATATCCTGCCACAGTTGCTTCAGTTGCTATATTGTGCCACACCAGCATAAGGATTTATTAAAAATTATTCTGGTTAAAATAGACAAGTTACAGAAAAAATATAAGCTCTCTAAAAGCATGAATTTAACTTTGTACTGTCTGAAGAGATTACAGGATACAAATCGTGTTTTGTTTTCATCCTGAATTTAAATTATGATAGGTCTAAAATTTAATTTTCAGTGGCACAAAATGTGTGAACAACTGTCGAAGCCACTTTTGGTCACATTTAAATTTGATGACTGAAGAGTAGTTAACTGGAAGTTTTGTAATCTTGCATAGATTTAAGATTTTCTTTTTTTGAAGCAAGCACGTTAAGTGAATATTCTGTTGAAATAAGTTGCAGAGAAATAATTAACAGTGCTGACATTTAAGGTGCCAGCCGGGGTTTCAGAGTTAGCAACTGAGGCGATGTCATGGGAGTCCGCCTTGCTCACTTGCATAAGAATGTATTCATATAGCATGCAACACTGTATTGGTTTTATTAAGATAGTATTTTCAGGTTATGCTTGGGTGATCAGATACTCTGCCCTAAGTAACTTTATTTCTTTTACCTTTGAGTTCACTGTTTAGTTTTCTACTCATCTCTAATTTTTAGAATTAGTATTGGAGTATAAGTGGTAGAGCAATTAAAAAGTGTTGCTGTGTTTCCTTCTACAGAAATTCATTATGAAGCCTGAGCTCTTTGGCTTGCCTGGCAAGGTTAAGCCCCTATTTTAACTTGACTGTAAAGAAGTAGTTGGTCAGTCAAGTTGGAGACTCAGAGGCATATAGGATACTGGCTGTGTCACTGTCTGGCTTTCCTCTGTAAACAGAAAACAGCTTTTTATCAGTCTAACATTTAAACTTAACGTTCTGACCTTGAGAGTCGTAATTCTATTCAGAGAGCAAATAACACCATCACATTTGCTTGCTGCCTTTGCCTTCTGCAGACACTTGCTCTGAGCATTTACGTGCTCAAGGCAGAGTTTGGGCTAAGCAAATACTGCACCTACTTGAACATCAAGTTCTGCTTAACAGTTGGCTTCAGCTCTCTGGTAAAAGGAAAAGCAAGCAAAGCTTTCCTATGGAATTTGAACTAACAGAAATATTTTCTACAAGCTGAAAATGAGGGTTGGAGTGCTCTCGCATTCTTCATCAGAGTAGTCGAATTACTTCTAAGGGTGGAGCCTTAATCCTTGACTTTCCCTCCCAATCTGGACATGACCACCTCATAAGACTACATTACAACTTCATTGCAGGCATCAGTAATTATTTCAAGTACTAATAGTGTAAGTACTGTTCTATTATCCAGAAGGTTAACTGGTCAGACAGGTATAAGCCATGGTCAGTTTATTTTTTATTTAGGGTAGCTGATCAAATTAGTGGGGAAAAATGTGCAGGACCCATGGGGAAAGACACAGGCAAATGTAATGCAAACACACACAAACACAAATGTCTGGTGTGAATTATACTTGTTTTGAATGTTTGACTGACCAGGGTAAAAGTCTCTTGGAGAGATATTCTTGAAGTATTCAATCTCCCAACTCAGTAGGTGCAGCAAGAAAAATACAGCAGCTGACTCAGGCCTTTGCTCTTTTATGGCTTTGGGATAGCTTGGCCAAGTTGCTGATGTACATTTTTGGGCCATAAGTCAGAGTTCTCCTCAAAACAGTGTCTCTTGCTCACCTCCCTGCCCAAACTTGGCTGAGGCAATTTGGGATTGAGGGCTTAGTTTTTCCTCACTGGTACATTCAAACCTGCTGCCTTCTGCTACTTGCTGGTTCCAATCAGACCCTGATCAGGTCTTAAAGCAAAGCAATGAAGGTACCTACAGCAAAGCATATATCCAGGGAAGCTTTTTCTGATGCTCCTGGACATTGTCGCATTTTATGTTTTTCCCATGAATAACTGACCAGAGTTTGAGCCTGTTTTTCAAAAAAAGAAAACAGGAAACATCGCTGTTGAATTTCATGGACTTCAACCTCTGACAAATCATCCTTTGCATTGCTCTTCCTAGGAAACAGCCATTAGATCTGGGTTTTTTTGTTTGTTTGTGGTGTGCATACTCTAGAAGCTGATACCATTGATGTAAAGTGGTGACAAGAAAGTAGGAAAGAAGTCAGCCCTGGTTTTGTTTGTGTCTCTGGCCTTTGAGCAATGAGATTTATTTTCTGTTTGCTTTCTCCTACCTGAAACACAAGACTTGTGAATGAAGATGGTCCTGTAGCAGTCCATTACAGAAATCATTGTGGTGTGTGAGAAACACCAGAATTAAGGGAAGAGCTGAGAGACGCTGAGGAAGGACTAGGTAGATAAAAAAGATAAAGCAGATCTAGAGCACATGGAGAAGGGAGTTGGGAGAACAGTAGTGTGCTGTAAAGTAAGAGGAATGAGATTCTGACAGTAAGGACCCAAATCACCTTTGTATATTTGGAGCTGTTTGGGATGTCAGTTGCTTGCTGATGCTGGACAAAAGAGCATTTGATAGAGAAATTGTATCCATAATACAACATTTATGCCTTCTGGTTCAATTTTATGACATACCAGTGTTCCTTAATTGATTGTCAAGTCCATCCTCCATACAAGCACACTGCCATTTATGTCTCCCTTGCTTCTGGAGCAGGAAAGGATTACAGGTTACATGAAACAGAGGACTGAACAAAAACAAAATGGAGAATCAATCTTTCTTTCAAACTTTTGCAACAGGTACGAAGGAGAGAGTTTGAATGGAATTTCAGAACTTCATTAGCTACTCTTGTAGCGTAGTAGTAAAACCAGATGTACTGTGGACAAAGGTCTGCAGAGAAGATTTTGGTTCAGTAGAAACTTATTGGATTTCTGAATAACTAAATAAGATGATTATTACTAATCACTTAAATTATTACTAATTACTTATTACCAATTACTAAATAACACAGTCATTACCATGTCATTAAATAACATGACTGTTGAGTAATGTTAGAGCCACTGTGGACTTGTTCTTTAGTGATCCTTTCATGATCCTGAATATTCTTTCTCTGCCTTAAAACAATTCCAGTTCCATCTCTTTAAAATCTGCCATATCGTTCTCAGCTATCTTGCTCATTCTTGTTCAGGACCATTCAGATAAAAAATAATCTTTGACTAGAAATGGTGTATTCTGCATCCTCTACCATCTCAGGAAAGGCTCCATTTTTATTCCCTTTCTGGTGCTGCTTACTTATCAAAGTCAACTGTTGAATAATTAAATTATTGACTTTTAGAGTTGCCTAATCATGTGCCATAAGCACAGGGATTTGTGTATGAGATCAGTACCCTAAATGTCCTTGTTTAGTCTCCTATTCTAACTGGTTTTGTATTCCTGACTAATACCTGATTGCTGCAATCCATGATTGAGTGAATATACTTTTCTTTATGAATAGCTTGTCGATGTCCTAGGATCCTCTGGGACAAAAGCAGCTGCATACATATAAGGTGATATTAGTATTTTCCATCTTATCAGAGAAAGTCCACAGCTGGGGAGATATTAAAGTAATATTTTCAGTGCTCCACATTCCCAGTAGTTTAAATTGAAAAACCAAATATAAACCTGCAAACTAAAAATAGCTTCCCCCCCTCAATTCACGGTATTATAAAGAATCTCCTACATTACCTCCTTCTCTCAAAGCCATAATGATCTTTAAAGGCCAGTTCTAATGATCTTTATATCCAGTCTAGATTTTATTAACTGAAACAGGGTTACACTTCTGGAGATTTTCTTCAATAGGCAAATAGAGCTCACTGATGTGATTTTTGGGCCTTTGTCCGAGATTTTCTTAGTTCCACTTCTGTGAACCAAGAGGTTCTTTTTCCTACCTAGCATATAGAGCAGTGAGATAGGGCCAGACAAATCCACCTCTTAGCAATTTTCCTGAAACACTTCATGCTTTGTGCCAAAACTGTGCACTTACGTCAGTACAACTATTCAGTAGGATAACTGATCAGCTGTATTACCTGAGGATGCTTGAAGGCAGTGGATTTTAGACCTTCTTGTATATGGTTACTGCAAATACAGAAGCTATCTAAACCAAATTGATACACATAACTTTTAGCAAATAGAGAAGAAGGATGGTTCTTTGAATTCACGATTTCTGGATTCAAGTCTGAAATTTGTCATAGGCTTCATGCACTTTTCAGCAAACTATTTGTATTAATTTCTGTATATGGAAAACTGAGATAATATTAATTATATTCTCATTTGTTGACCTGTCCTTTATCTTTGGATGTTGCATAAGTGACCCTAAACGCTTCCTGTTTATTTTGCATGCAATATATAGGAAAAAGGGTCCTGGCTTGGTTAGCAAGTCCTGCCATCCAGTAATTCTCTTGGCTGGTATTCAGTAACTCAGTGTCCATGACATTAATTATTCATATACAGTCATCATTCACAGATTGTTCTTCTTACTCACTTCAGCAAAAGTAGTTTCATGCAATTTCATCTTGCCCGACAAAGACAGATAAACTAAGCCAAACTAACATTTCTGTTAATACGCTGTAGTGAAAAGGCATTCTGCATTCTCATCCTGTTTCCCACTGTGGTTCAACACATTTCATTGCTCATTTTACGACATGACTGCTAGAGTTGCACTGGAATCAGAGCAGTTGCATTCAGACTTTCAGAATTGGTTGAGTATTGGAAATTTTTACGTGGCTTTTAGGCACTACTACATCTGAAAATTAGGCATTTTTTATATAATTTTTGATCTATTTATTTAAATAATAATTTAGTTCTGTAGAAACATTGAAAATGTCTTTGTTGCAGGTTAGTGTCTTTGTGCTAGAAATCAGCCAGTTTTGACCATTTAAGGTTAAGTTGCTTTGATGGTTCTTGCTATAGAGTGTAAAGGATTTTTTTCCCACTGAGTTTTCTGCTGAAAAAAATTGCACAGATCAAAGCATCAATTGACATGCTGATAAATTTTTTTTTATGTTCTCCTTGCATTTTTTCCAAACCTGGGAGAAAAAAATCTTGTGTTCTTTGAGGTGTTGAATTCTTTATCAGTGCATAGAGAATAACCATATTTGCAAAACTGCAGAGTGCTTTCTAAATAGACTCACAACATTGCTGTCCTTTCCTTAAGTTTGGGGAAGTGAATGTTACTCTTTTTTTTTTTTTTTTAAGAGCACTTCCAAGCCACATGGCTACTCATCTGTTACTGCCACATGGAGCCAAATCTGCGAACGTTTCTGTTTCTGCCTCCTGCATATTTTCAGGGTCTAGTAGGTTATTTTTCATAGTTACAAAACTTGACATGTGTTACTGTACAAATGGTGGATTTGGAAATATCTTCTATTATTTTTAGTGTCGACTCAGGCTTACAATTCTGCATCGGTCTCACTGTCTGGAAAGCAAATTATTGTTGGTATATGTTTGGTATGTCCGTAGTTTGTGTAAGGTATAATGTGCATACTTGGTGTAAAGCAGAGTGAAGCAGCCTAAGATGAAATCTTTGAATCAAGAAGAGAATTTTACTCAATTGTGTTTGAAAAATGCCTCAAGGAATCACTGGCCAATTGAGAATACAGTATTTCTGTATTAAGCAGTTTCCTGTTACAACTCCTTTTTTTGTTATCTTTCATTTTGCATATATAACCTCTGCACTATTAGCTTCAGTAAAGACAGATTGTCTCTTGCTACTAAGGATTTTCTTTTTTTTTTTTTTTTTTTTTATCTATTGCTATTAAGGATTTTTCACAGGCCTTGTAATCCTTTGTACCTCAATATTTCATTGCAACGAGATACATGGCAAAACAATTTTGTAGCTGTTTACACAAGGCCAAGCATAGGTTTTAATACTGTTTTATAGTTCTTTGGAGCCAATTGTGAGAACGTTTTTTGTTTTTGTCAAGTAAGGTTCAATTGTGTTATTTTCATTTCATTAAACACCTTTTCTATAGCAGTAGGTTCTGGATGCCAAGTTGTATTTTAGACTTTTTAACAAGTTACTGTCTAGCAGCTGGTTCATATGTCAGCAGTTTCATAGTAATTTCACATTTTTGTGTTATTGGTTTGTGTTATTGATATGCAAGAAATGGGAAGTAATTAAAGCTGGTTTAGCCCTCAGTTAAGGAAGCTTCTGGTAAGAGACTCTTCACATAGAAATTTTATAAGTTGAGATGAATCATAGAATAGTTTGGAATGGGAGGGAACTTTAATGGTCGTCTAGTCCAACCTTCCTGAAGGAGCAGTGATATCTTAAACAAGATGAAGATGAAGAACAGACAAAGGAGGAAAAAAAAAAGATTTCAGTGATGATAGGCATGCTTTGTATTCTGTGATTTTTTTTTAACTGTCTTTTTGAACCCCAGATAAATGATATGTAGGAAGGGAAGAAAGATACAGACAAGCTGTGAAATTTTTTCAGTTGCATCATATCAATTTTATAATATCTGTATTCTATAAAAACATATTTGGTTCCTATGTGTTTTTAAGTTACCTATACCTTTAAATCGACAATTAACATACGTATCTAGATGTCATTTAGGTATGCAACAGATTTCTCAAAATCTGGTTAGAAATCATGCTGCTTTTCTATTATTTTAGGTCAAATGCAGTTAATCATAGTCTCAAGACCCATAAAGCTCTACATAATACTTGCCTACAGCTGAAATTTCTGACTTTCTCTCCCTTGATAGTCAATGAGAAGAGAATAGCATTTCTAGGCCCACTTCACCTCCTCCTAATTTATATAACTAAAATGAGGTTGTTGAAACTTGCCTTTAGAGTCCCTGTTTCTGTCGAATGACTAAAAAGGAAAGTTACCATCCATAGTTTGCATAGAAAACTGTATTTTATATGCCTAAAGCAAGTGAACAGACTTTTAAACTCAGGAATCACTTTTCACATCATTGTGATACTTTTCACCATCTAAAGAAATTAGGATAGCACAAAATATACAGGCAGTTTGAATATATAGTACTATTACTTAATGTGACATTTCTTTCTTTAAAATGTTGCTGCTAATGAAATGATACAGAGAAGCTTGTCAAAGCAATGTCTCAGAAAGTGAGAGATGTTATTTAATAGAATTTTGATTCCTTGACTTGCTGTTTTCTTTTTCTAAAAGACTGCTTTTTGAATGCAGTTTTGAATGTGAGTGGAATGGGAAGCGATAAGTACTTAATTCCTGTTTGAAAAGTAACCATGTGACATTTCTAAGGGTAGATATTCAAGTGCTGTTTATTTGGTTTAACTGTAGAGCACCGTAACATTTCAGAGACGTCCCAAAGACAGATAACTATGGACATTTTTTTTCTGCACATTTCATTTAGAGGTCTAAGATGAGGTGTTTCTAAATAGCAAGTCATGAAGGAGAAGGTTTCCTTACTTGGAAGTTATTTTTTAGATGAGTTACATGTAACTAATTCTGATTAAGAAGTTAGTACTGCAATTATTATTGTGTGACTTTTTTTGTATTCTTATATTGTATCATTTTCATGCTTTTTTCTGATGCTTTCAGGAATTGTTGCTAGTTAGATGTGGAGCATTTGGCAAACTTGGTATTGGTTGCTTTGAATGGTAGAGATCATATTCATACATCAGTATTTCTAGAATACCTTTTATCTTCAGAGAAGAGTGATTTGTGGGTGGGAGAGGCATACTTTCTCTTTAAGTAAAAATAACTTTCAGCTTTTTATTCATTATGCTTCACTTTGGAAGTTGAAGGTTTTATTCTTATTTTATAATTTTGGATGAAAGGAAATATCGAACAAAGCTATCAGAGAGTTCTACAGTTCATTGTTCTTGGTATGTCTTTACTTGTGAATTTTCAATAATAACTTTGCCAGTAGGATCACTAAGTCTCTTTCTGTTGTATTAGTGGCAGATCTTATGCCAAGGTTGCAGTCATACCAATAATCAGGGGCTTAAATAATTCTGTCCTAATCTGTAGGTTCTTTTTCAAGAATCCATATAGTACTTGTGAGTATTCTTCTAACATCTTGAATCGTCATTATCTCCTGCAATACTATGGATTAGCTTTTTCTTTTGGCACAAAGTTAATGTGAATATATGCTGCTTTCTCAGATGATTATTCCTCTGTGACTGCTGTGCTTATTGTCTAAGGAGCTTTGTGCTATTTTTTGAAGATCTGTAACTGCCAGTAATGCAATGGTACATGCCCCTAAATGGTTTCTTTGCCATCTGGATGTGTTCCTCTGCCCCTGATTACCTTCCTTTATGCTTCATATATGCTAGCAGATATTTCAGTTACCTTATGGTATCTACTATAGTACCAGACATCAGTGTTTAGGCAGCCAAACTCTGCCTTTTTCTGCTACTTCGCAGCAAACAGAATCAACAGATTTTTTTCTCTTCTGGAAATCAGAGAAAAAGATCATTTTGGACTTCCAATTTATGCCCTCTACAGATCCATGGTTTAGCCTGGTGTTCCAGCATTCTATGACTCCCCTGAAGCTCATGCACCAGCCTTCCATCACTTCTCCTTTTCCATTCAGAAAGAGTGACTACGTTTTATGATACTCTCTCCTTTGGCCAAGTGTGTTACAAGGAGAAGAGAGAGCTGTATATCATGTACAGTAAGTTAAGAATTGTTTTAGATATGTAATATTTTTAGAGATTTTTTCCTGAAATTTATTTTCACCTTGAAAGTCTGTGATTAATTTACGGCAATTTTATTTTTATTATTTCTTTTATTTCTATCTCTTTTTCACCTTGTTCCTTCCATGCTATCCTTATTTATTTGTGTTATAGTGACTCCTACAGAATAGATGGAGGATCTGAAGCCTCATTTATCAGACATCACACAGAGATCCCTGCTCTAAAACTTAAATCAAGAAACAGAGAAAACAAAATCAGAAGGCATGAACTATATTCCTGGTTAAAAATTCAGATTTTTTTCACTTTGCTTATATATGGCAAAGATCATAGGAGTTACAATATATTTAAAATGTCTAGTTTTTAGAAGACTGTTCAACCTGACCATCTTCATTTGTCAGTTACTCTTAGATATCTTCTGCTTCAATAATATTAAGTTCTGTAAGCTTTGCATTTTCTTAAGGCTTTCTTAATGAGAAACAGGGCTTTTCAAAGTGAGTAGAATTTGTATTTCCTTTGATTAAAAGTGTGTTATCTTTCCTCACAGTAATGTATTCTAATGTAATTTGAAATGACTGATGCTTACAATTCTACAGAGGATTTTGGTTTCCAGAGCTACATAGTGTTTCTGTAGAAACACTGTGCTTTTCTTTCAGTTCTTTGCAATAGTAGGTTTTCTGTAAGACCAAATTACTATTTTATTTTCTGAGAATGAAGCATTCATCATGTTTTACTGTGTCTTAATTTATGAACACAATCACTTTTGAAGAAATGAGTTGACTTTTCATTGATGTTTTGTCATAGAATCACAGAAATGTTTACGTTGGAAAGGACCCCTTTAGATCAAGTCCAGTGACAGTGTTCAAGCAGGGTGAGAGAAAGCAGATGGGATTTCATGTTTTCTAATTTCTGCCCATTCCCTCTTGTCGTCTCAGTTGGCACTAGTGTGAAGAGTCTGGCTGCCTCTTCGTTCTCTTCCATCAGGTATTTATACACATTGATGAGATCTCCCTGAGGTGTGTCTTCTCCATGCTGAACAGTCCCATCTTTCTCAGCCTCTCCAGATATGAAACAAGTTCCAGTCCCTTAATCATCTTTGTGGCCTGCTCTGGACTCACTGCAGTAATTCATGTCTGTCATGTACTGGGAAGCATTGGCCTTAGCACCGCAGATGTGGCCTCACCAGCCCTGAGTAGACCCTTGACCTGCTAGCAGCACTTTTTCTGGTGCAGCCCAAGAAGCTGCTGACTTTTTTTGCCATGACAACACATTTCCTGCCTCGGGTCAACACTGTTGTCCACCAGGACCCCCAGGTCCTTGTCTGCCTTGTCAGCTGTTTTTCAGTCAGTCAGAGCCCAGCATGTACTGGTGCATGGCATTATTCCTCCCCAGGGGCAGGACTTTGCTTTTCTGTCTTTTGAAATTCATGAGGTTACTCTCATCTGATGTTTCTAACCTGTTCTGACAACATACCAATCTGGAGTACCAGCCACTCCTCCCAGTTTTGTATTATTTGTGAACTTCTTGAAGGTTCACTCTGCGCCACCATCCAGTTCATTGAAAAAGGATAAAAAGCATCCACCCCTGTATTGACTTCGAACATGCCGTTAGTGACTTCCTTCCAACTGGACTTCTTGCAGCAGATCACAACCCTCTGGACCTGGCTGTCCAGCCAATTGTTAGTCTATCTATCTATCTATCTATCTATCTATCTATCTATCTATCTATCTATCTATCTATCCATCTATCTATCTGTCTATCTATCTATCTGTCCGTCCGTCCATCCATCCATCCATCCATGTATTTATCCAACCTGAACTTTGCCAGATGGTTGATGAGGATGTTATGGGAGACAGTCAGTGTCAACAGCCTTACAGATGTTGGGCTAAGCAACCTTCACTCCTCTTGCCTCATCCATCAAGCTAAATGACTATCAGGTTGGCTAAGCATTATTTCCCCTTTGTAAATCCATGCTGACTAGTCCCAGTCACTTTCTTGTCCTTTGTGAGTTTGGAAATGTTTTCCAGGATTATTTGCTCCATCATCTTACTGGGGACTGAGGTGAACCTGACTGACCTGTAGTTCTATGAATCTTTACCAGTGCTCTTCTTGAAGATAGATGTGTCTTACTCTCTGGTAGGCTTCAGGAACCTGTTTCAGCTACCTCAGCCTTTCAGAGATAATCAAGGGTAGCCTTGCAGTGACATCAGCAGGTTCCTTCAGTACTTGTGGGTGCAGCCTATCAGATGGACTCCATCACCTGAGCCTCCTCTTCTGAAGGTATGTCTTCCCTCCAGTCTCAGATTTTTGCTCTGGTCTGGGACACCTGGAATTCCTGAAGACTAAGCTTACCAGTAAAGACTGAGGCAAGGAGACACTGAGAATCTCATGTCTCATGTCATTTGTCATCAATTCCCCTGCCCCATTCAGCAGTGCACCCATGTTTTCTCTACTTTTCCTTTTGCTGTTAATGTACTTGTAGAAACCTTGCTCGTTGCTCTGCACATCCCTTGCCAAATTTAACTCCAGGTTGGCCTCGGCATTCCTAACCCAACCCTGTTTCCAGCTCTTGTACATTTCTTTTTATGTCTGAGTTCAGCCAGGAGCTTCTTTCACACCTGTGCAGGCCCCCTGCCACCTTTACTTGATTTCTAACTTGCTGGGGCGGATCTTTCTTGAGCTTGAAGTGGGTGGTTCTTGAATATCAATCAGCTCTGCTGGACCCCTCTTCTCTCCCATTGTCACATCATTTTATTCAATGGCTGACATATTTTTAATACATTTTTGCTACATTTTTAAGATTTTGGTTATAGTAAATTGTCTCATTTCTGATGAAGAAATTCTGTTACAAAAAGACCGACTGTTAAAATGATTAAAGTGTTTTAGAAGTATTTTAAAATTATTACAGTTTATTTAATGTTGTTGTTATTTTCCTGTCTACACTGCCAGAAGTATTAGCATAAAAATTCTCTTACGCTATTCCTTTACATTACACTGGCAGTCTTCTGACTTTCCCTATTCCATTGAAGGGTCCAACTGGAGAACGCAATAGGAAATGCAAGATGCAGAGCTGTATCTGAACTGGAACCTACCTGGCTTTACCAGAGTATGTGTCTGTTTTATGTCCAGTTTCTGTGTCTTTCAGGAGTCAGAAAGCCAAATGTTGGACTTTGCAGTAACGGTGTGAGATATTTCTTGCATCATAAACTTATGATTAGAAAGCTTTAGAAAAAGACAGATTTGCTAAACTGATTCTACTATTCCAAAGTTTAGAGGTCTCTGGTAGGGTGCACTTCTATCACTTTTACTGGAGCTTGATCAAGCTACTGTGTGTAGAAGAATTCAAAATTAAAGAAACTAAAGGGAAAAAATAAGGAGAGATGGATTCTGCAGAAGAAGAGGACATGCTGTGATGAGAGGAAAGGAGTCTTGCATCCTGATCCGCGTTGCCTGTCTTTGTATATTTTATGACTTAAAGACTAAATGTCTTTCAAAAAGCTTCTTATCACTGGATTATAAAGCCTACAATATAAGTATACCCAAAAAAAGAAGGGACAGTGTAATGGTACAGAGCAGTCTAAATAGTTGAGTTAGGCAAAGGCTTGAAAGAAAATCACAGCTAATTAGTGTCATGGTTACCTGGTGTCTGCTGGTTTGAAGTCCCATTTTATCCAGAAAGGCTATCTGGATTTCTTCATGTTACTTGTAGAAAGTGTACAAATATGTTTGAATGTGTGGGGAATATTTCTTCATTACAAGTCATTAGTCTATATTGCCACCCAGCTGTGATCAAAGAAACTAGGATATTACAGGGATCAAATATTTTACTTTTGCTTCTGTTCAAGAGACAGATTACAGGGCATGCTTTATTTGCAGCAGGACAGAGTATGAACAGACTGCAACAGGAAGGATGAAAACAGGACATTTGTAGCGTTAATAGGCACAGTCTGAATGTGTAAAGAGAATTTCCTCAAAGGATGCAGGGACTGTGGGCATTGGACTTTAACATGACAGCTGTCTTTTGCTGCCTCTTTTCTTCCCTTTCATTTGAAACATATAAGCTGCAGCCCAAAACTTTAGTATGCTTTTAGATTTTCATTTCACTAAGTCCTAAAAGCATCAAAATATCTATTCACTGTGTTTTATAGTGGACCAAACTGTATATCGGTACATGTGATTCCATGTTTGACACTGAAGTAGGACTGGAAGGAATAAACAAACAAATGCTTATGATGAAATGCATACTAAGAATATTCTAAAACTTTCATCTAGTTTCCAGGTTTATGAACATACAGATTTAGAGGGTATGGAGAATAAAATCATTACCTGCAATTGATAAGTATATAAAGTAAAGAATGCAAAATAAAGACAATTATGCATTCACGTTTTACTTCTAGTTTTTCTTCAGATTTTTAGGTTTTTGAAGCTACAAAATAATAAAAAAAGATTTGCTGTAGATTTTACCACAGCTGCAGAGCAGAAGTTATCTTGGAAAAGACCTCCAAGGTCATCAAGTCCAACCCTTGATTCAACACCACTGTGGTTACTGGACCATGGCACTCAGTGCCACATCCAGGCTCATCTTAAAAACCTCCAGGGATGGTGAAACCACCACCTCTCTGAGCAGCCCATTCCAATGTCTGATTACTCTCTCCGCAAAAAATTTTTTCCTAATGTTCAACCTAAACCTCCCCTGGCACAGCTTAAGACCATTCCCTCTTGTTCTACTGCTGGCGACATGTCAGGATCTCCAATACAGGCAAATGAGACACAATGGTTCAGAATTTGTCTGTGGAAATATAAAGAGTAATTTATCAAGGAGCTGTGAAATTTGAAAGTGGATGCAAATGGTAAGCATGAGCTGTGTTTTTCCAAAAGAACATTGACTCTTTTTGTTTACATTTGTGATGATTTCACCTGCAAATTCACTTAAATGTTGCAGGAAATACATGCAGGTAGATTTGTAGATCACATAATTTCCTAGTCTTCCTCGAATTTAATTTCTTAAAAACAGAATGTGAATTTATAAACCCCCTTTCTGGTGATCTGCTTTTCAGTGTGGACATTAGAGCACTGTGCCCTCAGGAGGCTGAATGCGTCTGTGTCAAGGGCTACTCTGGAAATACAATGAAAGTCATAAAAATGGGCAAAATAGAATGGTTACAGTTGTGTGAATTCAGAAATGCAACATATAGGAACCATGCTGAGTGTTTTATAGCACTTTCTGGACATGTAAATTGATAAAGTTCTTTCACTTGTACTTCTGCGAGCTCTGCACAGCAAGAGGCATTCCATTCCTTTACTGCCATTGATAAATGAGTTGAATTATTAGGACTGAAGACATCAGAAACAGAAAGAACTTGGCATGATTATCAAATCAATCTGTAGCAAATTTTAGGACAAATAACAGCGTGGTCTTTCAAATACGCCAAAGTAAACAGCTTGCATTAGAGGCACCAAGGAGACAATAAAAGCAGGATCCAATGGCATACAGTGCCATTTGAGGTTTCTTTTCAGAATATTAGTTTTCAGAATATTACTGTCCTTCAAACACTATGACTGTATCACAGTTCAGAGATGAATTGTGAATACACCAGAGGGCAGATGATATTGGATATGAAAAGAAATGTGAACTCCAGAAAAGAAGTAATGTCAGTGAAGTTCTGTTTCAACAGGCACTTTTAAGGACTTAAGGGTCTCTTCATGCCCAGAAGACATCACAGTGTCCAAATACCAAGCTGGTTATGAAGAACAGGACTGCATCAAACACGTGATAATTAAAATCACAATATAGGGTAGAAGGAGTCTACAAATATGTCCAAGGTTTGGTGCCTGCTTTATGCTATAAGCCCTTATGCCTGGTGAGGAGAAAGAGGATTCACACTCCTTTGCTCCAAGATGCACTGCCTTTTCTAGAGTGGCATGTTCATATTTTGGAGAAGGGGGCATTTGTTTGTAGTTACATGTTCTGAGTAGCTTGCTACCTGTCATCAAAATTGCATTCATTGTCTCAGTTTTCCCCTCTAATAAATTTGGCATAAAATGTTTCTTATGATTAGTTTGCATTTCCTCCCACTTATGAGTCATATGCATTGTTTCTCCTTTTTTTTCCCCCTAAGAACAGGTTCAGTTATTTGCAATGTGTTGCTGGAGTGCCTAACAAAATGAAGCTGAGGCACTGCAGTGTTCCTGCAGTACTAATGAGTAATAGTAGTTCTGGTAGTAATAGAAGGACTGGTTTGTTTAATAAATTTAGAAGGGAATTGGTTTGGCTGACGTAGAGCAGAGTGAATGCTGCCTGACATTTTCCAAGGAGACGTTAATCACACTGTCTTCCTGAAAAAAATAAGCAAAATAAGGGAAAAAGAGAACTGTAGACTATTTAGTGCCCTTGGGGCAGCGAAAATATATAGCTGCTACTGTGAAAAGGTGTGGGAGACTGGAGTGCACAGAGATTTTAAACGGCTATTAGATATTAGAGGCTGTCACAACAATAAACTGGGAATCTCAATATCAAAAAGACATTGTGAAGAATTCAAAAATAACACCTTTCTGTGATTACAGGCATCCTTTTTTAAAAAAAAAAAAATCACAGAACTAACTCGCTTCTCTTGTTTGATTAGTTTTGGGTTTTTTTGAAAAAGAATATAAGTATCCAATTTAATAATAATGGTTTTCTCTTGAAAACTTTTCACTGAAGCAAGTTTAAGACTTTTGTGAACTATTTGCTTAACCATATTAAGTGCGCCTTTGAGAAGCAATGCAGAGATGCCCAAGTGAGCACTCAGTGAAAGCCACTGATCTATTAATATAACTCTATACAACTACTTTGCACATTAATTAATGTCAGGAGAGGCAAAGCAGAGCTGTACAAAACCTACTGCATATATTCTGCTAGGTGGACAAAAAATATTCACTTTGAAACCATAATCTGTTCCCATCTGCTGTAGATCTGTTCCCACTAGCAGTAATCTGAATGGCTGAATATATGGATTGAATCATAATGGTTTAGTGTCAGCAAGACACATAGGGGCACATGGAGGACAGGGAGATGTCCTGCCTTAGAAATCCAGCCTGACCAAACTAGTGGCCTTCTACCATGGGGTGACTCTATCAGTGGGAAGAGCTACTGGCTTAATCTATCTAGACTTTTGTTAAGCCTTTGACATGGTCTCCCACATCATCTTTCTGTCAAAAATTGAAAAGGTATGGATTTGATGGATGATCAGTTCAGGGGATAAGGAATTGGTTGGATGATTGCATCCAGAGAGTAGTGGTGAATGGCTCAGTGTGTGGATGGAGATTGGAGATGAGTGGTGTCCCTCAGGAGTCCATGTTGGGACCACTGCAATTTAATGTTTTTATTGATGACATAGACAGTGGAAGGAAGTTTGCAGACGAAACCAAGCTGAGTGGTGCAGCTGGCACACCTGAGGAACAGGATGCCATCCAGAGGGACTTGGACAAGCTTGAGAAGTGGACCCATGGGAACCTCATGAGAGGCCAAGTGCAAGGTGCCTCACCTGGATTGGGTCAGGCCCTGGTATCAATACAGGCAGGGAGATAAAGAGATTGAGAACAGCCCTGTAGAGAAGGATTTGGAGTACTGGTGGATGAAAAGCAGGACATGACCTGGCAATGTGTGCTCTGATCCCAGAAAGCCAAACATATCCTGGGCTGCTGCGGCTCGAGAAAGATGACTGTGCCCCTCTACTCCATTCTGGTGAGACATCTAGGTCTGGGGTCCTTAACACACAGAAGACATGTAGCTGTTGGGGCAGATGCATAGGAGGGACATGAAGATGATCAGAAGCATCTGTCATATGAAGACAGGCTGAGAGAGCTGTGGTTGTTCAGTCTGGAGAAGAGAAGACTCCAGGGAGAGCTCATTGAGGCCTTTCAGTACATAAAAGGGACTTATAAGAAAGATGAGAGTTTTTAATAGGACCTTTAGTGAGCGATAGGACAAGGGGTAATATTTTTAAACTAAAAGAGGGTTGGTTCAGAGTAGATCTAAGGAAGTAATTTTTTACAGTGAGAGTGGTGAAATATTGAAATAGGTTGCCCAGATTGGAGTTGATGCCCAGCCCTGGAAACATTCAAGGTGATGTTGGATGTGGTCTGAGAAATCTGGTCTAGTTGAAGATGTCCCTTTAAAGGTCCTTTCCAACCGAAATGATTCTATGATAAGACAAGGGAGGGGACATGATTGGCTGACTCTGAAGAACCTGAGACTTACAGTGCTGAGTCAATGAGTGGACTTAATGATCTTGGAAGTCTTTTCCAACCTGAGTGAAGTTGTAATGTAAATGAAGTAATTACATTATTGAAAGATAGTATTGTCACAGGTTTCTGCATTGTTACTTTGCCTAATGAACATCCATTCTATTATGGTCCTGCACGGGTAGTATAATTTCCACATGCAGTTTAGGAAGCAGAAATTCTTGCAGCTGACCTTTAATCACTTGCACTGAGTTTGTTCTCTCTAGTGATGTATTCTAGTTTCAGCTTGGAATTGGATCTGATCAGACGCTATTATGAAACACCAATTTTTTCTGTTAATATTGAGACAAAGAGCAAATGACAACAAAAGTAGAAATATCACACCTAATGGACCAGATTCTCATTTCCATCAGTTATTGCAACATACTGGAATTACTTCAGCATAATTCTGCCATAAATAAGCAATCGTGACATTATCATGATTAGAGAGGAAACACTATCTAGTAAATACAAAAGAAGAATTATTTAATATGCTCTAATGATAGCCAGTTATTTTCTGCATGATCTCAGGAAAGTGACTTAGTCTTTGTCATTCTGTTTTCTTGTGATTTAAATAGGTCACACTAACACTTTGCTACCTTGTTGAATTGTTGCGAGGATAATTAAAATTTCTCAAGCACTTTGATACCTCCAGGTAAAAGGAGTAAATAAATGTAACTACATAATTTTTCTAGGTGGATTGAAAAGAGAAGTTGCAATTTGCAGGAGTTTATTTGTAATTTCAGTGGTTGGCTTAATGAGCCCTTTACATCAAGGTCTTGTTATGTGAAACTTATGATTGAGTGTATACATTAGATCTTAATGTCTTAAAAGAGACTGGATTACTGTGGTTCAAGAACAGACTCATAATTTTTAATAGTTGAATGGGAATGATGGGACAATTCCTCTAGCATGTGGGAATAATCTTACATTATTATAATTGTGGATTCATTATGATTAAATGTACTCTTGAAGGGTATGGAAAAAGCACCTGTAAGTGTAAGTACTTTTCTACCTTCTTTGTCTTTTTGCTTTCCACAAATCAAAGAATCTAGGAAGTTATTCATATTTACAGTTGAAAGCTGTATTTTTTTTTCCTGTTACCACTAATATAAGGAATATCCTCTCTACAAGACAGCTTTTTCCCTAACACACGTTGGGTTTGTGAGGGACAGATTAAAGGGCTATTATGAAACCATGTCAAATTACATATATTAATATCTAATCTAAGTAAGGCTTCTTGCATCCTCTGATTTCTTGTCCTGTCCATCACAGGAATGCAGAATGAGTTAGCCTTTTCCACATTTTGGCATTATTTTATGTAAGAGCATACAAACATGGTATCTTTTAATTCATTTAGTCTAAACAACCCTGATTCTTTCAACTTCCTATGGCCATATTTTCTGAAGCAAGTCTTAACATTTGCTGCTCTTGCTTTGACTGATTCAGCTCAATTGACTCCTCTGGGGGTAGTACCTGGGGTTCCAGTCTGGTTTTGAGACAAGTATGTATCTCATGAAGGGAATAAAGGGACTGCCAGCAACGTAAGAAAAATTGTCTCACCAACCAAACTCTACTTCCAACCCCAAAATTACATTGATTAACATGGCCTGAATGAGAATATAATCATATAATCATATAATGAGAATATAATAAGCTCCCAAGTCCTGAAAGATTAGCATTTTTTGTATTCGTAACAGTATTTCAGTGCTGCTAAATCATAGTATTTCCAAAAAGTATGATTTGGGATAAAAACCCCTGCAGATTTAATTGACCCTTTTGTTAGCTATTTGGTTTAGTCCCTTGGCGTGCTGCTTTCTCTTTAGCTCTAGGGACTGGCAACTTAATTTAGCTTCTCATGAAGCCTACATTATTACTGTATTGAAAGAACCTAGAACTATAAGAAAAGCAATAATTATCACCAAAATTATGATTAGATTTAGAAAATCGGTGACATTATTAATTTGCATAAAAAATATCAATCATGACAGCCACTGATTTGCTAAATAAGTCCATTTGTGTATAATTGTTGGTAAGGTAGAGAAACATTTTAAAGTCAACTGAGCTTTCTCATAGTTTCAGAGAGCTTTGATTTCTTTGTCTTTTTTATTCAGAATTTTTACCAACTTTCCCAGTTTCCTCAGGCTGCTGAGTTTCAAGTTGAAATAGCCTATATATAAAATGGAGAAAACAGAAGATAAAACATAAATAATGTTTATTTCTGTATGCAGATTTTCCTGCATATGTAGTTTCACATATCAGAAATATGTCTGTAACTTCTAGAGATGGTTTTTCATCTCTAGGGCATCTAAAACAATGATGGATCATTGAGATTGCTTTCTGTAGCATTTTCAATTTACTATTAATCTGTTTATGATTCTGAAAGACTTGTCCTAAAATCTGTTTTAATACATGGCAGACTTCCACAAGTCTTGGATCTATCCTTAAATAACTAGTAACATTCACTATGTATTCTCACTTGAAAGCATAAGGTTGGCATAATATTTTTTGTTTCTTGCATGGGTGAAGCTGTTAACTGAGAATTGTGGTTTTTCTAAGCCATCTCAATTGTAATAGAAAAATTAAATTTGTGAGTTATACAAGACTGGTACATTTCCATTGCTTGGTACTGGTGAAAATCTGTCTGGATTTGCTATCTCTTAATTCTCAGTAAGACACTGAGATTTTACTGTGTTTATGTCAAAGCAGAGTTTGGTCCAATGTCCTAAAGTTTATTTACGTGTGTTCTTAAAGACTAGTTTGCATTCAGGAATGGAAATCTACACATGCATTTTTTTAGAAAACAGTGCTAATTTGCTAACAGCTTGACAATAATTTTGCATTTTTAATACCTTTTAAGCTCTAAAGCACAACCATAGAACCTCAATAATTTTCATAATGTATAGGGACTAGAAAAATCTGTAATCTACAGAGCATTGTTTTCTGTTGCAGAGTATTTGCCACAGAGGCAATAACAATAACTTCGGAAATGTTTGTTTTTACTGTACAGAAGATGAAAGTATGTTTGAAATCAGTGGAATGAGATGTCTATAGGCCATTTTGAAAATCCTTTAAAGTACTCTAGCTGCAAATTTGCACATCCAAAAACCCTCAGAATCTTGCAGCATGGCATCAAACAAATGTGAAAACTCTAGTGAGCTGTGAGATGTCTACTGAGATGTACCATAACATCTGTTAGTGTACGGTGTCTAGTTCACAGCTTACTGAAAAAGCTAATTCTGCATCTTAAAAAATAGTTTTGAGAACTAGGATGAGAAATTAATACTCCAGAAGTTTTAATGCAGAAAAAAATTCTCAATATCTAGCTGCAGACACACTCCAGGGATCTCAAAAGGCTCTTGTTTAACAGTATCCTGCTTGGTGGCCTATAAAAGAGTCTGAGAGCTTTGAAGTTGGAGCTCTAATGAGCTTTCTTGTTTGGGACAGGATGAAGCTCTTAAGAACACAAATGTAGAGAGATAACTAATCAAATGCATACTCTTCAGCCAGTAATTTTCTAAAGAAACAGTGAATTTAGCTGCCTTGTTTAATCCTCTGGAGTCACAGAGCTCAAAAGCTGAGGAATCTGAAGGTTTTCTGCATCTCTTGATGACTACTGAGGAAACAAGAAAGTTGGCATGGAATCAGTCAAGTAACTATCAAAAAAGTAATGTGAGTGAAAGACTCTAGTATAACAATTTATTACAGAAAATTTCTGACCAGCTCAGGTGTCATTTACAGATTCTTGGTATGAATGAAAAACAATAAAAAGTAGTTTGCCTGTAGTGATGTACAAAATTATGTAGCACTAGAAATGCAGTTGCTCCAATTTGGTCATGAAAGAGAAGAAAGACTATACAGTAGTTAATTTTTAGTCCATTTCACCTTGCTGTCTAAAGTATTATGTGATTATGAAGAAAGCTGTGTTCTGCTGCTCTCTAAGCATAAAGTAATTATGAAAGCTGAAATCATAGAAGAGAAAAAACCAAAGCTCTCCTAAGTAAATGTCTTCAAGGTGTTAGTATTTCCAGCTACTTGAATTATTTTCATGATGTTCAAACAGTCTGTAACTGAAATTATGTTTAAAGGTATGTTTAAACACTTTGAAAAAAAACAGACATCAGCAGGAGTTTCTTGGTAATACATGACTGTTCAGTTGTAAATGGAAGCTAGGGCAAGGAGCTTGTGAAAAAAATTAGGGCAAAGAGATGAATTAGTAATTTAATCTGAACAAGCCATGATAATTTGTAACCTTAATATATTCCTATACCTAATGTTTAGAAAAGTCTTGGGGTTCATCTTCTTTTATGTAGTGAAATTTTGGCATATAATGCAAAACAAAAAGTCTTCTGCACTTACTGAAGAGATACTTATCTTTGACATGTATTTTTAACGTGAGTGAAACTGTCCTTCCTTGTCCATAGGGCCACAAGAGACACACATATTTATATTGGATTGGTGAGGTTAAGTGAAATTAATCCTATCTTTAAGAAAGAGCAACTTAAAAACAAGATTGCAGTTGGTTTTTATTCACTAAGTTATGAATATTTTTCATTATTAGTTCTTGAATAAGTAGAGTGTTTGTTTTCTCTAAAGTGTACATAACACACAGACACACTCAATTCCTTCAAAATCACCTTTAAATTGAACAGTTAGAGAAGTTCTTTTCTTGTTTGTACTCCAAAGCTGTGTACTGATCTGATCCTCATCTCCCCAGCGTGGACAAATTTTTTAAATGAACCTTGTCATCTATGACAAGTTAAACCTGCAGATATTTAGTGCGGTTCCCGTTATCAAAGAAACATGCAGATGTTGGCGAGTAACCAGTTTCTAGGTGTGTTTCTCAAAAAGAACTGTCCTTCACAGAGCTTTGATACTATCAGGAAATAATGTCTGAAGTTTATGGCAGTGCTACACTTCCATCTGTCCCCAAACTGATGGTGGCATGTGCATCTATCCATGTGCCACTTCATAACATGCTGAAGTTTAGAACCATAAATCATTCTGTTGCTGCAGTAGTGACAGGTGCAGGATAACAGATGCAGTCTCCAACATATTAAGAGAATGCCATGATTTATTTGAATTAAGGTGGTCTGGGGTTAGCAATCTGCTTGAAACTAGATAACCATATGGTGCATGGCTGCTAGATGAGAATATTTGCTGGTAATAATGTACTGTATTAAAATGCAAGCTCCAATATTTAGCCTTGGGAAATGTCTCTTGACACCTGTGTCAGCTCCTTGAGATGCCTGAAGACTGCATTATGTGAGCTGAAGTGCAGAATGCCACTAATCTTGTGACAGCAAGCTTGGCAACTGGGTATAGGTTTCCAGTAGAGTGAAGTGTTTAAACATGCAAATTTTCCCAATGGTCTGTAATTTTGGCATGTACCTAAAAACCTGATTGAAGAAGGGTCTACGGGAAGACATTTTCTGATGAAGCATTGATTGTTTTACTTTTCACTTGTTAGTAAAAATGATCATGCTGAACACATGGGCAAAGGCAGGATAGCTCTGTAATTAAGAATATGGAAGTAAAAATTACAGAACTGAGGTACACACAAGAACATCAGTGAGATTTATGAGTTCAGGTCAGGGACAGACTGTCATCTTGTCTCAGTTTAAATGAGACACAGGTAAGATTGAATTATGTCCAGGAAAGGAATAACAGCCCTTTATTAAAAAGTA
>JAWMRA010000001.1:36719980-36747077 GCA_035584735.1 Pseudotriccus pelzelni | reverse complement strand
AGCTATCTGATCCCTTCCCCCCACGCTCACAAAAGCAAGGGGAAAGGTAAAATTCCAAGAACTAACCTATGACACATCTCCATTGCAAATTTCTCTGTAAAGAGACCTGAGAATACACAAAGGTGTATTCTAATAACAGTGGTCTAATAACAGTGGTTCCACACAGATCTCAAGTCAGGGAAAGCATAAAAATGTAGTGATGTTATTTAGAGATGGTTAAAAGTGTTTTTATGTAACTACGGGGCCATTATTCTGATCCCAAAGGTATAAGAAGTTTAAGAACACATTGTCAGGGAACAACCAGGGCTGGCAGTTTCGAAGGAGCTGGCAGGGGTGGGTGGAGGCCTCAGGCAAGGCTGATCGGGGCAATTAAGTACTGTGAGTGCCCTCAGGGCCCTGACACATATTTTGATGGAAAAAGAAACCAAAACCAATGAAAAAATACAGAATTATATAAATTGCAGCTTGGGTTTACTGAGTGTGAATTGCATTTGAATAGCCTGACATCATTCTTTGCTAACTCATTTTCTAGACAAAAGAAATGCCATCGATGTCATCTGTCTGGCCTACCAGCCATATGGGAAATTGGAGAAGATGCAAATTAGTGGAAGAAATTTCAGGTGAATAAGAAATTAGATAGAGGAGAGACAGCAATAGGTGCCTTTGAAAGGAGAATGTGCTATGCAGAGGAAAGTCAGGAGTGGAGTTCCTTAAGGAGTAGTCCAGTGACTGATGCCTTAACTATTTTCACATCATTTTAGGATTGAATGCTGACAAAACTTGCTTATGACATTGTGTTATGGGAAATGGTTAGTACAGAAGAGGTTCAGGCTATCACACAATACATAGATGATCTTGTCAACAAGCTCTATCTAACAAAGAACACCCATACTTATCTAAGTCCCTTCTCATCTGTAGAGTGAAAGTACTTTGCACACAGCTGTAAGAACCTTGTATCAGTGCTCTCTTTGCCACAGATAAAGAAACTAAGGCACAAGAGAGGCAGAGAGGACATTTTCTTTTGAAAGAAGAAATGTTTGGCTGAGAGACAAAGGTACAGAATTTTGTGGATGAGAGTTTTTATATGCAAAAAGAACAGACAAGAAGCAGCAAGGTCTTTTAGGCTTATTAGGCATTAATTAATATGAAATTGTTACAAACCTAGAACTGGAAACCTTAGGCACCCTAGGCAGCAACAATAAAGTACTGAAGTGTCAGATTACCCAGCTGTTTTATCCAACAGCATCCACATGGATATTTTACAGACAGTGTGTCTGGATATGACTGATGATATAAAAAAACGAGGGACATCAGCTCCGGTGGGAATGGCCATTTTCAAGGAAAGATCAACAAAATCCGTGAATTTGAGAAAGGGAAATGGGAAAGGGAAAAAAAAAGACAGGAGAAATAGAATACAAGAAAAAGGAAACGGAAATGGGAATTTTTCATGGCAGCTAGCTGAGAGGTGAAGTAGTGGTGGTGGTGGACATTCTCAGCCTTCCTCTCCTATGGTCTCTTTAGCATTCTCTCACAGATATTCTTCCAAGAGGAACTATATGGTTCCACCCCATGCACTCCACCTCTTTATTACTCACCCTTTTTCCTTGTGCTAATCATACTGCTCAGAGCATAGTCTGATTGCTTACATGTTGCCCAATGCTAATGGTCTCCTCAGCTTTTTGCAAATGTATCACTGGGCAGTGCTGGTTGGCTACCTAAAACACTGCTATTTCCTGCTATTGGCAGCTGTCAGACACCTCATATTCCCTACCATAATATTATATACCAGAAGCCGCAAAACATACGGTGAAGAGGGAGAGGAGGTCAAAAAGGGTGGTTCACACAGTGGTAGCCAATGCTTCTCATGAGAAATCCAATGCAATGGTCATGGCTGTGGTCCAGACCCAGGAGTGCAAAGCTGGCAGGATGACAACATTTGGGATGGATAGGTACAAAACTCTGCCCCAGCACCCTTGAGGTATGAAGGTGCACAGCTGCACAGAAAAGTAACTGTCAGACTGCAGTGTTGCGAGGGAAGAGCAGCAGAGGTGCAAATGGAAAACTCATGGCATCGCACAAGTTGCAGACTCCTCTGATCGGCTGCAGAGCAGGGCAATAAACCCCCCTGACCCTCCAGGCAGGCAGCTGATTGCTGCAGTCAGGGAGAGGCACAGGGTGCTTTCCCCAATACCAAAGCTTAAGCACCATGAGAAGACTCCCAGACAACCCCCTCTCTCTCTGCCTATCACCCTTTCTATCTGTCTTGTCCTTTGGAAAACCATTCCTTCTCCTATTTGCTCCTAAGAGGCACTTACATTTTCCTCCCTACCTTGTAGAAAATCTTTTCGTGTTACCATGTGCTCAAACCTTTATGGCTAAGAAATTGTTCCATTCAAAGATGCCCTTGCTTTCTTCTATGTCTTGGGATGGGAGTAAACCAGGGCTCACATTCTGCAGTCACTTCCTGACAGAGCTGTGAGAGCTATAGGATTTACGTGAAATCCATAGTTTGGAATGAAGGATTTGGTAAAAATGAAAAAACCAGGGCCTAGTCGTATTCTCACTTATTATCATGTGCTGGTAGCAGCACAGTTGCAATTCTGCATATGAATTCAAAGTTCACAGCTTCCAAATAGGTCATCCAGAGGGCAGCAACAACTCACAAGGTCTCTGGTATATCATTACAAACTCTTTTAAGATGTGCAAGTAAGCACATAGAGAAGAAGAACATTGTCCTTTTAATACTTGAGGAAACAAAGAAGATCATGGTGTGAATGATAAGCAGTTGGCTTTGCACAGGTGTCGTCTGGTATTCATAGATTCATGGAATTTCAGGCCACAAAGAAGTCTTAAATCATTTTTATTGACTCACTGCCTGTTAGAGGTTAATACATTTCACCCAGAGAAGTGAGCAATTTCTCTTTTCAGGATACAATGAATGCAATTGAAATACCTTTGCCCACTATGGTTTCAGGTGCTGCTAAAGCTATTTTTCTTGCTTAAGTTTCTCAAAGATCATTCTGTTTGTAATTCCTCCAGAAAACTAAAAACTGTGCTGAAATATGTTTGACCTTTTGATCCTTTGGCCAGCTGGGATTTTTTTCATCTCTCACAAAATGTTCCATCTTCTCTTGTTAGGACCATTCTTTTAATACAAATTTATCCCATTGCACTAACACAGTGTTCATTAAATTTCCGTTATTGTTTTTAATTAGACCACAGAAATGTGTTACTAGCTCTGACTTCACATGCTGTGGGATTCTACATAACATTTGAATCTCAGTGGCATCCCATTAACCATCATCACTTTGGCTTGCCTCAGTTGTGGTCAGCTTCAGGGACAGAATATAAAAGTGATCATCTTCTGTCTTCAGTCAAGCTGAGTAATGAGGCACTCCTTTGCTGTCCATTCATTTTACAGTTACTGCTGACCCCAAATGGCTCTTTCATTGTTGCACAGCAATGCACAAAGTGCCTGGCTTTGGAAAGAGTCCAGTTTTCCTGAAATAATTATGGGCAGCAGAGAATTAGCATTCGTTGCCTTTTTTCTAAGTAATTTTCTTTTCTTTCAATGTCTCTGCTAATAACTGTCGTCATGTTGTGTTCCTGCATGATGTGAACCCAGATTTTTGTCTGTCTTGCAGCATTTTCATGATCATCACATTAATAAGACTGCTTAGTGTTATTGTAAGGACATTTCCTAGGATGTGACTTACTTCGTCTCCTAGGAGAACACAAATTCCTGTATACACTTACACTGACCTTTGTAACCACCAGACTTTTGGTATCAGTTACATAGAGCTGTGTACAGGAAAGTGGATAAAACAAGTTAGGGCACTATGAGCCATATGGGGATAAAACAAAACGAGTGAAAACTGGTGGCATGATTTGGTTTAAAGCGTCACATTTAATGGGTCACACTCTACCTTAGAGGCCATTAACAAGTGGGATGCTCTGTGGGACTGTCCTGGGACCCGCCCCGTTTAGCATCTTTACCAGCACTCTGGAGGAGGGGACAGAATGTACCCTCTTTACAGATTTGCAGAGGCCACCAAACCAGGGCAAAATGGCAAAAATCGAAAGCCATTTTTAAAGAGAAATACAATGCAGGTGAACACAATGGATGTTCTTTTGAAACTCTAAAATACCCTCAGTGAGAGAAACTCAGGCAAAGGAAAAGTTATAATAGAGAGGTAGGTAGGCGTGTGCACGTGTGTACAAGTGCATGCATGTGTGTGTGTGTGTTTATTTGTATATGTATGTATACGTAGGAGAAAGACTTACACGGATTCATCAACCCTGTTGTACTTGTGAGCTACCTAGTGCACAAAGCTACAATGAAGCAACTAGTAATTTAAATTCCTGATGTGCTTACTGAGATTCTAATCTCTGAAGTATTTGATAGTACCTTAAAAAATTGATTCATTCAAAAAACTGCATTTTACTATATACAAAGGCCTACTGCATATTTCAGATTAATTAAGGAGTGAATGCTGTATCATGTGGTGATCTGAGATGTCTCTGATGTGTGCTACCCAGTCAGAAGTAAATGAATGTTATTAAAATTGTAAGGCTAACATTAAAAAATGAATCACTGCAAAATCCTATGTCAGACTTCTTGTCCAGCTGCATTATTACGTAGTTTTTAATTATCACATGCATTATCCAATACTTTATCTCCAGCATGTCTTCTATCATCAGCTTTTCCCTCATTCAGTGAATGACCTCTCTTCTATATTGCTTTAAAACTCTAAAACCTGCTCTGAAAAGAAAAAGATAATAATTTCATTTTGTGATTTTCTGTGGTTTTTTATTACCAGAACATCCAGGCATGTATTTACTGTTGAACAATTCTTTAGGGTGGAGGGAAGATTCCCCTGGGAAATAAAGAACCCAGGTGAGACTTTCTAAACACCCATGTAGTAGCTACTGCTGCATCAGTACAACCCTCCACTTCAGAACAAACCACCAGGATCAGCTTCCCAGTTGCAGCTCCAACACCTGATGTATTTTAGAGCTCCTCTTTTGGCTGAAAGCAGATCCCAGCCTTATTGGGATTGTACTGCAGGACGTCAGGTCTAAGTGCCTGGCACTGCATGGGAGCACTAGGGTGGAGGTAAGGGAAGACTACTGCAGTGTGGGGCAGTGGTGGTGTTCCCTCACCTTGAGTCCGCCGTTTCTCTTGGCTCTCACCTTCCCTGGCACCTTATCTACTACCAGGGGCCTCCTCTCTTTCTCCACACCTGCAGGCCTGTTACTATTCCTCTCTCAGTAGCGTCTTTCTATGGCACAAATGCTTATGGCTCCGTGTCATTCCCTACTGTTTTTCTCCACCTGATTTTTCTTCCTCATTTTCCCTCCCTTCATGCAGTAGCATGCACGAGTTGAAGAGCTGTGCCCATGTACTTTAACAGTGTGTTTTGTGTCTCATTGGGCACATTTCCAAATGTTTGTAGCTGTAATTGGGGCCACAAATTGAAGTGAGCTCTCAATGTGACACTTCAGGCCCTGATTAATATTTAATTAAGGTAGTCCTTAAGCAGTGAGTCATTGCATAATGTTTCTTTTGCAACCTTACCCTGATTTTTGGTGTGTGATTCATGTAATCTTGTGTGAACTCTGTCACCCCCTTCACCATCATGGACAATAAACTCCCAGTTACAGAATTACACCATTCCAGTAATGAAATCAGGAGCTGTTGACAGACAAAATACTGTTCTGACAACATTGAATATTTGCATTTTTTATGCAGCTGGGAATCAGAATATACCAACTGTATTTTTTTTAAACTGTACAAACTTCTAGCAATTAATCCAAGAGTCAAGGCTTTGAGAATTCATTTCATTTGTAAACTTAGTGTAACATCTTTTTCTCTAAGAAGACAGTTCCTATACTTCTAAAAGTGGCAAAACCAAGTATTCTTTTGAGCAATAATTAATGAAAGAGCTGATACAGGTGTTACAAAACCAGAGATTTCCTCTCTGTAGCCTGACTCTTCTTTCAGTGTTCCTATGCACTGGCTCTTCAGCTCCACTGACAGTGATTTCCACTTGCTGCTTATGAATCACAGAGCTGACTTTGAAGTACTTTTTCAAGGCTTCGCATTCAAGTGAGACCAACAGCTGTCCCCATGATGCATAAGAACCCAGCCAAAGGACTAAGGCTTAAAAAAAAGGTTTAATCAGTTTAATTTTCTCTCTGCTAATTTTAGAAGGCAGAGTAATGCTGCTAGCCCATTCTTTAAAGGATGCAATGAAATCAGCATTGAGTGGGAAGAGGTGGATTTGAGGAGCAGCTTTCTGCCCTTGCTGTGCTAAATGTTTATGCAAAATGAAGGGAACTACAGGGTATTGGTGTGTGATGAACTGAAAGCTATTGAGTAAATGTCTGAATTAAATTATGTTGGGTTTTCCCCTCTCCTTTTCTTGGCAGAAGACCTTAGCAGGTTGCCTTCTGCTTATTTATTGAAACTGCCATTTTCAACAGATCTGAATCACTTCATAAGACAAAAAGAAATAAAGTAGACTAGTATGGTATAGGAAACAGTTTGATAGGTCAGGCTATCATAAGCTTACCAATAGGGAAATAAACCATATAATATCTGGGTTGTTAAAGTCTCCCAGATGGGCAGCTGCTCACTTTTCAGTAGGAACTCTGAAGAGCATTGCAGACATCAAATGGGACATTTTTAATAGGGCTTGTACCATTGAAACTCAGCTGTGCTCAACAGGCAGAGCGGCCGAGCTTGGTTCTTTCATTAATTCTGTTCCTTTGCATTACTTGCACTGACACGCTCCAGACAGTGAGTGGGTCAGATCAAGGGTCTGTCCGGCTTGGTATCCTTCCTCAGAAAATGTCCAGAGGTACATCCACGGGGAGCAGAGAAAACACACAACAATCATTCGCCAAAATGTTATTCTAGCCTTCAACAGTTTGCAGCTTGGCAGCTTCCTAAGTCAGAGGTGATGTCTTTGTTTTCAGTTATTCTCTAAGGTTTCTTTTCCATAAATTTATTCCTCTAGTCCATGTAAACTTCTTAGTCTTCATAATACTCTGTACAAAGGAATTCTTTGGTGAAAATAATTTTTTTTTAACCTGCCATCTGCTACTACATTCGATATTTCTTAGCTTTTCTGTTGGGAGAAGCGAATAACAACTGAAATCTCTTCATCCTCTCCATTTTACTTGTCTTTTTGCTGATGCCACTATGAACTGTTTTTCCCAGGATCAAGAGTAAGATGAGGCAGATCTAGGAGGTAGATATGGGCCATTTTCTGTTCTGAGGATCGGTATCTTTGCCAAAAATGGACATCTCATGTAAGCAAAATGTGAGGTCATGTCGAATCTGATAAATATTTAAGATTGCAAAAGAGGAGGATAAATAAGGAAAATGTCAAAACATTTCATTTTGACATTTTCAGAATGAAATATTTTGTATTTGACATTATTTCAGACATGACCTGCTGAAACCTATAAAGTTCTCTTCTAAACAAGAAAGTGGAATGCAAGGCTTACAAAAAGACCAAATAAGCAAAAAGACAACCAAACTGAACCCTTCATTTAGGATAGGGTAAGAGATTTTCACTTAAACCAAAACTGTCTCAGGTTATTTTGTACAACATTTGAATAGAAATGTTGTTATATTTCCATTCAGTCCAAATTCCTGCTGTGATTTTTCAGTCTGGCTGTCTCTGTGGAACAGAGACATCTGCCATGTTCCCATCCCTATTTATAGGGCTCTGAATGGCCTCCCCCTTTTCCCAGTATTTTTAGTCCTTTGTTTCAACTGCCATTCTTTTATTTGGTCACACACATTTATGTAATGGAAGGCAAGTACAAACTGATTTAATATTACCAATGGAGAAAGATCTGGCAAGACTTGGTCTTGTTTAACCTTCCAAACAAAAGGCTAGCAAGTAATATAGCTGCTGTATATAAATGCATGAGGACAGACATGTCAGAGAAAGGAGAAAACATTCACTGAGTGAAGATAATTTAAACTGAAAGACAAAATTGGCAAAAAATCCCAAACCACCTCATGTAATAAAATTTAGCTGAGAAAACTTTTAACCATCTGAGAAGCAAATTTATGGAGACTAAAGGGAATAGATGAGTATATTTAGGATGGAACATAATCAGTTTATAAAAGACTTACATGATACAGTAGTGTAGGATAAAACCCAGAAATTTTTGAATGTTTTGTGCCTTATTCAAACTTTACGGAAGTATACAGAAGTTATCTCTTTTGCTCCAAATCCAGCATTAAATATGTCAGAGGATCACAGCACTACTGCCACCCACCACATCAATATTGGTGTGGGTGAATATTTTGCTAAAATATATCTGCATGATGAACTGAATCCTTGATGATTGAATCCTGCATAAACATGAACCAGAAAAGCTGAGACACAGACTCATTTCTAAAAAGGTTGAGGTTTGCCTTATAAATTGTCTACGCTAAGCTGAAAACAAACTACCTCTCGGTGGGCAACATTAAACCTAAACTTTTGGACTTTTAGTTTGATCTGCGATGTGGTTTCTACAAATTGGCTTGGTGTACTTGACTCCCAGGTGAAACCTGCTGTGAAAGATGGGCTGTCCTCTGGAATTATCATTGTGAGAGATAACAGCTGAACAGCGATTTAACATTTTAGGGTGCTTGGACGGTCACTGTGGCAGGTGGTGTGATTTGTGCTGGAGAGCTGGTCACCCTTGTGCCTGGGACCAAAAGGGAAATGGTGTTGCTCCCATGTGAGGAGTAAAATGTCAGCTGTTTGCTGCTCTCCTTGCACTCATCACTCATTGAATGATGTCTAGAAAATATTTCTACACCATTTCCTGTTTATAAAAATACATCCCATCCTCAGTAGTGGCTATATGCAATACATACTAGCCCAAAAAGTCTACGAGGCAGAAATTATTGTGCTATATTCTTTCTTAGCACATCTGTGACTTAAAGGTAACTCTAAATGTTGTAGCATGCAGAAATCAGCCAGGTAAGCCTCCATGTGCTATAAATGGTACAAACAGAGAAGTTGCTCTGTGCACCAAAAAGATGATCTATGAGACATAATGTGTGCCCAGAGAGAGAGGAAGAAAAGAGGAGCACATCATTGTGCTGGTCTGAATGCTTGGGCATCATTTGCTGCAAAGCGGTTCAGCTTCAGCAGAAATAATGGGAAGGCATCACTGGGACCAGCCTATACTTGTGCTCTTTGCTCAGGTTGGTGGGCAGACCTCTGAGACGTGTCACTCTTAAGCTGTGGCTGACTCTGGTCCCTATCCCTTTACTTCCCGTGCTTTTCTGGCTTTGTGCTATGAGACATGAGAAGTCGTGGATGCCCCATCCCTGAAAGTGTTCAAGGCAGCTGCTGGCCACGCTCTGCCGTGGGCTGTCCATGCCCGTGGGCTCAGGGCGACACCCGAGGCATTAATACACGAGCACCCCCGGGTTTATTGAGGTGAGGTCCTCAGTGTTTGTGCCGGTTTCCACTTGATGGCAGCAGAGCCCACAGCAACGGGTGCGGGCAGGTCTGTGAGCAGATCTCTGGTTGTTACTGATGGAGAAGGGCAGGCGATGAGTCCTCATGGCGAAAAGGTGGTTCTTGAAAAGAATATTTGGATAATATGGATTTGGATAGTTTAGATATATGGATAATTACATGGATTGCAAATGCAATGGTGGTGAGACCAGATTTGACAAGAATTGGAGTGCTCCTGCTTATTTCCAAAACCAAGAGGCATAAATACGGAGTCTTTTGCAAGAGGCGAAATCTCCACCACTGTAACTATGTATGAGACCAGGTTTTCTCAGATTTTCGTAAAAAATTCAGTACCTTGGGAGAATATTTCATATTTCAGGTTAGTTTTATCTGCTTTCAGTACAAATGGTTTGTTGTGAATTTCAGTGTGCTGGGCAAATAGAAATCAGCCAGAAGTTTAGAATTTCTGAGGCTGAGCCAGTTTTTGGCATCCACTTTACAATCGTTTTCAGGGAGATGTCCACAGAAGAAGTAAAAAGAGAAGAATTTCAGAGAATAAATAGAGAAATGCAGCAAGGACATAGATTTACAGAAAGAATATTTTCTGCAAGGTAATCAGCTACTTTGTAGGCAAGTCAGGCTTTTAATTAGGTCTCTACTTGCAGGTATTTCCTAAGAGCCTAATCAGCTTTGGGGGAAGGTATTATTTGGGGCAAACTAGAGAAACCTAAACCTTTCTTAGCTCTATCTCCCACATTTCACCTGGCAGCTGCATAATTTACTGTGATATTTTTTTGAACTCTTTTGGCATACTGCAAGGTCTGAAATGGAGGCTGCTCTTCTTGTTCTTGTCTTTGCTCCAAGGTTACATTAACAGAAACAGTACATATATTTTTCAAATCACATCAGACACTAGTATAAAAGTGATCATCTTCTTGGAAATGTTTGCCATTGCTATTCAATGGCTCTCCATTTTCCTGACAGGATAAGTGATATCTTTTAAAAAGATTAATTTCTAATTGTAACGTTATATACTCTGTAAACTGAAGGAAAGAGCCAAAATGTCAACTGCTTTGGACATTTCTGTTTCGTCAATTCTGGTGGAATGGCCGGTGCCATGTTATTTCTGCTGCTTGAAAAGCAGGGCAGAAAAACTTAGTGGAGGAAATCAGAAGTTCCCAGAAAGGCCATCTACAGCTTTCCCTGACAAGTCAGTTTCTGACAGTGTTTGCTCTTTTTGAAATACTATCCCACCCACCATCTTGTGTCCCTTAAAAGACACATAAACCCTAGAAAAATGATAAAAAGCACTTTCTTACAAAAATTAAAGAGGTAAACAGATGGACATATAATCCCTTGTCTTTTTGTACCTCTGTCTGTCTTTCAGATGGAATTCTGGTGTTTCACATGCTGCAAGGGCCATAGAAGGAGTCAGCAGGAAGAGCAGTGACATTCAAGACTGTGAGTTATTTATTTTCCAGATCTTCATCTGTTTTTCATGAGAAAGGCTCAGGGTAATGAAGTAAGACCATACAGAGTGGACATCTCATTCCAGCTTCCTCACCTTTTCTTTTTTCTTTTTTCTTTTTTTTACCTGCTTCTTGTTCCCTACAGGACTAATGTTACAGAGACTTTGAGAGCTTATGGGATGTGTTGGTGGGATGGTGAACTGCCAGAGGCACTGGACAGAGGCACAGAGAATGATGTGTTTTTCTTTCTCCAAATCTTTCTTTCTCCAAATCTTTTAAAAATTCCTGCCACCAAAGATATTTCACTAGGTTTTTTTGTTGTTGTTGTTTGTTTGTTGCTTTTTTTTTTAAAATTTGCTAAGGCACATATTTGTAGTTTAGTAACTTCTGCATTCTACAGGTATCTGTTGCACTAGTCAGTGTTAACCCTGAATTACTTATTCTCTACTTTGTAACAGGGTTATAAATAGTGGGGTGTGTGCAAGAAAATCTGTCTATCATCTACATTGACACACACTGTTTTCTGACCTAAAATTACTCTATGACTGCAATGCATGACATATTTTTAAAATTCTATGAATCACAATTTATTTTTGTCTTTGGGGAATGTGGGAAATATGTTACAAGCCTCTGAGTATCACAGCCAGTAATGTCAAAATTTTAAACTCGCCTAGGTCTTTATATTCTGTTCATGGAAGGTTTATTAAAGAGTTAATACATTATTAATCATTATAAATATATTACAGTTCTAAATCAAGCACAAGTACATCAGAAGTGTTTAAAACCTGTGGTCATGGATAAGCATTCACCTACTGGAGTCACAGAAAACCCCCTATATTTGTTGAAATAACCACTTATTAGAACATTTATTGCACATGCAGTAATATATACAGCCCTCCCTTGCTCTCAACTTTGATTGAGATTTATTTTTTGAAGTCTGAACTTTCTCGGTGACAATTTCTGTGAAACTCACTTGCTGCCTGCTGAATGACTCTGGGAGAGCAAAACCTGCCAAGCCAATTTTACATGTGACAACTAAAGGCAAGGACTCTTGACAGGAACCTTTTAATGAATTCATGTGAGATGGATGTGGGTTCCTCCACTGGAGAGAGAAGAGTCTCACAGAGTCTCACGGAGACCCCTTCTAATGATGTCATCCTTTGAAGATAGATTTTTCCACCTTGTTTTCAGAAGCAAATAATGCCAGGTGCCACAATTAGGACATTTTACCTGGGAAATGAGTTTCGGATACTAAGGGGAAGCTTATTTTGAGACCTGTGATGGGGACTTGGCCACCTGAATTTTGCTTTCTCTCCAACTCTGTTTTGGCAGGAGATGTCTGATGTATTCCTCAGTGAATGACACAGACTTGCCCACAGAGAAGCATAAAGCTGAACGGGACCGGGGAATAACAGTGCTTTGGCACAACTTCTCAGCATCATCTTTTGTCCCCTTGTGCCACAAGCAGAAATGAAGACTCTCCAAGGTATTTGTTGGTGAGTAAGTTGCTTTTACGACTCAGTGCTACCACTTCAACAAGCCATGATATACCCTGATGTTTACTGCTACACACACTACCTAACATCTGTATAAAATAGCAGAGAAATCTGTTATCTAGTGCTTGTTGTGATTTATTCACTTAATTAGAAAGAGTTTAAAGAAACTGCTCACAGGGAGTTAGAAGTGCTAAACAGTGGATGAAAAGATGCAATTGTAAACTGTCGGTCAGATGTGGGCTCTGAGCTCTGCTGCTAGAACAGCTCTTGAATAAAATGCCAATAGACTTTCTACTTCCTTGGTTGCTCCATGTGACCTGGTAAAGACAGCAATAGAAACACCACTGCTAATGCATAACAAAATCCAGACTCAGGATCCCTGGTATCTCACAGGGCAACTGCTGCAATAGAACAAGGCAAATTGAAGGTTATTTCAAATAATGGCAACTGCTAGTTCTTCAAAAAAGCTAGGGCTTTTTTGGGCTGTTTTCTCAGAGATGGGCAGGATCTAGGCCTTGCTGTCTTACCAAATGACATATTTCAAACCTTGCAAAACATTACACATGACAGTTAGCCATTCAGATCCACCCAGAAAGGCAAGCCCTATATTTGTAGGTTTTTCTCTGACAAATATGTAATTTTCTTGTTAGACTAGAATCTTCTTCATACACATGCACTCACACACACAGATGTAAAAATCTTCTGCTGTAGACGTTTTTTTAGAAAGAATTACTTTTATTTTCTCTTTAGGAATAGCCTAAATAGCCTAAAAACTTACTTTAGCCCTTAGTTGGGATGCCTTCCCTTATGTGGGAGGTAGTAATTATCTACTGATTCCAGTTCATAGGGGTGAAAGGTTTTTGAAGTTGCTTTATAGTGGCAGAGATATAAAAAACACCTAAGTTACAGGTAGGAAGTTTTGGAGACTAAATTTCTTTATTCAGCTATTATAGGGCTTTTATGACCAACACTTTGAGTCATTTCTGGGTAGATTAACAAAGCTCCAGTTAAACAAAAATTGTGCTCATTCACGTGCTTATGCAAAGTTCTGAGTAAAATAACAGGAGGAATAGAAATTATAGAAGTTATAGAAGTTATTCTGGTCAGAGAAAAAAACCCCACAAAGAATCTCTATATCAGCCTAATTTCTTATGGAAATTAATTTCTCAGCTGGATTCCTTCAACAGAGGATGGGTTATCTCTCCTCATTACACGTCTATTGATCTTTAAAATTAAACAAACAAACTCTTGTTCTTTCAACTGTTAGAATCAAAATACGTTAGAAGTTTTTGTAGTTTTGATAATACATTCTTCCTCCTCTTTTCCTCTTCTGGCATTAAATGTAACAGAATGAACAATGCTAACAGTTTTCAGTTTTATTTTTAGCACTTGTAAAATTGAAAAATAACAAAGCAGCTTGGCAAGAGGGAAATGAAACTCTTCTGAGTACAGAGAAGATAAAGTGAGAGGAAACAAAAAGAAAAAAAAAAAACAGAAAAATGATTAAAACTTCCTGTGAAGTTTTATTCCACTGAATCTTTCACCCAAAAAGCCAAAAATCTTCTCTTTTGTCAGCTTCCCAAGGAGAAGTCCACCAGCTGTAAAAGCTGGAAATCCCAGTGTGCATTTCTCAGTCTCCTTTCTACCTGCTCCAAGTTCTATATTTTATCATGCAGGAGTGATGTAAGTTGTCTCCAATTGGTGTGCAACAAATGTGGCTGAGAAAGAATCTTTGTCCTACTTTCAGTTAGAGAACCTCTTCTTGTCTCTGCCACTCTCGAGGCAGGAATATCCATCTGACCTTCAGCTGCACTTGTGGAGAGCAAGAGCGCCATAGGGTAAGATCATTCACTGTTAGAATAATAGACCTACACATGTCTAAAGATGTCTGATAAAATTGTTCTCATGTAATTCCAATCATCTATATTTTTAGCTCATTATTACCTTTTAAGTGTTAATTGGTGCCGGATGTGTCCATCATGTTACCTGTTATATCATCTGGCTGACACTTTAAAAGTAATATAATGGGACATAAAAGTTTAAAATTAAAGACTACTTAATGGTACTTAATGTATAGATCTAAAAATAAAAAATCACAAGGAAAAATTAATACCAGCTGGGTTAGCTCATAAAAGACCTGTACCAACAAGCACGGATATGTCTAAAAAATTGCTGTACTTTTACAAATGGATGAAAGCAGCAGCTAGTGTATATCAGTATGAGTCCAGTTATTTCAGTAGTGTTGTCACAGAGTCTTACCCTATAAACAAGGTGTCAAGGTGCTACTAGAAGTGTTTTATTTATATTAAGTAACTATTTCTGGGCTTACAGGCTGGTAAGGCTGTTGTTCTCCAAACAACTAAAGCAATTCTCTTTGCTCTAAAAAGCTTCATGCTCTAAACAAGGAATAAGTTTGAAAATAAAAGTAGTCAAACTGTACAAAACCCCAAAACTGAAGATGCAGCCTTCACATAGCAGTTTTATCATGCTTCATGATCCAACTGTTGTAAATTTTGTTCCTGCAGGTGGTCTACAAGTTTTGGTAGTAACTTGAGAGTACACCTGAAATGTGTCCTCAGGCTGTGAAGGGGGCTGCAGTTCAGAGACCTGTAGCTCATTACCTTGCAGGCTGTACACTGATGTCACATTTACATCAATAAATGAGTGTGGTCCTTGACCCCATGGGTCAAGTCCACATAGCTGAAGGCAAGTTGCCCATCTGCTTTCACACTGTCTTACACTTGGACAAGGATCTTCTCTGGATGATGGTTGGTGCCCCTGTAGCCCTGCAATGAGTTTACTCTCCTGCATACTCACATTTGGGATGTATGTAATGATGTAAGAGCTGATTCTAAGCCTACTGGTGTGGTGTCTTCATAGCACAAAACTGCAGTTACCTGTTGCCAGGCTGGATGCGTGGCCTCAGGGCACCTGGGAGCTGTTAGTCATTCTGCAGCAGCACTGGAGGAGCCAGGCAAAAATGGGTGCTGTCTCACCCACACTGTGTTTTGGAAGCTGTACTGGGGGTTGAGCTTTTTCCCAGATCCACTCAGGGAGCTGGAATTGTTCCAAATATCTTTGGCAGACCAGAATTAGCACCATAATCAGAACCACATCCTTGCACGCTTCAAGCTTCAGGAAAGTTGTGAAAATAAGGCTTCAAAACCCCCTCAGCTGAAATACACCAAAAAAATCTGACTGTATTTTGGGCCTAAATGGAAGCTAAGATCTTTTGAAAGTCTGGTCTTGGATAAGAGGACATGCAAGGACAAATCTTTGAAAACACCAGTTACGTGTGTGTACCCAGTGTGATCACTCTGACAGCCTTATACGTGTTCTATGGGAATTCCAAACCTCCAGTTTCTTTACCTTTTGTTATTCCAGACACTGGTTACTGAAAACCAGAAAATAGTTACTGATCCTATTAGAGTCAGGTCTCATCATATTCTAATGGAAACTGATTTTAGAATTGCCACTAATTAAACTAAGTAATTAGGTAACTTAAATTAAGATTGAAATTGATATTTCTAATTGTATTGGTTGTACACTTAAAATGAAGTTTTCTTCAACAGTTTTCTTAGGACAATAAATGAGGGAAAGAGAATGGTGATAATTAAATAGACACAATCACTGTATATCAGATGAGTCTCATCAAGTCAAGTACTAACTTGACAAGACATTTGCATCTTGGAAATACTGCAGCTATTTTTGTTGCATTTATCTTCTACTAATTACTTAGTCCAGTGAGTTTTTTCTGGTCCAGGCAAATTTGCGCAGAAAAATATTACTTCACCTGTTTTCTTTCATATTGCCAATTCTACAGTTAATCAGATAGGCGATGTCTTTCCCCACAAATGTGTGAAACAATCCAGTTTCAGAACTAGTATCAGAAGATTTTTAACAGAAATGGAAATATAAACCCCAGACTATTTGCCAGGGTAATTAGGAGAATAAACAGGCTTAGCAATTTTAAAGAAAAAAGCTCTAAAGAATTAAATCTTCCCCCTGTATTGAAGCTCTTCACTTTTTAAAACTCCAGTGGATAGTGTCAGCTTAGCTTGTGAATGCTCTTTGTTGTCTGCCTCACCTAAACACTGCAAGACTTCAAATAAGCTGCCAAAATCCAGTATCTGAGTGAGAAATGTCCCCTCATTAAGCACTGTCAAATTACTGCTGTCTGTTTGTGGCTCTCCAGTCCTGGACGACATGCTGCTGAAGCAGCAGCAATAGATTCATCTAGCCTAGTCCAATTAAAAAATAAAGTATATAAAAAATTCCTTCTTAGCACTTTTTGTGCTAAACAGAGCTTTACAACCGCATCCAGTGCTAGGTTCAAACAGGCTTCATTTGTTAAGAAGCCTAAATCTAATAACTTACCTTAAAGAAATCTTACAGGCCTGAAAACATGAATATCTATTTGGATCTTCATGTCCTCTTAGATACCTCTTACATTTTTATTGCCGTGATAGTTTCAAATAGCAAGATAAGATATATAAAGTAGAGAGTATATATTATGTGCTATATATCGCATAATATATATAATATAGCATATAGTATATAGCTGAAGTCCATTCACAGCTACCAAGAAATGAAGAGCCATTGCTGCCCCAGCTCAGCCAGGTAGGGTGGGGCTTGTGGCAGCCCCAGGGATGGGACTAGTACCCAGCCCCTGCAAGAGGAGCCCTTTGGGAGGCTCCTCACCAAGGGGAACCCTGCTCTGTCTTACTGTCAATACAGAAAATTGTGTTCCACTAGCTTGGAGAGAGCTGAAGAATTTAAGTTGACTTTGTTCTATAGTTAAAAATTGCAGCAAGCCTGGGTACACGGGAGTTCTTCACTCCCAGGACCATTCCAGCTGGTCTCTGCTTTGATGATACAGTGGGCTGTGAACAACGGACCCACTGGAGACTGGACCAAATGTCACAACCAAGCATTTCACTTACTGCTACAAGAGCTCTCCAGGTGGGAATTTCAAACAGCCATGGAGATCTCTCTTGGTGCCTTTTGGTTTGTCTAGGTCTATCCATAGGCACAGTTTGTATGCTTCAGTGAGTTGACTAATATGCTGGGTGGAGAATCTGGCCATCCAAGAAACTCCTTCAGGCAGTTGCTCCTGTAAAATTGATCAAACTCTACATAGATAAAACACCTGCAAATAGTGTAAACTCTTCCTACAGAAGGAAAATTGGTCACATAAGACCGTATTCTGTTGTCAGTTATGATAGATAAAGGATGTTTCTTACAGGGATGTGTCAGGAGTGATGGATCTCGTATGTGCTGTGGTGGTCATACATAAGCACAGGCCAGCTGGCTGTGTGAACATTATGGAACTTTTACAGTTTGCTTAAAGGCTACTTTTACAATTCTTTTCTCTGATTAGTTTGTAATTTCCTTTTAGTGTCAAATTACTCCTTCGGAAAGGGGATTTATACCCCCAAAGCTCCCCACACAGTAGTGCACTAGTGTACACATGCACAGATGAAACCCTCAATAAACAATTTAACTTGTGCAGGCGCATTACAGACAGCTTACAAGGGATGCTGGCCAGTCTTCTCCAGCCCTTTTTCCCTTTTGCCTTGGACATTGCTATCCTATCTCCACCTGCTCCACTTTCTTTGCTGCAGGCCCAAACAGGGTTGTTAAGCAGCCTTTGGTACCTCAGCTGCCTTGTTCAGAACTGGCTCAGGTACTTCTCATGGCTCTGAATTACATTTTACATGGCTCTGAATTACAGACTGAAGCTGTGGACTCCTGGAGGAGGGTTTAAGCATTTACACCTGGCTATCGGTAGCCATTTAATTACAGTAACTCCTCTCTGGGGGAAGGTTACCCTATTACACCTGTCTTCTACTCTCCTATCGTGAGGTCAAAGAAAGTGACAAAAGCATATGTAAGAGTAAGAAAGTGTCTCTGCAATGCGGGGAGCAGTTCTGCATTTTGCTACTCAAAACACCTTCTCAAACTTCATTGAACATCTCCTGAAAAGGTCTTAAAATGAAGATCTGACCTCCGTGATTCTTCATTTCCTCAGAAGGGAGCAATATGACCTACCACACACTTCTCTGTCTCATAGGGTTACCAGTTCACATGTCCCTGGCTGGCAGTCAAGCCATTGGCTTGGATGGGTTACTTTGACCATAGCCAGGGGTTGGATAACAAAGCAGTAGGAAGGATGAGGATGGATGAGTCTTGTGTGCATGTGCATATATGATGTACAGTGAATCAGGCTGAAGCCTTTCCCTTGTGGAAGACTAAAGACCCGCTCAAAAATACTCCCTTCCTGGTTATTTTCACTTTGATCCTAACACAGGGTTTTAATCCACAAGGCTGTGGGCCATGTGGTATGTTCTGTCAAGGACCACATGCTAACCTTACAGATTAACTCCAGGAGGTCTCTAGCAGCCCTGCTCTGACATATATAGAATTCATCATTGGCACTCGAACACTCCTCCCAGCTTTGACTCTACCAGCTCACACCATATGAAAGCAACTGTGCCTTCTGGGCATCAGACTTCTCAGTGGTGTTAATTAAACCCTACAGGCTAACTTATGTCAATATAATTTCTTTTTATCCCATTCTAGATATGGTTGATAAATAGTGGCCAGGAAAAGATTTTTTTCTGAGGGGGGTCAATGAGACAAATTATTTGAGCATTGCCCCCAAGAATAGCTGAGAAGAAAATGACATTGCCATTACTGGCAGATTTCCACCATTCATCTGTATTAGCAATGTGTTGGCTTTCGTCAGTGAGATTTTATTTTTGTCCAGTTCCTCCTTATACATATCGGAATTCTTTACAGTCTGTTAGGCCACTGTGAGACATATTTAGAAACACAATTAGTGGTCCTAAGGCTCCGTTCCTCTGTCCCCGGGGGAACTCAATTGAAAATGTTTCAGAACTGTGCAGTAAAATAACATGGCTTATCACATGAGGGAAAACCTTTTGTGCAAATAAACTGAAATTAAAATATAGTCAGTGAAAACTGCATTCTCCCTGGGCACAGAGAGACAAATGATTACGCGGCCAGTGTTGTAAGAAATGTGTTGCTTTCCAGAAAGGAAGAAAGAACCAAACAGAACTAAAATGCAAAAGCTGCATAAGAACTTTATTTCCATTCCATGTAAGTCTGAAATATTGTATTTTAAAAATAATTTCTGTGCAAATAGCTTCTCATCTAACTTCTAAGGAATATTTGGACTATATTTAACATACAATCAGTTTTAAAACATAATGCTGAGCACTTAAGAGCATACCCATGGCATGACTTCCCTGTCATCAGTCATCTCCAACTTGTCCTATTCCCCCTTCAACTCCAGGCCAAGTCTCACACTACGGGGGCAAGAGCCGAAGTTATTGTGACCTATCTGCTGCAAACCCTCTATTCAATGAGCATTAAATAATTTATCTGTCATAAACCCAGGATTTATTTGGTCCACCTTATTTGCAATTACAGTTCTCACTGCTGAGAGTAGAACTGAACATTCTGTCTTCTATCTCTAGGAAGTGTGTTGTAGATGCACCAGGGAAATATTTCTCCAGATTTTCCATGCTGACAATTCCTGAGGAAGTTCTTTTCTTCTTAGGAGATTGGGAAGGCAGAAGAGGCTCTCTTCTGGGAACTCTACCTACCTGCTTCTTCATGAGTTTTATGTTTCAGGAGTGGCAATGCTGACTTACCTGCACTCTGCATTCAGTAAAATGCTAATCAAAGAAATAAAGTCTCAGATGTAGATTTTCAATCTCTTTGACTCTTCCCACTCAGCAGAGTGTAATAATCCTCCAGGAGGAAGCAGCAGGAAAAGAAATTTCACTAGGTTATGACTAAGCTCAGTAAGTTTGCAAACTTATGGCATTAAATGGCAAGTCTGTTCCATGACTGCAGGCGGCTCAAGTGGCCCACTGAGTCCCCTGTCCTTGTAAAAGAAAAGATAAAAAATAAAAGAATCAGGGGGGAAAAAAGGAACGTCATTGTCTTGGGAACAGTTTTGTTCACCACCTGCACCACATTAGCACTTTGGGATAAACTCCTTTGATGCTCATGATCCTGTTGCAGTCACATCAGTCGACTGATGGCAGGATATGGCCCTTAGCAATCCTCTTTTTGCTGTCACCAAATGACACCACAGAGCAATACTGTCAGCAGCTGTTCTCTTCCACACAAGACATTTGCCATTTTGCTCTAATTTTTACAGTTTAACTCCTATAATGGGAGCCATGACGATATTTCATTAGGACTGTTCCTTAACCAGGAACTCCTCAAGGAGCACAATATTACTAAGGAGCCATTGCAGCTAGGAGTGAAAAGTCCCCTTTATTGTTTGGTTATGTCTTCTTCCTCTAGGGATTAAACCCATTAGAATATTATTGAAGAAACTGGCCTAGCCATGACTGAACATTAATAGAAGCAATTTAAAACCAAAAAAACCCACTCCACTACCCTTTAAATAAATGCAGACATGTTTATTTAAGCAAACATCACTCATGCAAATGCCTTTGGAACCTCCAGCTAATTTCTTTCCAGAAAAGTGTTCAAACAACATGTTTTGGAAGTACTCTTGGCTCATGTTAAAACATATGCTGGTACTATCCTGTCCTGTTGTATCTAAACAGTATTTAGGCATGTACTCTCTGTCTAGGAATATTTAGGCTTTTTTCTCCCTCCTTAGAAGTGCCCCATATTTTGAGACCAGCAATGCACTAGAATAGTTAAAAGACCTTTTTTTTGATTATTAGAAAGTAAACCAATGAACAGTTACAAGCCCAAGAATGGATATAGCGATTGGCATATTTATTACTGACGACTCACTGCTGAATTGAAACTAATTCCAAGATCAGGCAAGGCCTGAAAATTTTGGGTTTTTTTTCAGAATTGCTTAAATTTACCTGGATGATTATGCGGTTATGCATGGATGTTTGTAAAGGGATCTTTCAGTATGATGGCACAACATATTTAGAAGAGAGACTAGTGCTGTTACTTGCCTGCTTGTATCTCCTGGTGTGACTGTCCTGATGTAGAGATGGAGCAGCTCAAGACATAGAGGTGTACACTTCCCATACCCAGATGTTCTTTGCAGAATATGTGTGTAACTGAAATAGGCTCTTTCAAGCAGAAAAAAAGGCATGAAGAAGGGCATGTACCTACCTCTTCAGACATGGTTTATCAACCCCGTGTTTGCTACAACATCACTGCAAACAGCACAGATGAAAACTGTGTTTTGATGCAGACAAATAACATCTGCTTCCCAGGCTACCCTCAATGGAACAAGGAGCATCTCACTATTTACACCACAGAAATAGGGTAGTCTCCTGTGTCAACATGGCCAGTGAATCCCAAGAGTCAATTAATCAAGTATGTAACTAAGACTAAGGACATAACACCTTCGTAGAGATAAAAGGAGTTAAGAAGGCTTTGTAGCTAATTGTTTGGAGGCAATTAGAAAGGTTAATAGAGTATAATATAGCCATGTATTTCCTCTGTAAAAGTAGCATTGCTTATCTATATTTACACTATAGTACACGTCAGCACAAAACCATTATCGTTAGCTAGAAAATCATGTACCATTTAGACAGGCTTCAACACCTAACAAGTTATATGGCTTGGATGTAAACTCAGTGGGCTTGACATGTGCAAAATAGCTTGGTAACTATGTGCTATCTTTGTGTAGACATTATACTAAAGACCCTCATTTGCTGAAATCTGCAAGGATCTCTCTTATTTTCCGATCAGTCTCAACACAAAACCACTACCAGAGGCGAAGAGACAGCTGGGACTTCACTGCCAGTGAGGCTTCAAATTCTGTCTCAGGCACAGCACCCGTCACACCATGGTCACCACTGTAGCATGGTGTCTAGAGGAACTGAGTTTCTAGAACAGGTGATTTCATTGTAAAAAGGAAAGCACACCATGGTGATTTTTAGCATACTTTTCAATTTTTTTCCCAAATGACATCTTCTCCTGAGACCTAGCTCTGGCCTTTGACTGCTACAGATTTCCACATCCATCATTCATTAGTGGAAACTGAATTCAAGGATCTTTGGGCTTTAAGGATATTTCATCTGGGGACTCTGCCTGAAGTATCATTCATTAAATGAATATGGTGGCATTTATGATGATGGTATTTTTTTTCCCAAACTTGCTTGATTACACTTCTGCCTTGGATCAGCTATGATAATATTTATTCCAATGGGATCTCATTACTTTCAATGCAGGAAATAATTGCTAAATTAGCTGGCTCAAAGTATTATTTATGCATATATTTATTTATAGAACTATTTATAAAAATTGCTGAATTCTTTATTAATTGATATATCCATCCCAATTAGTACTTAAGACTTTTGGATCTGTCATTATTTAGGGCCTCCCACTAAAATTACTGAAGTTGAGTGAAGGTTCCCATTATCTTTGTCAGACTTTGGATCAGACTGCTTATGGTGAAGCTCCTTCAGATCATGTTAGATGTAGAAGAGAATAAGGGTTGTAAAAGAGATTGGGAATCAGTTCAATTCATTTGCAAAGCTGCCATGTAACTTTCAAAGCAGAAGTAGATCAAGTAAGATTTGCAAAGTGAAAAAAATAATAGCTGATTTTGGAATTAAATTTCATTAGGTAAATCCTTAGGGAGTTTTAGAAATTTAAGCATATAATTTTCAGTCAGTACTTTTGTTTCATTCAGGCCATTTATACTTCAGGTAGTACTTTTTTAATCATCGTACTTGGTGCATTTAAGGGCCAGTGGTTAGAGGACTCCGCAAATTTTCAACTTTTTGTGCATTCACCTATAATCATTCAGTATCAATTCTTTACATACCCATGGAACACTAGTCTTTCCTGTAATTCTCTCAGCAAAACACATACTGTTCTTTATGCATGGTCTTTAGGAGGTATGCAACCTAATTAGGACTGGTTAAAAATGCTGAACACATTCTCAGTTATTAGTTAGAGCTCTTTGGAATGAAATTAACTAACTAATTAATTAACTAATTGAGCTAATTAGTTAATGAACTGATTAACTCTTTGAGCTAATTCAAGCTCAGGTTAGACAGGGCTTTGAGAAAACTTGTCTAATGGAAGGTATCCCTGCTCATGGCAGGGGGCTTGGCACAAGACGATCTCTAGGGTCCGTTCCAACCCAAACAATTCTATGATTCTTTGATTCTATAATCTGTTGGCTTTATAAAGGAAATACTACCCTATACCTCTACTCCATAAAGATCCAGAACAACTCCTTACTCAAGAATAGACACCACCAGGGCATTTCTTGTCTTTTATTTAAAGAATAGAAAGACAAATAAATTAAATCTACATTCAAATTTTCGTATTTTATTGCATTTTTAGGAGAGAGGAGAATTTTTATACGCAACTGCTCCAAATGGCAGTAGCCCTTTTGAACTCTGCAAGCTGCAGCAAAAAACAAATAAATCTGATTTCTGCAACCCACGATAAGGAGAAGCTGTTCACAGATGCTCCTGAAACTCTAGAGTGTATGTATGTAGTGGAACATTATTTAAACTTTTAGTCTGTTTGTTTTATTTCCCAGCAGCACAGCCAAGGGCAATGCCTGTAGTACCGCGTTAAATACGTTCTTTGGCACAGGGGCCAACTTTAAAGCCCTTTTTCCCTCCAAATTAGAGAGACCACTTAATTAAGAATGACACATGGCATATGCCAAGTCCTAAATTATGCCTGGGAGTTGTTTAGGAAACTTTGAGCATAAAAATACCCCAGGCTCTATCCTAACAATTAAACAGTATAAACAATCACTTGTTTGTGTCTAAAGACTGTGCCCAGGCTTTGTTTAATTTACTGTTGTTGCTAATAGAATTACATGCTGATAATACAAAGTGTCTTGGGCTTTATCAATTCAGAGCAGTGCTTAGATGCTGAATATAGTTCAGAAACAGGTAGGTCCTATAGTGGAATAAACTTTAAAGGAGATATTTCCTATTTAGGAACTACAAATATCTGTTGACTAGATACAGGTCAGCATATCCTTCAACAGGATAACTCCCTGCTTTGTATTCTGCCTGCTGTACTCCTCAGTAGGGTGAATGATTAATATTTATAGATGTCCTATAAAAGTACTTACACCAGATGGAAGAGAACCCCGCTGTACCAAAGCTGGTCTCTGCCCCAGACCCTATTTCAGCCCTCTCTGAGAACACACAGTTGCTTTTTGGGAGCATGGAGGAGCTGGGCTCTGCTGTTGGGCATCCTCCTTGCTACCTCCTTGCCACAGCTCTGGCTGTGCGAGCCGTACTCAAGCGTGACTTCTAACCAAGAGCGGTGCAGCTCTTGTAGTCAGAGGAAGGGGATTCCTTGTTCGTTAGAGGTTTTCAAGAGCTGAGAGAACAGGGTGCTACATAGTCTCATGTAGGCTCCCCTTTCCACGAAAGGCTAGACCAGGTGATCTCTGGAGGTCCCTTCCAGGTTCTGTGGTTGTTGCAGGATGTAAAGTCAAGACTCTGTGCTCACTTTTGGGATTTTATTGTTCTTTCAGTCTCTTCATTTTTTCATTACAGGGCACTTCTCTGGAGGAAGTTTTCCACACAAGAGTTTGACTTTGCACTTTGAGATGAAAAATAAGCTTTTTGTTTTAACAGTGGCAGCAAAAGGTTTGTGAACAGTTTCCTTACAGGGCTCAGATTCATGGAAGTAACAGAAGAATTCCGCATTCAGATTTACTTTTTCAATCTCTGGACTCTGAAGATCCTGTAGAGACTTTAGAAGGAACCAGAAATATTTGAGTAGCTGAGTTAACCAAAATTATGCCAAGTTATTTAGAAAATTCTGAGCATATGGGTTATTGCCTTACATTTTTCTACTGCAGACAATATTCTTTCTTGTTCAGCACATTAATTAAAAAAAATCAGAATAAACTATTTGGTGCATGGATACAGCCACTAGATGGGAGACAAGAGCTGATTAGGAATTGGGAGCATCAGTTGGGGGTCTACTTGGGGAGCTCCTGTCAACTGCCATTTCCAGCTGTGACGGGTCACACTGGAGCTGCACACTAACACATCTGGGAACACTTTTACAAGGGTACACAAGGAGGTTATTCACTGAACTGGAAACATTTTTTTATGAATCGGTAGTGGTGGTGATGAATTATTGAGGGGACAGGATATTTTAAAAATAACTGTGTTCATTCTCTGCCTCTAAATGGCATTGCCTTAGGAAATTCTCCTCTTTCATCTGCAGTGCTGATGGAAAGGAACATCTTTCACATTATCTCACCCGCATGAGGTCTGTTAACAATACAGCTGCCAAAGGCTTTTATTGGGCAGGAGTAGTATTAGCCTATGTGTTAGGAGGGTGGAATTCAAGTCCTTAGAATGTCACAGACTTCCGGGTAGCTTTAGGCAAGCTGTCTTTTGCGTCTGTATTTCAGTTCTTCCTCTGCTTCTCTTTTTTTTTTTTTTTTCCCTGTTGAAATGCCATATAATTGAACTTCCTTTCTTCTCTAGTGGATATTAATACTATGGACTGTGGTATCATAATATTGCATAATATAGAAATGTCTTTGAAGCTATTTGTGGATACATTTTTTAAAATAAGAAAAGTCTGCATTTTTCAAAGTCTTCGGTGGCTCCTTATATTTAACTTTAGCCAGGATAACAGAAATGTGGTCCAGCCTGTTGCCTAAAACTATTTGTAAAAATTAACCAAAGTAAAAAGATAAAGAAACGGAATAATTTGAAACAAAAAGACATACTCATCTCAGTCAAAAGGGGTGTGGGTTGATTAACCAGAGGACTAAGCTAGTCACATATGAAATTAAGAGCATCAGATGAATAAAGTATGAAAAAAAAGCAGTTTAAACCCTTAACTAAATCTTTTAATATAGCAACACAAACAGAAGGTGTAATCTGGACCTCTGACAAATGACTTCTGTAACATCTTGGTAGGAACTGGCAGTGCAATCCAATATGAGTGTGCTTTCGCATCCCATCTTGGGAGTTATAGTAACTTCACTGAGACAGATGGGGACCCAGGAGATCCCTCATTCACACCTTTGTCAGCTTTGGCAATGTCTTAATATGAGATCTGGAGCTTCTTTTACCTTTTTTCCCCGACTCTTACCTTTTTTCTATCTTTTATTCTTCTCTTATTTTTCTTTTTTTTCTCCTTTAGTCAAGTGTGTTTAGTATTGATGCTGGCAGAGTTTGCCTGTACACAGAGAAGTTAATTGAATCATACTAACATGTGTTCTTCAAAAGAAAGGTACAAATAAGAACACCAAAACCAGAATCTACACATCAAGTCCTTGTTGGAGTCTGGCTGCCTGTACTCAAGGCCAGCTTTGACGTGGCCTCGTCAGGGATCTCTGCCCCTTGGCTTGGGCTCAGGGCCTTGCCCTTTGTTTTTGCAGATCCTGACCTTCTGACTTGCTGGCCCAGCTCTGCCCTTCTGGTCAGGTGCTGTGAGACAGGCCTGGGGCAGGGGGTGGCAGGGGGCACTGTCCTGTCCCTCACTGTCACCCGTGCCTTATTCCTCATTTGCCCTAGCCCAGCACCTGCTCCTGCTGCTCCCTGACACTGTATTTTCCACCCTTAGTAGCTGCTTTCATAAACTGCAAGAAAAGTGTAGGGAGCAGAACAAAGGTCTCTATGTAACCTTTGTTGATCTCACGAAAGCTTTCGATACT
>JAWMRA010000001.1:36578998-36719880 GCA_035584735.1 Pseudotriccus pelzelni | reverse complement strand
GTGCCTTTTGCGACCGGACTTGTCTGTCTCGCATTGGCCTTTTTAGCCACCAGCGTGCTTGTAGCAAGCGTGGGTAGTGCCCTTCCCAAATCTTCGTTCGCGAAGCCTAGCCATGATGATGAGCTGCTTTCATTGCTACTTCTTTCTGCTTTTGAAAATTTGTTTTGCTTTATCCTCAAGAAAATAGGACAGCACCATTAACAACTTCAGACTATCTCTCAGTGAAATTGTCTTTCATCTTCTCCCTATAAAGGGCTATCTAAATGATGGCCAAATGTGGGAAGTTTCCATTAAAAAAATCCATCTCTTTTACAAAAAAAAAAAGGCATTAAATCATGTTGTTAAAATTAAAACTTAATCCATATTGTCAATATTTCTCCTTTAAGAAGTTTTAATAATGTTTACCATGAGATGGAGCAAGCCCAAATCTCAAATCTTGACTTAGATCTTCTTATAATTTAATATTCTAATGTTAGCCGCGGGCTGAGTTTTACCAGTTCTTTTAACTTCTGTACCCATCTAGTCCACCAAAATACCATAAAACTGACTTTTATCAGAAAAAACCCAAGCACTAAGCACTTTTCCTTGTTTGAGAAGGTACTTTATCTAGTCACACTGAAAAAGTTGTTAATAGATCTTGAATACCTGTTGCTAAAATTTGTTTTAAACATCATGCATGGAGAAGGTGGACTATATTTTGGAGAAGCAGGAACGTATTCTGGCAGACCAGATAGAAACTTAGGCTTCTAAAGTTCAATCCCCTGACAGGTACGGTCTAGTCCTGTCTCCATGCCATATATTCTAACAATTTCCCAGGTGCAGTCCTTTGTTAACAGTAGGGGTTGGCATCCCTGAGCTCACCACACAAACCCGCTGTTCAGGGCTGTTCATTATCTGCTGCTGCCTGAATTCAGACAGGTGTGTCTGCATCACCAAAAGGAATAAGTTCCTGGTCTGACCCTGGAGCTCCAACCTTTAATAATTCCGTAGAGGTTCATAGTCAGTCATAGTCAGATGCCCCAAAGGAGCTGCTGCCCTCTGCTGTACCTGTGATATCTAGGAAGAATGAGGCAGCCACTTCTGTCACATGATCCACTGTGCTGCTAACACAGGAGCATCAACTCATGTTAAAAAGCCTTCTGTGTCCTCAGTACAGAGTTTTAAAATCTTCATGAAGGACTAAGTAGCATTTAAAGCCTATGTACTCTTTGACTAGACTTTCCTCTCTCCCTCTAGGTTCTTCAACTAGCTTTATTATACAGTGAATGAAGGATTTGTCCAGAATGATTTCTTACCTCAGCAATGTTTGATCTCCTTCTCTGCTTGTGCGTCTCCTCTCATACATTAACAGCCTATCATTAGCAAAATGTTAGAATCATAGAAGGGTTTGGGTTGAAAAAGACCTTACAGATCATCTAGTTCCAATCCTACTTCTGTCTAAAAATGTGACAAACTACCACATACCTAGAACACAGATACATAAATTGACATTGCTCATTTGCTTTTCTCCCCTCCATTCCACAAGAAGTGATAGCCTTTCTTCAAGGATGCTTCCTTGGCCTCGATTATCCCTTAAGAGCAGAAGTGTTGTGCTGAATAGGGGAACAATTAACACCATACTTTAATTTGTGCAATGCTATTGAACTGCTACTAAGTACAGTGCTGTAGTGTGCATAGGGGAGGTTGACCCAGAGTGAAAGAACTGAGCAGAAATCATATCCATACTTTGTTTAAAGCCTCTCACTGCTGTGCTGCCAGAACCAGCAGCTGCTAGATGTCAGCAGCTAATATTTCTTTTTTTCATACCATCCTTATTTGTCTGAACAAGCCAAGGTAAAAGTAACTATCTCCTATTTTCACTAGTGATTATCACTGGATCTGGTGCTCTGGAGGAAGCTGTAACTACAAAAAAAGATATATTTTTACTGGGAGTGGCAGGGAGAACTGGGGTCAGAAGATTCTGGCATTCATTTCTGTGTCCATTGGTTACACCAGAAAGGTTAACCTATAACTCTGGTATGATTCACAATATTACTTTACACAGGAAAGTTACACCTTGCACAGCAAGCATCTTCTTCCTGTCTCCACCTTGCCCATGCTCTGCTCTTAGTCAAGCTACAGACAAAGGAGATTCTGCAACTTCTTGTCTTCTACAGGAACCACCTGCTTGTTGACCCCCTCTGTAGCGCATCTATAGCAGAGAACAAAATCTGTACTTTAACCAACAGAGTGCGCGATTCTTTTTTTCTGAGCATCCCATATACTTCCAGTTCATCACCCTCCAAAATGAGATTGCCACATCCAGTCTCATTGGGAAAGTGCAAGCTCAGCTCCAAATCATGTCAGGTTTTTGATTAGAATTTAATATAGATTGTCACAGAACTGTGATTGTACCCACCATCTAATAAGCTTACTGGCATAGCCAGTCTAAATGCCTATTTACTGGGGCATGTAGCCTACCCAAAAACTAGGATTGGTACACATGCATCAGGCTATCACCTTTCAGATTTCAAAGTCATGATTGCCCCTTGCTAATCAATAGCAGTCTCCACCAAAATTTTCCTCTTTAGAACATAATTTGTGATGTAACGTGGTGAATTTCCAAAGATATGCATGTGTATGTATATACATACATATATTATTCCCAGATGGTATGTAATCCTTTAATGCAAACCAAGAGGCAGACACCTTACTAGGACAGCAGTGGCTTCCATGAAGCAGCAGCTCTTTGTCAGCTCAGTACTCTTTGTAGTTTCACCTTTGTATAACTGTTAAGTGCTTTGTTATTTTGCTGCTGACATCAAGTTTATCTTAGATACTGAGCTGAGAAAAGAAGAGGAAGGAATAATGGAAAGAGTTAGCAAAAAGAAAAAAAGGGATAAAGTTAATAGTGTCATTTTTTTAATGTTACATACAGGACTGTAACTGTAAATGGGTACCATACCCATTCTATTGTTAGAAGTCCACAGCTAAGTACAATATTCAGCATTAAATTAATATGAATTATTATTATTTACCTAGTCTAAATGTACAGCACTTGCAAAAATGGATATGCTCATTATTTTGAAAATGTCTTTGTGAAATAAAGAACAGAATGAACTGTGTAGAAAAGGTGATGTTCACTATATTGATAAAGTAAATACCATTCCAGGGAAGTACTCCAGAAGAAGACAACAGTTGTTAGTGTGTTCTTTTGTTCCAGTAAATGCTTTATTGATAGGGTTTGTGATAGAGTTTTATGCAACTGACAAGTCAAAAGCAAACATTGCAGTCAACAATGAATAAGATTTTTAAGGAGAAAAATGGGGGGGGTTGTCAGGTTGCAGTAAGATTGGCTTCTAATTACAGTGTAGCACCACTTCTCTGTGAATGGAAGGCACCATTTCATTGACGGCTAATAATTTGTGACAGTGACATTTCATGAATCAAATGGGCTGTTTACATAATGGAAAGTGAGTGAGATTTTTACTGCTCTCCTTTACCCTCATCCCAGAACCTGAGTCCAGGAAGAAAAGAGGGGTGGAGGAAAGGTATTTTGAAATTCTTCTTTCTCATTATCTTGCTTTGTTTCATTGGCAATAAATAAAATTAATTTCCCCAAGGTGAACATGTTTTACATGTGATGAGTGATCTCTTCCTGTCCTTATGGCTCCTACAAACCTTTCATCATATTTTCTCTCCCCTGTCCATCTGAGCAGGGGAGTGATAGAACGACTTTGCTGGACACCTGATGGACAGCTAATGTCAACACATCACAGTTTGCCTCCAGCATGTGAAGCAAAGCAGCTCAAAAAAGGAGCAGAACTTGAATCCCTGCTTACACAGATCCAGTGGCTACGAGGCTGCATGCAGGGAGGGCAAAGGGTGGCTATTCTCAAGTACGACAGCTGAAGTACAGTGGTCCAGATGGACTATTGCTCGCTTTCAGATTGAATACTTGATGCAGACAGAAACAGGCCATCAGTTATTTTCCAAATTACTCACATTGGGTCTGGCTATAAAGACAATGCATGTGATTGATTTTTACCCTGTTTAATAGGATGGCTTCTGTGGATGGAAGGACAGCTTCTAAATGCTTCCCTTATTATGAGTGGCTGACCTGAGTTTCTAAGATAAATGCCAAATGGTACACTTTTTAGTTTTCACAGAACATTACATAAAGCTAAGAGCAGATGAAAAAGAGCTGGATTACCATGCTCACTGAATAAATCAGTAGCACTGCAGGTACTTGTACATATACAGCAGTTGCAAATTTTAAGAGTAAGAAACTGATGCTGGGAAAATCCTACAGATGTCTTTACTCCAGTGCTCAATTGTCTGAATGTTCATAGATCTCCTAGCACATTTTCTAACATCCAGTACTTTCTGTGGTTTTTTTTTAGTTGGATTTGATTCTACCTCTGAAGTAAATGGAAATTATCTATGCAGATATTTTTTAATTCCTATAATTAACATTTCCTGGAGCTTTAAAAAGTGTTTTGAGTGTCATCTTTTAATCACTGACTGGCTATGGTTTTATATAGTATCCTACAACTACTTTTACTTCAGGAAGCTCAATCAGGCCGATAATCCTCCTCCCCTTCACATTCCTCTTTGAACACTACTTCACAGGAATACAAGGGCTGTAAAAGCCTTGGTGGAAGGAGAATCCTAGCAAGACGCATGAAAGGAGTCCCCACAGTGCATGCTGTGATGTGGATTTTCAGTTGTTCTGAGCTGTAGTTCTCTGGAGCTTTTTCATAAATTAGAGCAGACTTGGGAAGTAATTCTTTGTTCATGGGCTGCACTAGTTCCCAAAGGTGATGTGAATCATGGGAGTGGGAGGGAGGCTGACAGCTGCCACAGGGCTCTGCTGGTGGGCTGTGGCTTTTTGTGATACTGGAGCCATGGGCATCAAAAGTGACCTGGGCTGATGTATCATATCTAGCTGCGAAAAACTCTGAATGGTAGAATTCCCTTTTAAAACAGGAGAGGTTTGTCTTACACTACCACAATTCCTTTCCCTTGTTCTGTCATCTATTTTCAGTTCTTTTGTGTATACTAAATGCCCTGGAAGCATTGCACGAGGACATGTGGGCTGTTTGAAGGTACAAAGCCTGCTGGAATAGTGTTGGAGGACTGTGGAAATGCAGGAAGATAGACTCTGTGCATTCTTGTCTGCAGTGCTTTTTGGGAGCTGCCGTGAAGAAGACTGTGCCCTAACGGTCCCAGGACATAGCCTTGGAGAAATCTGGTTAGAGGTCCAGAACAAGGCCCCAGGTGAGACCTTCCTGATCCTTTCATTACTGAATACTCCAGTACAAGACACAACTCACCATATATTGGAGACAGATGTCAAGACTTAACAGTGTCTCTGGTCATGGGCAGAACTACAGACATCTACCTAATTTCACAAGCATCCAGATAGGTCCTTGAAGGCGCTTAGAGTAAAAGGAGTATTGTATTTGTAGAACACCCTCAGAATTCAAGCACTGGTTTTCAGATTGTAGAAGTCATGAAGTTAGCAGGATAATATGGAAAAGTGTTGTAAATCTGAAGCACTGCCCAAAACATTCCTATGATCTCCATTAGTGCACCTTGTTAAGTTTATCATGCAGTACATCTGGTTTTTACTTAAATATTAATGATAAACAAGATAAGAGCTGACAAAGGTTCACAAATGTCTTAAAATTTGCGATACTTTCCCAAGTGACCTACTTATTGAAGGGATGCTGTGCTTTGATTTTGAACTGTACTATAAGAAATTTGACACTGGCAGCCCACCAAATTAAACAACAAAAGCAAACTTTGATGTTGGCAATTCTTGATGGATAAGTCCCAGCACATACTGATCTATATGCAAATAAAGATCTTCTATTTTCATTAAGGGACAGAAAAAATATTCTGCTTTACTAACATGATAATGATTCATGTTGGGAAAAATCCTGGTGGCTTTCTCAAATGCTTCTGATATTTGAACTGTGCTGATAATTTCTATTTGAAGTATGAACTACCACCAGCATTTTTTGACACTGCAGCGTCTTCTGTACTCAGTCTTCATCAAAGCTTAGAGAAAGTCAACACACACTAGACTTAACATTTTGTTATTAAACAGCTGTTTTTTTACAGATTCCAGTGGGGACCATCTAACATTTCTGTGTTCGTCACAGTTGTAGCAATCAAACTTATGAAAAGTAGTTCTGGAGTTTGAAGTGTATTTGTTGAACACAGTGGGCCTTTTATGTTGATCCCATGATGTGGAGTGATGAATTAACAGGAGGTATTGCTTTTTAATACCTAGATGAGCAATATGCTATCCAGGATCTAATGAAATGTGGATGCCATATTCATATTCAAGGTGATTTCAAAATGTGCTCTTAGAAATAAACTAGTGGTATAAATCTTAGAGGAATGCCAATAATTTGCCAGTCAGACAGAATTATAGTCTAGAGGCAGATAGATGGCAACATAATTGAGGCCTACCAATGGCTCATTAAAACACCATGCAAAGTAATCATATTGCAGAGTAGTACCTGAGTAAAAGTTAAAATACAAACTGTTATAAAAAGGAAGAGTGAAAAACACTCAGATGCAGGCAGAAGGGTTTTTACTAGCTTTATATGGCTGCAGGTCTGGTGCCCCTATATGCAACTGAACATAGGAGATCTAGAAATTGCAGAGGAAGGGGAGAGGAATTATGAAAAGCGTGACATGGCATCCCTGTGAGGGGAGATTAAATAGACTAGGACTCTTCAGCCTGGAAAAGACTTAGGAGAGAGTATGACAGTGATCCGTCAAAGATGACTTAGAGAAGATAAATGGAATAATTATTTTTATTTTACAAAACTAGAGGTTATTAGATGCATATCAGGTAAAATGCTCAAATGGCACAATTTTTTTTTGTACAATAAGTAAAGTGTGGGATTCACTGTCACTGGATGATCTGGAAACCAAATATAAAGCATTTAAAAAAAAAAAAAAAAAAGAAGAAATGAGCAGCCTCCAAACTAAAGCTAGCTGGCATTTGTGTGGAGGGATTGTATATCGAAACACTAATTCTGTAAATTTACTCTGTTCTTGTTTTTTTCACTAAAAAAAGTGTGGAAGTAGATCTAGCAGAGCATTTATTCTAATAAGGGGAGTTTAGGTAGACAAAAAAAAAAATCCCAAAAATGGCCCTTAAAGATTTCAGAGTTAGCTTTTAATTAAAAAAGATTAAAAGTGGAAGAAGTTATGTATTGTACTTCATCTGGCCTTGTTCTGAATCAAGAGAAAGAACAGGAGTTCAATCCATGATTTCTAAAAGGCAAGCTGTATATGCTATTCAGAATATGAAGCCTACGGCAAATAGCATTTGGTGTCTGCAATATTCACATCATGAAGTAATTTTGCATTGAGGGATGGATGTCTAGAATTTAACCAGATGTTTGCAGTAAAGCAAATCCTTCTATTCTTACCAGAGGAGAACAAAATACATATTAAAAAATCATTAATCGCTATCACATTATAGAATCTCCTATGTTTTTTGAATATTACTTGATCAACACTGGTTACTCACATACTAGATATAATTTTTGGAGCATATTAGAAAAAATCTCTAAACACGTAAAAAACCTCTCCTGGAGGAAGGAATTTTGATGCTAATAATGGCGAGTAGTAGAAACAAATAGCTTTCCATTGAGTCAGATGTGAAATAAAGATGTATCATGTCCTTAATGTCTCTTCAATGTCTATGTGGGATTTACTAGGAGCCAAGTCCTAAGATGCAGTGACAAGGTAGAAGGAATGAACAATCTTAACTGAATACAAATTTTGAATATACACTAGTGATCTTATATATTTTCCTGAACAAAGTTTGGCATTGCTAGAAACAATGTAGAATACAGAATATGCACGAATACAAAGAAAATACATACACACTGCATAAAGGCTTGACACAAGCATTGTAATTAGTGAGTCAGTTCCTTAAATCAATAACCTGCACTAACAGATTGCCCGCTGAGAAAAGCCTTTTCCAAAATAAATTTGAGGAAACCACATAATAGCTCACTCATATGGCTCATTTTTTAAACGAAAGTCTGGAGGAGTATTGTATCCCAAATAAACATGAATTTGACAACTGAAAACAAATGTTTTCCCCACTGGAATTTCTCCATTGTAGATAAACTAATTAATGATGTTTGTTTGAAGATGACTGAAGTTTCTGAAAAGTTTCAGATGATTCTTGCATTTCTCTTGGTATAAAAAAATCCAAATTATTTTATCATACATTCTCCTTACAAAAAAAAAGTTCTGTTTTAGGAAGCCAACAGTGGGAAACTTTATTACTTAAGTCAAAGATGTGGGCAGAATATTGGTAGCTTTGATGGAGAAATACTGATACGTTATTCTGGGAGGAGCTAGCATGAAAGACAGGTTAAAGGGTGGGTGTCAGGTTGGTGGAAATTCAGCCTCCAAATACTTAGTCATAATAGACTAAGCCTGCTAGGAGAGGGTTCTATCAAAAGGTGATCCTTTTAGGCTAGACAGTATATCTTCAGTTGAAAATCCTTCAGAGCACTGTGTCTTTCATTAAGATAGGACATCATCCCCCCCTTCCAACAGCCTTGCATTAGGGTCTTCAAACCGTGAAACAAAAGCTTATGGAATTGTACAAGCTTTTGTTTTACAAGTCTAAAATGTTTAATTTCAGAGCAAAGGTTTAGAAAGTAAGAATTCTATCGCTGCAGTGACCTGGAGCTCTGATTGTAGTTTTTATTACAGACTATGATTGAAATCTATTTTAGCATCTTGATATATTTGATTTGCAAAGATTAAAGAAAATAATCTGAGGAATTATAAGAAATACTGCTTTCTTTTATTATGGATAGAAATATTTACTTATGAGCAGAGGATTTCTAAATCCACAGTGCTTTGAATTGTTTCACTATCTGCATTTCCTTGATGTTTATTTTGCTTATTGGTGAATCTGTTAAGAAATATTCTTGTTTACAAGAGAGTGCAGAGGAGATGCAGCATTCCTGTGGAGTCTACAAAAAGTGGAACACCAGTTTCAAGGAATGAGTAATTTGATATGAAACTATTAGTTAGAGATAGCACTTCATATTGTCCATCATTAACAATGATTCTCACAAATACCCGTTTGTGTCTGGAGCACTGCCCCTACAAAGACAGGCTGAGGCAGCTGGGGCTGTTCACCCTGGAGAAGAGAAGGTTGCATGGAGCCCTCATAGCAACCTTCCAGTATCTAAAAGGGGCCTATAGGGAGGCCGGAGAGGGACTCTTCATCAGGAACTGTGGTGACAGGCCAAGGAGTAATGGCTACAGATTGAAAGAGGGGAAATTTAGGTTAGATATACAGAAGACATTCGTTGCTGTTGTAATAAATTGGCTAAATTTTGTCCGTAAAAAAATTATAAGTAACTAGTTAGAGTTATACAATACCCATTTCTTTAACAGCTTAATCTTTCAAAGAAGTAATTCCTGGAAACACCTAGATCTCAATAAACATTCATTGACATACATATCTAAAGATTTATGGGAAGCCAAGCAGACAGCTGCTGATAACAAGAAGAGATAAACCGAGGCTGAAAAGGTACAAAAGACCAGAGAAAAAGACAATCAGCGCTGTTAGCCATGGGGCTAACCAGCCCCACGTGTGGATTTTTGCTTATTTACTGTTTGTTAATAAATTTTACCTTTTTTTAATTATAAACTGGCTCTTTAATTTATTTGGCCATTTAGTAACTTATAACAGCTGTGAAGGTGATGAGGCAGTGGAACACATTGCTCAGGGAGGCTTTGTGTGCCCTGTTTAAGGCCAGGTTGGGTAAGGCCTTGAGCAACCTGGTCTAGTGGGAGGTGTCCCTGCATATGGCAGCGGGGTTGGAACCGGGTATCTTTAAGGTCTGTTTCAACCCCTTAGCATTCTGTGATTCTATGAATCATTTCTTGTTTCACATAGGGAAAATAATTTGAACTGTTGAAGGTGATTGACTTTCAGGAGGTCAAACTGCAAACCACAGGCAAGCTGAGCTGTCAAGCTCCGCTGCGCTCTTTGTTCCCGCCCCTGATTTTAGTCTCCGCCGATTAATGATGGCTCTCTGCTTGCAGTGCCCCAGCCGAAGCCGCTCTCCCCAGTCCTGCCGAGGGCGGCAGACACGGGCAGCGCTTTGTGGGGCCATCGCACCTCGGGCCGCAGAAGAGCCAAGGAGCAACACTAAGGAAGCTAACGATATCGAAGTTCTAGGAGTGTCGGGACAGTGCGCTCAGCCATAAGGGTTACTTCTAGGTAGTCCTGCGTGGAGCAGGGAGTTGCGCTTGATGATCCTAATGGACCCCTTCCAAACTGAGATGCTCTGTATTTCTACGGGCAGGTGCTGAAGCGGACACGGAGCCGCGGGGCTACTAAAGAGTCCGGGCACCGACTACGGCCACGACCCCCGCCGGGAGCCGGCACCTCCCGGCACCTCCCGGCACCGCCCCCTCGGCCCCGGCAGGCCCCGCCTGCCCGCAGCTCCCTTTGGTTCGCTCCCACGGGGCGCATGCGCCGCGCCGCGCCGCGCCGGCCGGCTCCACATCGGCGGAAGGGCGAGCGGAGCCCGGCGGGGCGATGGCCGGCGCGGGCAGGGACGAGCTGGGTGAGGCGAACCGAGCCGTGCGGCCCGGCGGCGGCGGCGGGAGCGGCCGAGGGGCGGCGGGAGGGCGGCTGGCTGCGGGGCGGGGGGGAGGAGGCGTGAGCGCCGAGAGCGGCCGGCCAGCTGCCACCCCTCTCCGCTGCAGGCGGGATGGTTCGGCCCACGGGGGATGCGCTGCGGCACTCGGCGCACCGAGGCGGGCGGGATGAACCATCCCACCTGGGGGAGGGGTGCGCGCAGTGCTGCCGCTCCTGCGCTGCGCCGGGACCGGCTGAGCGCCCCGGAGCCGGATCGGCGGCACCTGGGGCCGGGCGGGCTGAGGGGAGCGGAGCTGGGGGTCTGCAGGGGTCGCTCCCTGAGGGCGTCAGTCCCGCCTGCCTGGCGCTCGGTTTCTCTGGGAAGTTACGGCCTCCGTAGAAGTACATGAAAATACGTTTCATCCGTGATAAAGGACTGTGGGTTGCTTTAAATCTGGATGTGGGAGGGTACATCTGTGTTCATCTCGTAGTTTTTCTGTCCGCAGATGTCCCAGGTGGACGTAGCAGGTGCAGCTATAACGTGTAGCTGGGGCTGGGCTGGGCTGGCTGAAAATCTCATCTCAAAGCTGTGTCCAGAGAATCGCGGAATAGGTGAGGTTGGAAAGGACCACAGTAGGTCTCGTGGTCCCCTCTCCCTGCTCAGGCGGGGTCATCCTAGAGCACATGGCACAGGATTGCATCCAGATGGTCCTGGAATATCTTCAGTAAGGACACTCCATAACTACTCTAGGCAGTCTGCTCCAGTGCTTGAAAACCTGGACAGTGAAGAAGTTCTTCTTCATGTTCAGGTGGAACTTCCTGTGCATCAGTTTCTGCCTGTGGCCTCTTCCCCTGTTGCTTGGCAACACCAAGAAGAGCCTGGCTTAATCTTGGCACCCCTCTTCACACCTTAACATATTTATACACATTAAGGAGGTCCCTTCTCAGTTGTCTCTTCTCAAGGCTGAACAGGCTCAGCTCCCTCAGCCTTTCCTCCTTGGAGAGATGTTCCAGTCCCCTAATCATCCTTGGTGCCCTCCGCTGAAAATCTGAAGATTACAGTTCCACTGTAATCTGAGGAATTCACACTGTCCAGTGGTAATGATGGGAATTGGAAGACATGGCTTCAAATTTTATTGTCCCCGAGGCTGAACCATCTTGCATCTAGGGACTGCCACCTCCCAAGGAAAGGTGGCTGAAAGATATTTAATCTTTTTTTTTCCCCTAAGGTTACAGGTCTGACAGTTTCTTTGTCAGAACCCTTAGAAGCAGAATTTTTTTACGGGATTAACTGTTTTAAAATGCGGATCAACACCTGCTAAGAATTCTGAAGATTTATACATGGTTTCATCCTGTTGAATACTTAATAAAGCAAAAGTCTTGCCAGTGTGTCTTCATTTGAGAGTGTGTTAATAGTAGAAATGTGTGGCTTGGTCTAGACAGGATAGTGGATTATTTAAGACTAGCAGCTTTCCAAATAAATGATCCATTGTGGGTTGGGGTTAAAGTGTGTAATAACTGTGGAGACCTGTGCTTGTGTACACTTGGTTTAATAACTCAGGTGTCCCATTTTATGAGCCTTCTGGATTTGACAGTTATGATGCAAAAGCAAACAGTTCTTCCTGCTTGTTAAAGGGCATTACTGACTTTCAACATTTGCTTAGAAATAATGATTCTCGTGATTAATAAATTCTACCATGAAGCTGAATAAATCTACTTTATTAAGATACAGTATGTAATGGAGAGAAATAAATGACAAGAGATACATTTTCCAAAGAAAAATAAAGAGGGATTTAAATAACAGCATGAAACATAAAGTTCTTGACAAGCAAACACAACAAAAGCTAATGCTAACTTTTACTATTCCGGAAAATAAAATTATTAGTATTTAACAGGAATTTTTAGACTAGTTGAGTTTTGCTTTTTAATTTTCAAACTGGAAAATATGTTTTAGTTTGAGGAGTTGGTTTGTTTGTTTTTATGTCTCATATTCAATAAGAGTTGATGTAGTGTAAGATAAAAGGGAGCTGGCTTGTGTGCGGTGTGTTGGGGTTATCTCTTATTTCCTCCTTGAAGTAGGGAAATTTACAAATGTTTATGCCTCTGGACCCATGTAGCCCTGGCACTACCATCCATACTCATTTTGTGTTGCTCCATAATAACTTTGGAGGTTGTGGAACCATGTGACTGAGTAATGTGGAGATCCTGTGTCTTTCATGGATAATGCTGGACTATACAGTTAGATATCTTCTGGAGAAATGCTGGGAAGGTTATTTGTAGGCTAAAGCTTGGGTAGTGGAGAAACAGGTACTTCTTTCTGTGCCTGAGGGAGTAACTAACTGACTGTTATTCTGAAAATAATTAGGGGTAATGTTTTCTTTGTAACTAAGTTTATCTTGAGAGCCCGGTTCTGAATGCTAAATTAAAAAGCTTTTCCACAGCGTTGAGACAATAAATGGATCATCTGTGAACTGCAGCAGTTGCTGGGAACACCGAGCCTCTCTGGTTGCCACAGACGTGGTTGCTGCAGGACATAAGCGTGTTTTCTGTGTTACGCTGTAGTGAAGTCTCCTTGACTGTGTTTGCTATTCACAGACTCAGTTACTAACCTTGTCACATAAGAGCAGCTGGACTTGGTTGGTGACACAAGCTCTGAGTATGCCCTCTGGGTCATGAATATGGCTTTCTATAGCCTGTGGGAAAACATTAGCATAAAACCATGTTTTAGTATAGTGTAAAGATGATGTGGTTCTGATTTTCTCTTTTATTCAACAGTCAAACCAGCTGCTTGTTAACTTGAATCTTTGTCCCAATTATGGAGGCCTTGGGTCACCCTCTATTTAATAAACAGATTTCACATGACTGTGAATCTTGTGCAGTGTTTCTGGCCCTGTGGGCATGTTCTTGTGTAGAAGCTGACCAAGCAGTGAAGTATCTATGAGACGTCCTCTGCCGACTGCCTTTTGCTGAGCACTTAATATACATGTGAAGTATTGCTTCAGCAAGGTCTGTGTGTTCCTTCTCCCATAAATGAGTAAAACCAGCTGATGTAAACAGTGGTGGGCTATATTCAACCCCCCAAATCTTTTTAGTCTTATATATTAAATCCAGTTTATTGTTTGCTGACACTGACTTCAAAAACCTGAAGGGAAGAACAACTAAGGTAACAAAAATCAGATCATATTGTTAAATTGGATTTGTAAAAGGGGTTTTAGATGTGACTTTGGTTGGGGCATGATCTTCTCCAAAGGAACAATGGAAGATTTTACTTGGCATTGTTTTTAATATCTCCTCAACCTTTAAATTCTTACGCAGCCCTGTCAAACTTTCATCCTTTGGTCACTGTTTCTTCTGTAAAATGAAAATGATGATCAGTGTTATCCCTTGTGGTGCTGTGTCTTTCAGTTAAATTTGGAAGTGTTAATTGCTTGAGCAGTATAGAAAAATTAACTAAAGTTCTGCTGGCAAATTCTAGGGGATAGAAAAGTACACTCGAAGTTCAAATCTGGAAATACTGGTCATAACAGTTTAAACACTAGATTTAATCTCACTGTGTAACTGGTGGCTGATTAGTGATTGAAATGCGTCAGAGGTCTTTGAGGATACAGTGTTGACATTTATGCACGATTGTAGTGTCAGGTGTAGCTGTAATGAGTAAGTGAATTTATCTCTCCAGTGGTTTAAGGAATCAATTTAAACATTGCAGTGGTAACTCTGGGAGAAGTTGAAATGCACTCTATGTTGCCTTGCTTGATAGTAGCAGTATTTGCAGAGCTTTTTGGCACCCTGCTTGTGCGGGTGTTCAAAGAAGAAAGCAGAAACAATGACAGGTATTTAAACAACTGTTAAAGACAATCAGAAGACAGCATTTGATCTGAAAAAATTTTTGTGGTGGCACAAGGAGAAAAGAAATTTATATTAGCTGATTGAAAGACAGCGCTGAAAATTGGCTGGTACTTTTGCTTGGTATGCTCTGGACTACAAATTTGGATCCATTAAATTTGGACGTTACACAAACCTGTATGTCACCATGAGTATGGACTGTGCAGTGGAACACAGCCACAGTATTCCTTCCACCAGTAGAGATCTTATCAAATGAAAACCCAAGCTTAGAAAGTTGCATGACCCAAACCCTGTATTATTTTCAAGGACCTTTACTCTTAATGGATTCACGTATTTTAGGCCAAAACTATACACCAGTCATGGGATGAAGGAGGAATGACAAGGAGAAGAGGCAATTCAAAAGCATTTCTATGGCTAGAATAGCTACTAGATAGCATTGTTGGCATTGTTAGCGTTATTTATATAATGCAGTATTTCAGAGAAACCTGTAGTAAGTATAGTTGTCACAGTGTGAGTTGGTGCTGATTGCTGTTGCCTGTGTTTTAAAACTTCTAATAGAATTTATTCTCAAATGTGTTGTTACATTAGAACAGGATCAGCAAATTGCCAACCTTAGTGTACAAATTGGAAATGGATATTCTGAGGTTCAGTTCAAGCAGTTTCTGAGAACATGGGCGAATAATTGAGAGCTGGGATAGTGATGACAATAGCCCTCAGATGACTAGACAGCTTTAAGCATGGGCAGATGACTTTGCAGAAGAAAAAAAGCTTGTCTTAGAAAAATTCTTACTATTTAAGAGATGAGGGGAATGCTTCTAAATCCATTCTTAAAGGACTGCCTTTGTGATCAGAAGATGGGTCAGGAAGTTGGGAGAAAAGTAAAATGGGCCGTCTAAAAAATTCAGTCTTCTGAGTGTCATCTGGTTGCATGGTAAACAATGTAGATGTATGTATATATCAAATATTCCAGTCTCAGGCTGTAATGGAAGAAGAAAATTTTACTTTTCTCCCTTGACTGAGCAGTTACTGATAGTCACCAGAGTATCGAAAGTGAACTGTATTAGGGTAGGGTGGACACTGGCACCAGAGTGATTTGCCCGAAGGGACAAGCTGGTCCCCTCATACTGCTAAATAGGAACCTTAGTTGCTGCATGTTGTCATTGTTGTTTAGCATTACAAAGAGCATCCTACAAAATGTGATGGAGACAAAACTGGAAAATATTTTTATTATTATTTCTTTTATATGTAGTTGAATCTCATGTGATCACAGATTTTGCAGGCTTGTAGTTTTGCTTGTTCCTGATGAAAAGACTTCAGATTCTAAGTTTAGGATCAATATTTTAAAGAATGGAAATGAGCCTAATTGCCCACTGGGTGAAACTTCCAGCTCCCTCTGACCCCTGAGGGAACAAATTTTTACTCCAGAACTAGAGTGTGCAGGTCTTTGTGAGCATCAAATGAGCCCAGTAGGAACTCAGAGCTGGGAAAGGATGGTCGTGGCATCCTCAAGAACTAGTGAGCACAATGCTGTGGGAACAGAGGGAAGGAACTTGCTAATCCCTCTTTTGATCAATTCATAGACTATATGCCATGTACTGAAACATGTTTAAGTCTGTCTTGACTTCTGTAATTAGAATATCACTGAGTATAAATCTGCTCTACAGTGTACTAACTGCTTGAGTCTCTGACCTCTGATTTTTTCTCTTGACTGGTCATCTTTGCTTCTGTCATTACTGGCTTTCAGCTTTACTGACATGAAATTCAGATGACCCTTTGGTGTTTTCAGGAGAGTTTGAGTTCTGCTTTTAATTTTAACGAGTTGGATAAGCTGCCTTCTGCTTTGTAGGATTTTTATACTTGTTCTACAGTTTTTCTTTAGAAGTTCTTCTTGCTTAGCATTGGCTTCAGTGCCCTGCTGGTGGGTTAGACATCTTTAAGATTTCATAAAAACCTTAATGATTTGTTGAAAGGCTGTGGTGGGTTGACCCTGGCTGGATGCTCACTCCTCTCCTCAGCAGGACTGGGGAGAGAAAATATAACAAAAGGCTCGTGGGTTGAGATAAGGACAGGGAGAGATCACTTACCAATTGCTGTCATGGGCGAAACAGACTCGAGTTGGGGAAATTAATTAAATTTCTTACCAGTCAAATCAGATAGGGTAATGAAAAATAAGAATAAATCTAAAAAAAACTTTTCCCCACCCCTCGCTTCTTCCTAGGTTCGACTTTACTCATGATTTCTCTATTTTCTTCAGTAGTACTCCCAGCAGTACAGGGAGATAGGGAATGGGGACTGTGATCTGTTCATCACACCTTATCTCTCCTGCTCCTTTCTCCTCAGGGGGAGGACTCTTCACACTCTTCCCCTATTCCAGTGGGGGCCCCTTGCCATAGGAGACAGTCTTCTGTGATTCCCCGATGGGGTCACAAGTTCTACCAGCACACTTGCTGCAGTGTGGGCTCCTCTTTCCAAAAGGCCACAGGTCTTGCCAGGAGCTTGCTCCAGCACAAGTTTCCCTTGAGGTCACAGCCTTCTTTGGGAATCCACCCGCTCCACTGTGGGGTCCTGCAGAGGCTGCAGGTGGATCTCTGCATCCCCATTGATGTCCCTGGGCTGCAGGGGCTCAGCTCTCTCACCATGGTCTGCACCATGGGCTGCAGGGGAATCTCTGCTCCAGTGTCTGGGACATCTCCTCCCCCTCCTTTTGCACTGATCTTGGGGTCTGCAGGGCTGCTTCTCACACATATCCTCACTCCTCTCTCCAGCTGTTGTTGCTCAGCAGTGTTGTCCCCTTCTTAACTGTTATTCCTGAGGTGCTGCCACTGTCACTGTTGGGCTCGGCCTCGGCCATGGCAGGTCCATCTTGGAGCCAGCTGGCATTGGCTCTACTAACATCCAGCAGCTTCTCACAGAACCCACCGCTGCAGCCCCTTGCTACGAAAACCTGCTACACAAACCCAATACAATGACTACTTTTCAGTACATTCTGTATTTCCTGTCTGGTTTTGTGCGCTTATCTTGTTTTAATTAATTCAGGGGTAATTTTTGTCAGATTGACCATAATGACTCCCCAAAATAAAAGTTGTATTTGGCATGTTCGTGTGCTTTTATGTACTTTAAAGATGTCAGTTGCCTGTACCTTCTTTTAAATGTATCTGCAGTCGCACAGGTATTCTGTTTAGGATCCACGTTTTTCTTATATCACAAATAAGCTTAATATAGTTATGGTATTTAGTGTTCATTCAATTTATGAAATATTTTTGCTTTCTGAATAATGAAGCATGTTTTAATGCAGCTAATGAATTTCATGGTTTTCTTCAGTGTTTTCAGAGTTCTGTAAGCTATGTGGTAATTCAGCATGTTCTTGCATACTTAGAATTCATTAAGGTTGGAAAAGACCTCTGAGATCGTGGAGTCCATCTGTTACCCTAGCACGACCATGTTAATACTAAACCATATCCCTAAGTGCCACATCCACATGTCGTTTAAGTACTTTCAGGGATGGTGACTCCACCACTTTATTGGACAGCCTGTTCCAAGCCTGATAATGCTTTTGGTAGAAATATTCAGTAATGTTTAAGTCACAGGAATTTCTCTCTTTTTTTGGTGGAAGTTATGAAAGTTGAGACTTATTTAACGTAGTTTATGAATGGATGCTGTGGTAGGCAAGCGTAGGGTAAATGATCTTTTTGCTCTAGGCAGGATTCGCTTTACTTAACTGTAGTAATTTAAAAATGGTTATAATTTGCTCATCATTACACTGGCATAAACTGTTAGTTTTGCCTGAAAGGTGATTTTGTTCACTGCTGACTGCTTGCTGTTGCTAGGTGGTGTTAGTTAGCTGGAAAATTATGTGAGTTTAAAAGGTTCATGAAATTGCAGCTTTCAAAGCATGGAGCCTGATTCCTTTATTTTTGGTTCTTTCTCCATTGAATGGAGACATTTTCTGCGGTACTTGTCTTACCTATGGATGGGAATGACTCTGGGGTGTGCTGTTGCTCACCACCGGTAAGTGTAGACTAAATGCTTGGTTTTGGCAGTAGCTAGCAGTGGGTAAGATAAATCTCATTCTTTTGTAACAATTCTGTTACAACATTCTGCTTTGCTTTTTGTTGTATTAGCTTGCAAAAAGATCTAAACTGTTGACATTTTCATGAAAAAATGGGTTCTCTTAATGAAAAACTGTGATGTTTGGCCATGATAATAATGATAATAATGAGATGGTGTAGCACGTTAAAGAGAGAGAATATCCCGTGCAAACTTGTGCTGTATGTATTTGCTTAAATCAGCTTTATGGTTAGGAACACACGTAAACCTCATGGCATGGTAAGTTTGAGTCGCGTTTTATGTCTGAACTCTTAAGTTTCTTTCTAATGCTAATGTAGTATTAACTCTGTTGTACAGGCATGGAGGTAATGAAACCTTTAATTGATGAAGAAGACTCAGATGGCATCTCAGAAGAAGAGCATGAAAATAATTTCCTGCCAGTTAAGACACATTACCAGCTTGGTAATGAAGAAGGCATTACGTATGTGTTGCTCTTAAGTGTCGGCTTGTTTAAATTTGTTGCCTCTGTCTCATTTCTTATGAGCAGTTTACTGAACTGTGTAGGGGTTTTCTTGTACCTGCAGAAAAGTTTTGTGGTTTTGTGGTTATACATCAGGACTTTCCATAGTTCTGCCAAAAAGCAGCCCATTTTGAGTAGGTTCTCTGTTCTTTGGAAGCTAGGAATGTACTAGCCATAAAATATTCCAAGGTGCCTATTTGTAAAGTGATTGGATTACTCAGAATCCAAGCACTGCTTAAACAGGATCTTGAGAAGACTCTGGAGATAATCTGTTTGTGAAAATTTAATTAGAAAAGCTTGCAAAGGTTTAGTTTTTGGTTTTCTTGTTTAATTTGTATAAAGCTTTGGCTGTCAGACTTGTAATTTTCAGCTGGTAATTGTTTTCAATGTTACTGATTCTAAAATAGTGATTAAACAGCGATAAAACTTGGTAATTTTGACTCTGAGGCAAAAGAATAATAGAATTGCGCAGAAAATAACATTTCACAAGCTGGAGTAAAGAACTGAAGATCAGACTTATATGTTCTATTTGAGGGTGCTCACATATAAAGATGAATAAGAGCATTATTTGAATGTGTTGCACATACTTTAAAATAGCTAGACCACCACAGATTGTGACTTGAAGCTCAAAATTTATCACTTTATTATTAAATGACAGAGAATGTGTACTTCTAATGTGATGTTTTATCCTCAGGTTTATACAAACACTTACTCACCTCCTCAAGGGAAACATTGGAACTGGGCTTCTTGGTCTTCCACTTGCAATAAAAAATGCTGGCATTGTGGTAAGAATTCAATTCTTTTTTCATAGACTAGGAGAAATATCTAGAATGATTTACAGATATATGTCCTGAAAAACTAAAATCCCTATACTTTTTATTTGTTACTGCAATCTTAATAGAGTTGTGTTGATTTTCCTCTTTAGTCTGGTGAAATTAGTACTGAAGATGAAGATTTTTATTTTTTTTTTAAAAAGTTACTACTTCACCCTGAAGTGTTTTTCTGGTCAAAACACAAACTTTGTCAGAACAAATAAATATTTTGATTTACGCAGACTCCTACAGTGTCTCCTGGGAATTGTTACTGTGTGGTTGTCTTTGTACACACTTCTCTAGAGGCAGATTGTACGTCCTAGGATGCATCATCAACTTGTTAAATCAATCTAGTGTTTCTGCAGAAACAGGCTATAGCACAGGTTGTTTATACTAGGTAATAAACAATGCATTTCCTAGGGTAGGGTAAATTTAATCAAGTGAAATGTTCACCTTACAAGTAAATAATCCTGTAATTCTGTAGTACAGGATGGTCAGTTTAAGAGTGAAAGTTACATGTGAAAAACAGATTCCTTCTGTGAAAATTTCTGATCAAACTTTCACTCGGAAGCAAATTATTTAATTTGATAATTATCTATAGTTTGTAACTTTTGCTGTCATTGCCACTTTAAAGAGGTTCAAACCACTGTTTTGAATTGGAAACTATATGCAGTCTTGTCTCTTGATAAACTTTTTTTGGCAAATGAAGCAGTTAAAGGAGTTCAGTTGTTCGTGCCCATGTGGTACTTATAGCCATCTCTCAAGTAGTGAACTTAAAGTCAGGAATGCTGTGAAACATCAGCAGCACCTTTCCCTCTGAGAGAGGGAAAAAATGCAGTTGCACAAAATTATTTTTTTTGCTACAGTGTGAATTTTTTTCATGTAGAGATTTTCCCCAGAATATTTTTGTGAGAAATTTTGTATATTTCCTGTGTCCTCCCTTCTTTTTTTTTTTTCCATACCAGGTTGGACCAATCAGCCTTGTGTTCATAGGAGTTATATCGGTTCACTGTATGCACATCTTGGTACGTTGCAGCCACTGTCTATGTCAGAGGTAAATGTGGAACTACTCATTCAGTTGCTGAGTTTCAGTACTTTTTTTCTTAATTCCTCTTTTCTGTTTGTGATTTTTGGCCTACAGAATGTCCTGATGCTGTAGCAGTTCCTTCTGTCAGTTTAGAATCTTCTGCTTGTTGGAAACAACCCTCAAATTCGTACTGTGTACCTAAAAATGATAGGTATGCTTTGTGCAACTCACTGAAAAAGAAACAATTGTTCTCTCTTCATACAAAAAATGAAATTGGTTTAACATGTTTCCCAGTACCCTGTTCTCTGCTAGCAAATTATAGGATCTTTCTCACTGCAGTTTTAATGGCTTATTTTCAGTACATTAATCCTTCTTTATATTCCGAGCTTTCTTCATAGCTTTTGAATCTTCATAGCTTTGAAAAATGTATAATTTATAAATAGCCACTTTATAAGTACTTTATAGGAATAAAAGATAAAGTAAGAAATGTTGTTAATGTCTTCCATGATTATATGTGAGTTCTGTCTCTTTGAATTGTGACAACTTGATTCTTTGAATTTGTAGTGCTGAAGGAATGTGTTAAAATGAGCTAGTGAGCAGATAAACAACAAATACTCCTCCAAGTGAGGTGTACAGTATGGGGAGGAAGCAGTTATTCAGATTGATAGAGCTATTCAGACTGACAGAGTATTTTGATTAATAGTGACTTTTATTAAACGTTTTTATCTTACTGTGAGGTGCTAAAGGGAAGCAGTGAGAGGGTCTTATGTTTAAAAAGTGCAGTAAAGGTTTTAAACTGAATAGAGTTGCAAAACTATTCATGCCTCCCTAGCTGGAAAATCTCTTACCAGATTAATACAATATTGTACTGTGAATGGACCCTGTCATTCCTCAATTCTTCCCTTCTTCCACCATAGCTCTGAATGATCTTTGAAGATGATCACTGAAATAAGATCACTGAATCACTGATTGCTTGTGCGGGAAGAGTTTTTGAAACCTGTTCAAGTTCTTTGTGACTTTTAGATTTGATATCAATTTCTTAAGCTCATATTATAAGTATCTGATTTTGTATTAATTTATTAAAAAACCTTCTTCCGTAAGGAACTTATTTAGTACTGTTGAACTTGGGGAAGCAACATTGTGTTTAACGTGCTTGTTGAGTGCTAAATAATAGCCCTTCCTGGGGTAAAGAAGCCCGAGCCATACCTCTGAAATTCACCTGCAGCTGAATGTTGCCGCAGGTGATAACTTCTTATGGGAAACCAACGGCATTTTCAAGGTAGGGCGTAGTTTTTAGTAACTCCAATCTTTCTTCATTTTTTGATTTCAGGGTGAAAAAGTCCTCGCTGGGGTATAGTGATACAGTTAGTTATGCCATGGAATTGGGGCCCCTTGCTGCTCTTCAGAAACGAGCTTCTTGGGGCAGGTAAGTGTGAATTAGAAGTTAATTGAATAAATTCATTATTAAAAATTAATGGTTACACTTGGAATGATAGGAGAATTTCCTTTTACTAAGATGTTGCCTTCCTTAAGAATGCTTTTATGCAGTGTCATTTGTTATTTCCTGCTGCCAGCTAGTAGTGGTGATATGGGAGGATGTCTGTGTCTGTTAGGCATTTCAATTTTCAGGTCTACAAGAGCTGTGAAGAAAAAGAATTCTGTTTAGTAATATAGGAAGAGATGTGTTATAACCAGAAAAGCATTCTGTATTGTCTAATGTAGTGAAGCAGTTTAAGTTTTCATTCTCTTTTTCTGGCATTCTCTGCGTCAGAGTTTACTTTTTAGGCAGGTTGACACTGTAGACGTTAATTAATGCATTTATTCAGAAAGGAAGCAAAGAATTGCTCTGTTTCCTGTTTAAATATAACATGCAAATAATTGATAAAGTATGTACTTTTGATAAAGTATTTTTGCAATAATGACATGAAGATATTAATAGCTTGTTGTCTATGTTAAATACTGTATCCCTCTTTTAAAAAGACCATTATATTTTTCTTTGCCATTTGTTGCTATAGAGCTGTTTGTGGAGTTTGTGGTATGACTGCATGGTAGTGGAATTGTGAATAGTGGAACAGACTTGTTGCTCAACATTAATTTCAAGTGGTTTTTACCTCACTTGTGGAAGAATTTTTTTGTTCCTGTTATTTTCAAGGATGCAGTATCTTGTATCAGGGGTTTTGGCTATTACTTTGTTTCAAGTAAGAAAAAGGTGAGGTAGTTCTTTTAAGATCTTTTGTGATGACTTCATAAGAGTGGAGTAGTGCTCAATTGAAGGGAAAATTGGTTTGTACTGATATATAATGGCAATTCTCTATTGCACCTAAGACTTACAAGCCACATATGGCTACTGGATCTCCAGAGACACTGCAGCAAATTCATTTTCTGGGGCAGATCTCTGCTGTATGCTTGACTCTAGCAGAGCTTCATTACAGAATGTCTTCAGGCCACCATTGTGTATTACGTTTTTTCCAAAAACAATCTGAACCATAGTTTAGTGTTTTTTTCAGTAATATTACAGTGTCTGAATGCATATTTGGATACATTGACATAGACCTGCCTGGTAAGATGTGAAAGTATTATCCTGAGTTGATGCAACTTTTATGTCTTAGATTGCATATGAGACATTTCATCTCTGGACCTGGTGGAAAACTGCTGTTTTGGGGGCTAAAGGGTGAATCAAATATGTATGTCTGTTGTTAACATTTGTACCACATTTTTAAGTCATTGAATTTCATTTTATGCTACTTTAAAATATGTTGAGTACCTTCTTTGTTTTTTATTTTTGGGCAACTGTGATGCCTACTTAGTGTTACCTTAAAAATCACACACAAACAAAACCCACCCTGTTTTGCCATAAAAGGAGCGTGTATTGCTGTACTTGTGAAATTACTGTGGCATTTGAGTGTAGCATTTTGATTACTGTAAAAAGGAGCAGTAATTGCATATTAGGTAGCAATGGGTTAATTTTCTGGATCTTAAGTATAATGTATGTTTGTTTTTTCTTCCTCAGGTGTATTGTGGACTTTTTCTTAGTGATAACACAGCTGGGATTTTGTGGCGTTTATGTTGTGTTCTTGGCAGAGAATGTGAAACAAGTGAGTAATGTTGCCATATGGAAGCAGTTATGGGTTTAGATTAATTTTTCCTCGCTTTTATTTCCTATCCCTGTAAAGCTTTAGGTAAATAGGAGCAATGTGCACAGTGAACGGAATTCAGATCTTGTGAAAGTGTTTATTGCCTTCTGACTTGTTTGCTGATTTTTAAACTTAATTTCAGACATGATAGAAAATAAGGATAAAACTGGGCTAGGAGCTGGTTGTCCCTGAATTTTTTTTCCCCTAGGCCTTCTGCTGACAGTCTTTCCCCCCCAACTTCCTGGGCGTATTTTACCCTTTTCATGTCACTGGAATATTTCTTTTGTTCTTGTTTAGTCACTTCCCTTCACAGAATCCACTGTATCTAAACCGATCCTGATTTTTGTTCCTAAAAATGCCTGACACTGAAATTTCCGCTGCCTCCTCAGTAGTCAGTTCCAATGCTTTCTTATCTGTTAGACAGCTGCTTCTTTGTAGAAGCTTAAAATTTCTTATCAATGTTGCAAGTCCTTTATTTCATGTTCTAGCTCAAAGTAATTTATTCTTTTCGATTTGTGGATACTGTTTATATTTCTGCATATTATTATCCTGTCTCCGCTCTAATATCTAACAGAGGGGAGAATGATAGAATCTAGTAACTGTTCTTGCTTTTCTGTGAATGCTTTGCAGTTGGTCGCGTAGCTTTTTTTTTAGGTTTTATCCCTGAAGTTGGTTAAATCAACTAAAAATTGAAAATGAGTCACCACAACTACAAATAACCTATACACTTCCCCAGCAATCCCAAACCTTTCAACAAAACCCAGCTATTGCTTTTCTTTCCCTCCCCTATCTATCACTGACAAAAGGGAACGAAACCATGCCTATCACTTTTGTAACAGCTGCTCCTGCATTCATTCACGTGTTTTGTCTCTTGTTTTCCAGTTCTTCTAAGCTCTTTCTCATAGGTGAAGATTCTTCTTTTGACAGGATCCCTTGTGTATGTTGGTCGTTCCGCTTTGCACTCAGCAGGTGCAGGCAGAAGTTTGTGTGTCTGAGCAGCTGGTCCATGGAAGGAAGGAAGGTCAGACAGCATAGGTTAGATGCTCAAACACAGGCACACTGAGCTTGTGGTGCTCTCTCCTCCACGGGCCTTTTAAGATGCCAGGACTCTACCAATATACTCTGCTGCGCTTCCTGCTCATGAGATTATGGTTGGTCACTTGACATAAAGCTAATCAGGATGAATCTGGGCCTGTGCTGCTGTACAGGCACTGGTGAGGCCACATCTTGAATACTGGGCCTCTCACTTCAGGAAAGACATTGAGGTGCTGGAGTTTGTCCAGAGAAGGGTGATGGAGCTGGTGAAGGGTCTGGAGCGCAAGTCTTATGAGGTGCAACTGAGGGAGATGGAGGTGCTTAGTCTGGAGAAAAGGAGGCTGAGGGTGAATCTTATCACTCTCTACAACTGTCTGAAATGGGCAGTTAGTACATAGAAGATAGTATGGTTTTTGTTAATTCCCTTGGAGATGAGTATTTATATGGTGTTTAAAAAGTGTTCCAAGTTCTATGGATGGACATCCTGTCGAGATGAGGTGAATTTGTGTATTCGGAAGCTGTAATTTGTGTCTTTGAAGGAAAAGAAAATCCAGCCTTTTAAACTACAGTTGTACTGTCAGAATCTGTCTCAATATCTAAAAATCCTCTCTGATGTCCTTTTCCTGGCCTTCTGAGTTGAGATTTTTATTGCATTTTTTGCAATGTGAGTTCAAATGAAGCCTTTCCTATCAAAATATGTATCTCATTAACCAGTTGTCACATTTGTGTTGTGACCTTATGCAGAACATGAGACTGGACACTTGCTTACCTTGGCTTTTGTAGATTTGGAAAAAAAACCCCTGAAACCTTTTTCAAGAAACTTGCTGCTGCTTTATTGATGAAGAGTTGAAAGCTCTTACAGACAAACAGGTGCTGCCAAAGCAGTAAATGCAGAGACCCATAACATGGACACTATGAATGGATTAAAGTTATTAGCAGTTCAGAAGTTCCACTTCCAAATGTACTTTATTTAAAATAGATTGCCACTGTGCTTGCTCTTCTGGGAGGTTGAAGTCGGGTTTCTTCCTGGCAACTTCCGATTGCAGAAATCTGTCCCGTAGAGGGCACCAAAGAACACAGATTGGTACAGCCTTGAATCTGTAACGATTTGGGGTAAGGAGAGTATGGGAAAGGTGAACAGAGGGAAAGGGAGCAGGGGGATGAGAAGGTGAGAACTGAGATAAAGGAAGAACACGGTAAAAATGTTACTAATGGCACTCCTTGACCAATACCTTTGCATTATAATTTATATTACAAAGAGCAGGAAACAGTGATCTCGGTTGAAGACTTTAAGGAAATGGAATTATTTCTTGCTTCTGAAATAGTTCTTAAAAGAAGTGTGTTGATGGGTTGAGCTGAGTCCTGTGTCTGGGGATATCACTGTGCCTAGTGACTTCAATGGCTGTGAACTCCCTTTCTAAAACCGTAATGGTATTTCCTCATGTAGTTTGGAGAAATGTTTGATGCTTCAGATCATATTACTTTGTTTAGGACAGAGACAGTTACAGGCAGTGTCTGCTGTTCTTGGCTTAGCATGGCTGCCATACTCAGTGATGCACTAGCAGAGAGCAGTGGGAGATTGAAAGTGATTGTTGTCCAGAATAGGAATCTGAGGTTATATTCTAATATTTAGGAGATGAGGTTAGATAGAAAGTGAGTCATAATCCATCCTAACACAATCAGCAGTAAACTTGCACTGAGATAAACAGCATATGAGAAAGTTTAAAATCCAAAAATTCCTCCTGCTGCTTTGTATTTTGTTGCTTTTGGAACAGTTTTAAATGCTATCTGATTATTTTTTAAAAGCAAAATCTAGGAAAATACTTTCAAATTGCTGGTGATGTTAGTCCACACCTGAATAAATCCGTATAATTTCATCTTCATGAGAGAGTTCTTTTGCAGCTCTCTATTGTCAACTCTCCCACAGCCTATTGCTCCACTCTAAGAGGGAGAGTAGTGATCCATACTTTCTGTAAGTTTTGCATTTACTTTCTTACTCAGCTTTCTTCTATCTGTCAGTAACTTTTTATCTCTCCCACAAGATTAACCCATGCTGGGTCTTATCTGATGTGCCTCTTCTGAGGCTATGTGCAAGATCACTATTCTATCATGTCTCAAAATCTACCTTTGAAGGGTATTTCCTGTGGCCTTGTCTAAACCCATAAGTGGTACTGCTCTGACTGATGCTGTTAAAGCTGCTCTATTGATACAGAGATGGTTTAAAGGTATATATGGCCACAAAAGGGAATAAACTGTCCTCCTGTGCATTTATGTCAGTATAACTGTGTCCATGATATGAGTTACACAGTGTATATGTGTGTGTGTATACATAAAATTCATCTCTGTGTAATGGACATAATTAAAACAGTTTGACAGTCAACAGTAGAAACTTTAAAAAGTTTCTTTTTTTTGGCAAACAAATTGAAATATTGATTTTGAAGTCCTGGGCATCACATTTTGATGTATGCAAGTAACAGCCAGTGCAGAGTAAATTTCAGGAACCTCCTGCTTACCCAAGCCAATACTGCTGTTTTTAGCAGTGTTTCAGTTCACAGTAACCTCTTCATCCAAAGGCAAGATGATCTCTAAAATACTCTGTCTGGGATAAGTGTGTGCACTTCCATCAGTTATTAGGGAGTAAGTGGAACTTAACTAACCATTTTATGTGTTCTTTTATGTATCCCAATTCATAATCTTCCATAGGATAGACATTGGTAAACAGGGCTGTTTCAGGTAGGGCTCTGCTTTTCTTTGTTTTCAAATATATTTCTAAAGACTTACAGCAGAGTAATCCTCAGGGATTGCTCTGATCTCATTACGGTGAAGGCTATCACAAATAAATAAGGTTTGTTCCATTTGAGTCCATTTATACATTGACAACTGTAACCACACAGAACGAAGATGGGAAGAGAGTAAGAAATTACCCTGCTTTCTATTGTCAAAATATGGTTAAAGCAGTGTCACTGCTGTCCTCTGAAGACAAAAAGAAATGAGGGAAACTGGGATGTGTCTGAGAGTGCTGGGAGAAACCTGAAGTCTTTGAAAGGCCTTACAGACTGGGGAAGTTCCTGAGAACCACGGAGAGGCAAATATTGAGTTTATCTTCATTAAAAGCCAAAAGAATAATTTGGAGAATTACAAGCCAATCAGCCTCTTCAATCCCTTTGAAAATCAGGAACTGAGTCTTCTTGGCATATGTTTCTGTGTACATGAGGGAGAATAAAGTGAGTGGAACCTGTCAGCATGAATTTACCAAGGGACTGACCAACTTGATTGCCTTCTGTAAGAAAAAAATCTGAATTTGTACATGATGAGAAATCACTAGATGCTACTTTATAAACCTATATAGCAAGGTTTTTCATGTTGTCTCTGACAACAAATTTGTACTAAGTAAGGCTGTTATGGTCTGGATGGATGGGTGGACAGACAGACAACTGGCTGGGGGGAAAACACCCACTGGTTGTATGGTCAGACTCAGAGGGTAGTGTTCATGATCATGAGCAAGCAGCGTGGTGTGACAACAAAGCAAACAAACAGCATCTTGGGTTGTATGAAAAGAATAATTGCTGGTAGTTAAAGGGAAGTTATTGTCATCCTTTACTTCACATTGTTAGGCCATATCTAAAATACTCTATTGAGTATTGGATATTCCTGGTACTGGGAAGTCATTGACAAACCAAAGTAAGTTCAAGGGAGCCTGCTGAAATTACTGGGGCTAAAGCATTTGTCTTGTGAGAACTGGAGAAACTGGGCTTGTTCTGGTTGGAAAAGAACTGGCTTTTGGAGGATCTAAAAGCAGACCCCCAGGACTGCAAAGAGGTTGTCTAGAAAATGAAATAAAGTTCTTTACTGGGGTCAAATGGCAAAACAAGAGAAACCGGTCCCAGAACAGCACAGGAATTTCTGATCTGAGGGAAAGAAAAACTTCCATACAGTCAAGCACTGGAACCAGTTGTCCAGAGAGGCTGTGCAGTCTCCATCCATCCTTAGACGTTTTCAAGACCCAGCTGGAGAACGGGGAGAGGAACAATCTGGTATGATGTCGTAGCTCACAGAAGTGTGAGCAAGCTATTGGACTCTAGACTTCCTGGGGTCCTATCTGACCAAAGTTATTCTATGATTCAGTGACTCCAGACCTCTGCTTTTGGATGAGGTAATGGAGAAGATTGCTGAGAATATGGTGTTTTGTGTAGTTGGTAGGAGACTTGACAAGGCAAAGTGACTCAAATGAGAGATGGTGTCGAAGAGAGGAAGGGGCAGAGGAAGACTTTGTGTGTTTTGTGGAACTGGCATTTATTCCCTTAGAATTGCAGCATTGCATTAAAAACATACAAGAAGTACGTGCTTTTCATAGCTCGAACTAAAGACAGCTGTGATTGCAAATCTGGTTTATGCAAAATATTGATCTGTGCTGCTCAGGTTCAGAATTTCATCATTTTTCTTTTTTTTCCCCCTCCCAGCTAGAATGTCTTTGATGCCCTGACTTCTTTCTTTAAATTGTATTTCAAGGAACAGGATCTGCAGCAGGCTCCTGCAGCTCATGACATTCTTGAGAATCCATTTGGCGTCCGTTTCCTTCCTCCAGTGAACACTATGCCGGGGAACAGTGTGGGAGAAGGGATACTATGCTTGCCCTATTGCAAAGCAGAATGTAGTGTTGTGATTTGCTGAGGAATACATCTCATATCTGACGGTTGCTAGGGGGAGGTGGTAAGCTGGGTCAGGGAGGCAGTTTTATTGCCCTTTCTGCATCAATGTTCAGTTATTTGATGAAGGTTGTGGAGAGTTTGTGTGCAGCTGTGGTACGTTCTTTCTCTGTGCTTTCCTCAGTATTTTTGTGAAAGTAAAAGGCAGATAATTTTGAAGGCTATTCTGTATGACCACACTTACCTAACACAATATGGAGATGTGATTACCCCCTTCATCAGGGTAGCTGATCACAGTAGAGCCAAACTTGAATGGAATTTTATATTGGACATTGCGTTTTCCGACTGTATTAGCCAGTAAACTCCAGTTGAATATCTAGTTGGAATTTGGCGATGCTAATAGAAAAAAGGAAAAATTTCTTACTTCAGGCACTTTTTATTAGGGTTTGTGTACACTAAGGGAATGCCTCTGTCTTAAGAAAAAATTGAAGTGTTTGAATGATTGACATTATTTGACTAGAAGCTGGTTTATACTGTGGTATTTTAAAGATGTATTTTACAGCCTGAACTGTATCTTGCCTGGTGTTCTTTTGTTTGGTTTGGTTGTTTTAAGGAATAAATACTTTATAAATGTTTTTCTAATAGCTTATTGGGCTACAGGTATTTGTATAAATTGAAGGCATACTGGGTTAAACATTTATTGTAGAGGAGGTTTTACATTGGGTTTATGTGCTCAAATCACACTGTGATTCTTAGAAAACTCTTTTATGCACCCTTGTGTGCAGAGCAGCTCTGGCTATCTGCAAATGCGTGCAAGCAAGTAAACACATGAGACTTGTTAAACTGAAAGGCTTAAAGTGCTTGTCCTGTATTTCTGTTTTAAGTATGGTGGGAAAGCTGTTAGCTTCTACAGAGAACTTTACTTATGTGGCATTAGGGAAATAATTTGGTTAAGTGTTTGACTTATTGCTTGGCAAAGTAGAGTTATTGTAGCTGTGCGAATTCAGTTCTAAATGTAATTAGTACTTATTTGTAGCTTTCTAAAAATGTTATCTTAATGAAAACTATTATTAAAAATGTTATCTTAATGAATACTAACATGTTAAATATCGTGCAAGGGACACTTAAGATCCTTGCAAGGTGGAAACCATCAGTATTTCCATAATGTCCAGTGTCTGTTTTCATTTAAAGTGAGATGTCTGGAAAACATGTGGTTGCAGAGTTGTATCTTTTATCTTTCCCTTTCTCATAATAGGAAAAAAAGTGTATGATGCTTTTTGTTACAGAGAAAATGATCTTAAGTTCATTCTGTCTTCCCGAGTTTTTGGATTGTTTGAAATAATGGAAATAAGGTGAATTGTGCAAATTTTTTTTCCTGCTGGACTTGTAAAGTCTCAGTTTTGGTGAACTTGCCAGTTTGAATGAATGACTTGGTTTACATACACTCGGTTTTCCATATGCCTTATGATAGTCTCATAGTGCCCACAATACCTTGACTACGTGCCATATCACCAGTCTGTCCTTATTTTTCCGTTTCACCCTCTTCCTCAAAATAAAAAATTAATAGCCCTGAGTTACTCTGACCTATAAAAAGATGTCATTAAGTACTGGTAATTGCGCTGTTTGCTTAGTAATGATGTGGCTAAATAAAAACTTAACATTTTAATGGTAATACTTGCCCCTTTCGTTTACCAGCTTGATGTGTTTGGGTTTTTGAAGCAGGATCTATGATCTTACTATTTCACTGTCACAGACAATAGCTGATATTTTAAAGAACAAACGATGTTGAAAGAATTGCCCTTAAATTAATCAGTCTTGGGACCGTGCCTGTGAACAATGTACAAAAAAACCTAATACACTTTCACATTGTGTGCTACTGTTCATTTATATCAATATGATGAGTACAGGACTCTCAGCTTTCCCAGAGCTCACGGTTTTTAAAACTGAATGTTTGTAAAAATAAAAGAGTGAAAAAAATAGTTTGAAATAAATGGAAGATTGATGTGTTCATATTCTAATGTTTTGTATGTATGCTGCTATCATGTGCGTGGCGAAAGCATAAGGTTATTAGGCACTGAACTTGGTTGCAGGAGCAGCTTGTCACCTAACCCCCTTGCTCTCCTTAGGAACACTCAGACTTTTAAGATTAAGGCCCAGATCTGTCTTGCTTGCTTTCAGTTTACCGAATTCTCCCTTTCTGAAAGGAATCCGATCAAAACTGTGCATGTGGATTTCCTCTTGAGTCTGTGGTTGGATAATGATGCTTTGAAGTCCTGATCTCATCATTTGCCTTAAGGGTGAAATGCTTGCTAGAAGTTCTTTGTCTTCCTCTCTGCACCAAGAGTACAAGTCCAGGGATTTCAAAATTCCTGTCATTCACCATGTGAAGCAGAGGGACAAATCTCCCGATAGGAAAGCAGCAGTGTGACTATATACTCACTACTACCACTGTTTAACACAATTTTTTTTCCTTTTGATTTTTGTTTGTTTGTTTTTCTGTGGTTTAACGTTTGTTTGTTTGTTTTTTAAATAAAGGTCCATGAAGGATTCTTGGAAACTAAGATTGCTCCCATGAATGTTAGTGCTACTAGCAGTTTGTCTGAGAAGAGGCATATAGATTTACGAATATACATGCTGTGTTTCCTGCCGTTGCTGGTCCTCCTGGTCTTTATTCGTGACCTTAAGAGCCTGTCCTTGCTTTCATTGCTTGCCAATCTGTCCATGGCTGTCAGCCTGGTGATCATTTACCAGTATATAGTTAGAGTGAGTATAAAAAGTTTATTATCTGTTTTTTATAGCGTGGGAAGTTGTGTTTGTTGCATGTGGCAGTTGGTCTCTGATAGATATATACTGACTGACAGTTTCTGAAAGGCAGCATTATCTTGTATTTAATTGAGGCATCTGAATTTAAGGAAGTGCCTTAAAGTCTGTGTTATGGTCTAAATACAGACTTTTGTGATGCTTTTGAAAGAAAGGATAATATTGCTGCATTTAAGATAATAACAATATATATTTTGGTGAGTGGGAAGCAGCAAATGGGGAGGAAGGTGATAAGAGATATTGGCTGGCTGAGGAGACACAGGAAGTTATATAGAAAAAATTGGGAAAGATAGTAATTAATTATTCTAGAGGAACTCAGCTTGTAATAAAGACATTTTCTTTTAGTGTCCCTCATGGTTATGAAGAATATCTGTGCGGTATGAAAGCAGATTAAAAAAAACACTGAGAAGTTTGTAGAAGATTAAGCTTGAGATGTGCACTCTCCCATTTGTTTTAATTGATGCTCCTTCATATACACCAGTGTGATACTTCAAATGTGAAAATTTCTCATGACAATAATAGAAACCTAGAATAAATATATCTGCAAATGTCCGTGTGGGAAGGTGGCTATAAATGTGTATATAGGACTAAGTTTGGGAGGAAAATCAGGGATTGTAAATAGCAATGTCAACATTTACTGAATTTTCTTTACTATAACATAATGAACCAATCAAAATTTTAGGAAGAACTAATGTACTTTACACTGTTTTGCTTTGTTTTCTTCAGGATATAGTAGATCCTCGAAAACTGCCTCCAGTGGTCGGATGGAAGAAATACCCACTGTTTTTTGGGACTGCAGTATTTGCTTTTGAAGGAATCGGTGTAGTAAGTGCTTTTTACTGCCTCTGAAAAATCAGTGGTTCTATGCTAGATGATGGGATCCAGGCACTTTTACTCCTGTTGTTATTTGTTGTTTTTATTGAAGCACTAATCTCCCTCATTGGTATGAAGAGGGTTAGTTCGACTGTCAAAAAAGGCAAAAGTTGAGAACACAACATCCCCATCACAGGGGAGTTTGGTGAATATCAACTGCTACTTGGACACTTAGCCCGTTCCCAAATTACAAGAATGCCTTTAGTTCCAAATAAAATTGAGACAATACTGTAATAATAACTAGTATCATAATATGTTCTAGTAGTATAGAACTCAGTTACTATGATTATACTGTAATTATAGTGATTCAGCAGCTCAGTTTTATGTGATGAGTGTGTAAAAATAGAAGGGCATTCAGCATCCTTCTTTTCCTTTGGGGTCAAAAAGGACTAAGTGATTAGTGCTTCAGACTTGTCTATAGATCTGACTTGATAGAGATGAAGGTGATAAGGAAAAGGATAGAAATTTCTGGATTTTTTTTTTTGACTCATGACCTTCTGACAATGAAGCTCAACTCCTCATTGTTTCCTGAAATATGTCAGTTATAGAGATTTATTACTCAGAAAATTGGATTTTCAAAAGTGGTTCTTTTTCAATCTCTTACTCAGTCAAACATCTCAAAGTGGCAGAGTTTGCAGGTTAGTCAACCGTTTTTGTTCCCTACGATATATTTTAAAAAATAGCTAAAGAGACTGGGAATGGTAGGTCATAATGTCTTCAAATTGTTGGGAAATTACTCTATGCGCTTTGTTTGTTATATAATTACATATTTCAGCAAGTGTTACTGTATGCTTAAAACTGAAAAACAGCAAACTGCTTCCTCCTCCCCATCCCCAGGAAAAAACAAATAAAAAACTCCACAAACTAAAGCAACCCCAAACTGGCATGCGATTAATCTGAAGTGATTGTCTGTCATTGACATAACACAGGAGATTTTCAAGTATGTTTTCTTTTCTCGAATTGTCAGCTCTGACTTAAACCAGATTATTTTACCTCAATGCTGTGTTATCAGTGGCAGAAGAGCTGAGCAGCAAAACCTTTTAACTCGTATTCTGTTGCAAGAATGTTTTCAAAGAGTTCTCCACTGTTTCTCACGTGTGAACTGACAGATGCAGAGGTTTAGCAACCCTATATCTGAGTGTGTCTGGACATCTTTCATTTTGTCATCGAGAACTTTCATCATAAGAAATCAGCTGTTTGTCTGAGATTATTTGATGCCTATGGGTCTTGGGCAAAAAACCCCATGCTCAATGAAACAGATTGGACAGACTGCACTTACTGTGTGTGTTAGTACACTAGGTCTGATACATGTCCCAGCTGTATTTGACTTGCTCGCGTGCTGCATAGCACACAGGTGAATGTTTGTAGCCATGGAATTCCAAATGAGAGTCCTGTGAGCCTCAGGAAAGTGGGGAAGGCTTATCATTTGGTAGCAGTAGTTTATTGAATTATAGGTAGGGAATTGATTTATGGTAATTATTTTCTGGCACATTAGATCCCACATTAGAGAGCTCCTTAAATTTGCATCAGCAGCAGACTTCCGAAACCTCTGAAGAACTGCCCAGAGCATTTGCTTAATTGAATCCCTGGTTGTTACTAATGACATCTTTAGGACTCCTAATTTTTTTCTATCTTTTATTCAGGAGAATATGATGTAGGGTTCATTCTATTTGTACCTTTAAAACACAAAAATACTGCTGTTTACAAACTAATGAAATGTTTATGTTCATTATGGTTTGATACGCATTGTATGTGTGTGTTTACATTACACAGGAACATTAAAAAAACATGGCTACCTTTAAAAATTAAAATTAGTGTAGAGTGAAAACCTAGAGCTTAACGTTTCTTCCTTATATGCAGAATGATATTAAGATGTCTCTGCCTTTCAGGGATATTTTGGACATGCAGAATGTTTGTTGTGCATATTTATGCTCTGCTTGCAGACACCATAGAGAAGATTTGAAGAAAAATATTATTATATGGATTTGAATAATCAGAAATAAACAAAGTTGTTGAAGCATGAAATAAAAAATATGAGTGAAGCAAAGCAAGACAGACATTTCCTCTTTACATAATTAATATTTCATACAATTCTTGGTGATTGATTTAATTGATAACTAGTTATTACAGCTCTGTAAGTTACCATCCATAAGTTACCAGTTGTATGTAGCTGGTGTGTGACAACTTGTTACCTTGTGTATTAATTATTGTCATTCCTATATCCATGCTTGAGTTGCTCTGGTAAGGAGAAAAAACAACAAACCACCATTTAATTAGATTGGCTCCTTAGTCTACTTTCTCTAACTGCAGGCACTCTAAAATGGATTTTTATGATCTTGGTCTTGGTAGTTAGAGACTTGATTTTAGATTTTGTTCTGGAATGTCTTGCAAATAACACATATTACTGGGAAGCTGTCTGATCATGGCATTATGAAGAGAAGCCTTAAGGTATTAATTTTATCAGAAAAGGATTATGATTGATTAATTTTATGCAATAGGTTGGCCTGAAGAAGTTATGAGGTCTCATTTTTCCCATTCCTCGATTCTGAACTTGAATTATGCTAATTCTCACCTGAGAGCTGCCAGATTATTGGACGTTATGAAAAAGGACAATAAATGAAATTCTGAATTTTTTGGGCTGGTTGAGTCAAGTTAAGCAGAACCCAACAAGCAGTTCCCTCAGTATGGGTTTTTTACCACCATTTTTATGTTTAAAGTAGTCTTTCCTGGTATTTAATGATGAACAGCTTGAGTAGAGGAATAAATGATCTATAAAGACACAGTACAAAGCAAGGTGCTTGAGCCATAGCAGTTGGGAAGATTTATTTTCATAGATGCAGAATTGATTTTGATTTTATTAGTAGAAGAGAGGGTAGTGTTGCCAGAAAGCAAGTGGCAGTTCGTAATGCATGTTCAGTGTGGAAACATGTCTATCTGGTTTCTTTGAAGCAAATAACGGGGCAAATTCTCTAGCACAGATCTTTTTTCCCTCCCACTGCTCCAAAAAGCTTCGTATATATTGATCTTTTTTCTTTTAGTTTAGCACTTGTCATCACTTCAAATATGACTATAGTTCACTAGTAACTAATAAAATTAATGAGATTAATAAAACAGAGGAGTTTAAAGTCCTTTTCACTCTAGGGAACATGTTTCAGGGAGCTGCAGTGATTCAGCAGATTCGTAGTAAAATTTTCTTCTTGATCTTGAGAGACCATATTTCTCTTATAGATGGTGAGTGTATGAACATGAGTTTTACTTAAACTCTGTCATTAGCTTAGGACTGATTAGCTGTCCCTGTGTAATAAGGAAATCAGCAGTATGGAAGCAATTTGGAATATTGTTGCTTTAGCTGTCGTTGATCCCTAGATAAATAGACTTTAAGAATCTCAAGTTACTGATTTGAGTCTGTAATTACTCAAAGGAGGAAAGGTAGACTGTTTAAAATTGAAATACAGAATCTCAAAGAAACCAAGGCATTGCCTAGAAACTAGCACTTGTGTAATACTAAGAACTAGTTACACATTTCATCAGCCAGTGTTATAAAACTATTTTGAGATATTTTTCATTAAAATAAAGGCAATTGATATAATGAATTGATGATATTAATATGAGGAATTGAGCTGTTCATGTCTGCTTGTGAGATCAGTCTAAACTCTTATTTGATGGCAGATTAGAACAATTTTGTCATTTTGCTAAGGTCCAGGCAAGTTGCTTGCTTGTTGCTACAACCGCTGGAATAAGGAATAAGGTTAGTGCTATCAAAGAGCTGATTAATGTTAATTCATGCTAAACTCGGAGTGATACTTGTAACAGGATTAAAAAGTGCTACAGTCGGTTTCTTGTGCTATTTATTTCTTTGCTCCCTTTTTGAGTTGTCCGTAAAAATGGGGTCACTGCATATTGGTTAAACGTTCTTGCTTCAAATTGTGACTGTCTTGGCAGCTGGGTGGTAATCATTACTGTGTGGAAAGAGGAAAAGTTGGAAGCAGGGGCAGCCAGTGATCCCTTGATACTGAGTTAGCAAACAGCAGCTGAGAGCTCAGTACTGTCAATCTGGTGCTTTTCATTCACAGTGTTGAGAACTGTTTTGAAATTTCAACACCTTTAAGTTAAGATTGTAAGATCATCAGGCTGACCTTGTGAAAATCATACTGACTTGACATCAGTTTAGTTTGTGGAACAGTAATGGCAACAGAAATGCAGGAGTCTAAAATGGATACAAAACCCACTTAAGATACTTGGGGGTTTTAAGCTTTAAAGTGAAAATTTTGGTTCAGAAGGCCGTATATTGATTAGGAGATGGAGAAAATGTGTATTTAGCCCTGAGTGGACCTTGTTGAATACAGGACTCTGTTGGGGATGAGAGATTCTGCAGCTGCTTCTTTCCCTCTGTGCTTTCACTTCTCTCTGGCTGTGGGTTCTCTGTGCCAGATGCTGCTGCCTGACAGATCATGGGGCTGGTGTTCAGGCCACAGAATAGAAGAGAGTACCAACACCACTTCCTGAATACAGGAGCTGTATCATTACATTCACTGCATTACATCGCAGCAGGTGATGTAATGCAGTGAATGTGTCTTTCACAGAACATGTAACATTATTTTGTAAGAACCATGTTCGAGCGCCTCTTTCATATTCCAAAGGCGAGTAGGCCTGGTTTTATGATCAGTGCGAGATTTTTGTTACTGAACTAGAAGTAACTTCAGACTGAGTGTACCCAAAATGTAGTTAAGCCTCTTGGACACACTTTTTAGAAGTGTAAAACCAAAGCCTTTAGGCTTGGATCTCTCTGTAGCATTATCATGTGCAGGTAATAGCTTTGCATAATGTTGTGCTTATGTAATAGCAGTTACACTCAATAAATAATTTGCAGCAAAAGTCTGGCTAGCTTTTTTGTTCTAGATTTAAAAAAACAAATCCAAATGTGGAAGTCATATTTTATAATAAGCTTCAAGGGGGAGGAGGATTAAATAGATTCATAACATTTACACAGGAAATATGATTTTCCTTCTCCATTACATATAAATATTCTAAGTTAACTACTGCTTGTACAATTGAGTATGATTTCCCTCCCTCCATCCCTCCCCCCCCCCATTGAGTACTGCAGACAGATTAGCTTAATGAAGAGAAAACGTTACTTCCCAACATTAATTTCAGGTTTGGAAAATAAGACTTCTTATATTTTAGCCTATTACTTGAAAATGTCTATTCAAACTGCTTTTGAACTTGGATATCAGAGCTTTGCAGTTGAAGATATGGTGGTATTTGTATACCAAAAGACAGGCTCTGGAATCACTTTAGGCAGCAGCTAACCAATTCCAGAAGATTTAAAGAGAGAAAACTAAGTGGATTATAATTTTAAAATGTCATTATTTGGATTTTGAAAGTAATGCAGATGAGCTTGTTAGGCCTGTGGCTTTGAGATAAAAGCCTCTCATTGTCAAAAACTCCTTTGCCAGATTAATATTATCCTTTAAAAAATAAATAAAACCAAAACCCAATGGCAGGCTTCTGCAGTCCTTAAGACCAGACTGGATTTGATAGAAGCAGACATTTAATAGGTAACAAGTATGACATCATCTAAATTTACTTGGGCCATCATCTACTTGGCCTAGGATGTATCATTTCATTCGTGTTCTTTTTAGATAATGCAAAGGTTTGTATCCTCAAAATGTGAAAAGTGGGAGTTCTCTAAGGATGTTTCTGTATTTGGACAAGCAGGTGTAGGTGACTAGATTTCATGACTGTGGAGATGACTGCTAAATGTGTGTGGTAGATGTGGACTCTAAACGTTGTGTCAGCAAGAAATGTGTTATAGCTACTGTGCAAAATCAGTTGGGTTGGATGTCTTCTGAAGATGATTAATGTAAGAAAGGAGGAAAAAGTTATGAGCAAATGTGTAGAAATGTGTAGAGAATGTTGTTAGCAGATAAAAAGATGTTGTATCAGAAACTGTAACAAAATGCGTCATCTGGCCTATTCAGCTGAATGTTGATGCAATATCAGACAACTTGGTATCACCTCTTTATCAAATTAAATATTCCTTACCAATATCCTGCACTTCCGGATTATGGAGAAACTTACTTTTACCCTGGAGAACCACTTGTTTGTGCATATTCTACCTTTAGTACTTCCTGCTCTAATGGCAAATCTTAATAACACAAACAGAAGAATCCAGAGTATAACTTCCTTTCAGGCAGCATCCCATCCCTTATTCTTGCAACATCCACATGTTTCTTTTTCCTTAGAACACCTATGATGCACATGCATTTTCACAAATAGGACAACAAAGGCATTTAAGTTTACTGTTTGCTCATCTGAAACATTTCTTAGTCATTATTAAGTTGGTGGTGACTTTGAGAAAGGGAGCAAGGGACAAGAGTGAAATGTGCCAAGTTATTGTGTTCTGCCTTGCCAGCTTGTGGCAGTTGGGTTTTTGGGTCTGAAACTCAGCTTCAGTGAGTCACAGAAGCTAATTCTTCTTTTTAGATGTGACCCTTAGACTGTCTTAGACTGAAAACATATCTGTCTTAAGTATACATCCAGTAGAGGCAGAGTGAGGCATGTACTATTTATGCTATATGTAAATTATATGTAATTAAGGGTAGTGATAAAATCAGAGAATCGAAGAATATACTAAGTTTGAAGGGACCCACAAGTATCATCAAGTCCAACCCGTAGCCTTGCACAGGACCATCCCCAAGAGCCACGCCATGTGCCTGAGAGCATTGTCCAAATGCTTCTTGAACTCTGTCATGCCTGGTGCTGTGACCACTTCCCTGGGCAGTCTGTTCCAGTGCTCAGCCACAGCCTGGGTGAAGAAAAAACATCCTAATCCTAAACCTAATCCTCTCCTGGCACAACTTTGGGCCATTCCATTGAGTCCTGTCACTGGTCACCACAGAGAAGAGATCAGTGCCTGCCCCTCCTCTTTCCCTCACGAGGAAGTTGTAACTGCAATGAGGTCTCCCCTCAGTCTCCTCTTATTCAGGCTGAACAGACCAAGTGACCTCAGCCACTCCTCACATGGCTTCCCCTCTAGGCCCTTCACCATCTTCATTGCCCTTCTTTGGACACTCTCTAATAGCTTAATATGTTTCTTATATTGTGGTGTCCAAAACTGCACACAATATTCAAGCTGAGGCCACACCAGTGCAGAGCAGGACAATCCCCTCCCTCAGCTGGCTGGTGATGCTTTGCCTGATGCCCCCCCGGACATGGTTGGCCCTCCTGGCTGCCAGGGCACTGCTGACTCATATTCAACTTGCCATTGACCTGAAATTATTTGTGATTTATTTTGCTTTTTTGGAGACAGAATTTTTCTTCCCCTGGCCCATCATTCTGTTACTTTTCTAAATGGCTGCTATTTTGAACTTACTTGTAATGGTCTGAGGCAGGATTTCCTTTCTGATATGGTTCTGAGTAACTACTTCCCTGTGGTGTATGGAATTGTCTTAAGTAATATGGAAAGACGAGTCTTCAGTATGTGACAAACCTTTTGAATATAGTTCTGAAGATGCAGGAACATTAGTAACTTTTCCTGGAGATAGCAGCTAGCTAGAATAAAGACTTGCATCCTTGGTTTTAGATTTTAATATCTGCCATTTAATTGGCAGCATCTTTACCATCTATAATAGATTCTATGCAGCCTTTTCAGTGATGAAGGTAGCGTTGCAGCATATGGACATGTATGTGTCTAAACATAACAATAAATCAAGTTTAAGTTCTAGTTTACCTCCTAAATATTTTGCCAACATATTTAAGTTAAATATACTGTAAGTCATAGAATAATTTATATTTAGTAGATCAAGCATGATGGAGACAGTTGAAAAAAAAATTTTATAGCTGAAAAATACTAATTTTTAGCTGTTGAACCAGAAGGAGTCCAGAAATTCATGATCGTATATTATGCCTTTATGTATTATTGCAGTAGATTGAAACATACCCTCCATCAATGTTTGTATTTCTAAGTGCAAGCTACAGATTAAATAAATACCATAATGAAGTAATAAATGAACTCTTAAGCATAAAAAAGGGAAAAAGAAAAAAGAACCTCTGTAGAAAAAGTGAGGTTTAGATGACAAGCAAAGCAGGATTTATACAATTCTTCCAAGTATTGTTAAATCAAGGCCATCAGAAGAGGCAAATAGAATGGGTTTTGGTTTTTTGTGTATACGAGTAATTATTTTTTCTGGTGAAACAGGTAGGAAGCAGCTTTGCTGGAATCTGAGGAGATTGGTTTTTGGAAAGATTGAAATTGCTCAGCAGATTTCAGAAGGTAGTGTTCTGTAGTGAGAACTTGTCTTCTGGATTTATTTATTTCAAATAAAACTTTTACTATAAAAAGTGATGTATGGTCACCATTTGGCTTTCATCTTTCCTTGGGTAATAGTACTTGTCTTTTTATTTGCAGTCATGAGAGATCTGTTAAGGAAAATTAGATTGTTTATTGTACGTCTTCCAAATAGTGATGTTATGTATCTCCCTAAAGACAGTGAGCTTTAAAAAGGTATCCAAAAGTGATGGAATAAAAGCCTGTTGCTCACAATATTGTATGAGACTTTTTCTGTGCAGTGCGAGAGGAGATGAACAAGGACAGGCAAGCAAAGCATAGCAATGTAATAATGGTGTATGTTGTGATTATGATTTTACTTGGAGAAACCATACTTCTGCTGCAGACAGTTCCCTGCTGCATTGCATGGTTGTAAATCCACCTTTCAGTGAACAGGTGAATTCACTGGTACCTTCTGCAGACAAGAAGGAATGGGCCAGGCCTGCTTGGGCTCCATTGGTTTGCTGAGGATTTAGTATTTTGTCTTTGGAAGTTAGGTAGTAGAATTTATGTTCACATACCTTGAATACCTTCAGTATCAGCTTCCTCAGCTTTTTTGCTTTGACTGAACAGAGCTTTATTTGTTGCTGTAGGACATGATTATAGATGGAATTTTTTTTCCCTAAGTAAATTGATAAATATATTTGGTTTAATTTTCAAAAATTCCTGAGTTGTCTCTAGCTTAAACTAATAAAATCTTTTGAATAGCCTTCTCTTCTACCTGAAATACATCTTCTAAAAGTGCCAGGGATGGAGGATTGCTTCATTCTTGCCATTTTAGTGGTATTTCCTGAGAAAGGGAAAGACAGCCATATGTATTTAAACACCAGGCATGTCTGCTGTTAAATTATCCATTACAGGATTGGCGATGAGAATTAAATCACAGTTTACCTGATTACCTGTAGGTTGAATTCTCTTGTGAGGGTTTTTTTTTCCTCCAGTCATATAAAATATACAGTAGAGATTTCTAATCAGAATTCGGCAGTCCCCTGCAGCTTAGTTGCAGAAAAGACTGAGTGTAGCAGGATATTCAAGGCAAGGGATGGGGAGACAGTGGTATTATTGGGGGTGTTTATACCTACTTCATGAAGCTTGAAATGAAAGGGGAAACAGTTTGCATAATGGATAACAGCATATTAGCCAGGTTATTTCAAAGATTCAATTATGCTTCTTTGCCAGTAAATGATGGGTACTTTTGAATTTATTTGGTGGATAAAAGCACAATGGATTATGCTCGTTTTGTAATTTTAAGAAACGAAAGGTTGATTGTAACTAAATTAACCAAGTATTAAGTTTCAAGGGAAGATAATGGTAGTGACGTGTGCAAATGTCTCAGAAATGATAGGAAAAGCTCTGTGAAGCAAGTGACAGAGAAAAATGATAGAGAATTTGTTCACTGAGGAAGGAAAAAGATGATGGAAAATAAGAAATTATGAAAAAGATCAGTTATGTCTAAAATACCTGTTTTCATAGGTGTTTGGGTCTATGACAGGGACTAGTGTGAAATGAAGAAGAAAGAGCTTGAAGGAAGCAGAGCATGGAAATAAGGAGCATGGAAGTGACCCATTTGAAAAAAAAATCAACAACCCCCCCCAAAACAAACAACCAAACAAAAACCACCCTGAAACTCTGAATCTCCCAGTTTTCTTGCCTGCATCATTTTGCCTCCAGTGACCTTGCTTGGGATGGAAGACTATTCCCCAAAGTTTCCCCTGACCTTAGATTTCCTATCACTAGGTTGTGCAGTGGTTGTGTATGTACTTATAGGTCTGAAGAGTGTGAGAGGTATTGGACTAGATGAATGATACTGCCTGTTGTAGCAGAAATGGATGTTTGAACAAGCACAGAACAACGAAGCCTTAGTGTGTCATACTGAGTTGATGCAATATTGGACAGAGAGAAAGAATCAGAGATGTGGATGTTTTTTCCAAAGCTATTCAGCTGCCTAGGAAAGGTGTTACCTTTTTAAGAAAATAATTTAAAAGAATTGGAGAGTGAAATTAATTTCTGGTTCTAGAAAAAAGGACAAGAAAGCATGTTCAGCTTCAGTGTTCCAGAAGGGAAGTAATCAAACCAAAACTAAAAAGCATTTGTGAAAAGAACCTTATCTCTTTTGCATTCAGATAAAATGTTAGGTTTTTTGAAGTCATCACAAGAGGGACTGTGCAGGGACTGGAAAGAAATTTTACATGAAAATCTATCCAGCAGCTGCCCAACAGTGACACAGTGTCAGAACAAGCACTGGCTCACACCATATCTCCTGTCAGCCTCTGTCTTCTTGTGAACATTTCACTAATCTTTTGAATCCTGATGGAATTTAACAGCTTAGGGAGCAGAGAGTTTGTGTAATATACACGTAGTTGTTTGTTACTTGGCTTCATGTTAATCCAGCGAGGTGCAGAACTTTTCCGCTTTTCTGGAACAGGTTATACTGAGTGTGGTATAAAATGTGGCTCAAATTCTTCATATAATTTCTTTGGACATAATTTCTACCAAGGGAAGCATCTCCTGTAGTGACAGCTACGGTCTTGAAATGTCTACTGCTATGCAGAGAGAGTACCTGAATCTGGGAAGGCTTGTGCTGAGGCTGGTAAGGGACACTTGTGCTTGTACTGAGTGATGCAGGAAAGGCTACATTAGCATCCTCATCTGTTCAGTCTGGATGCAGATCTAGTCTTGATAATAATTCAAGGATAAGCAGGGAGAAATTAGTATTTTTAAATATAATTTCAAGATCTGCATATGTTAATGTGTCTCTTACTAGCGATATTATCCTATATTTTTTTAGTGTGTCTTTCCTTAAATTCAGAATAAATGAAGTTTGTAATGTTAAAGTGAGGTTGGTGATATGAGAACACACATTTAGATGAATATGTTTTATTCTTATCTACTCATTAGTGTGCAGGAAATTGTATCATTGTGTTTAATGACTAAACTTGGTTTAATGGTTCGTTAAAAAGCAAGAGTTAGTATGCTTAAGAGAGCTGTCCAAGATTGGTTTTAAATTGTTTTTTAATTTTCTTTTAATTAAGTCTTTGTTTTCTTGGAGAAATGCAAGTGTTCAAGTTGACTAGGTTGAAATGCTAATAAAAAATTGCAGTGTAGCTAGAAATGTAAAAAAAAAAAAAAGAATGCTTCTTTTGGAGTCAAAACACATTGAACATATGTGTCACTGGTTCTTTATTTTAATTTATGAAATAAGTTTCAGATAGACAATTGTATGATAATCTTGTCATTCTGTAAAAAAAGTTTGTTAAAATGTAAAAAGTTTAAAAACTAAAAAGGCAGATATCCTAGTTGGAGTCTGTTCTAGGCCACCCAACCAGGATAAAGAGGCAGATGAAATAGTCTATAAGCAGCTGGGAGAAGTCTTATGGTCGCTGGCCCTTGATCTCATGGGGGATTTCAACTTATAAGAAGTCTCTTAGAAGTACAATACAGCAGACAAGAAACCGTCTAGGATGTTCCTGGAGTGTGTGGAAGAAACTTTCTGGCACAGCTGATGAGTGAGCCAACCAGGGGAGGTGCCTGCTGGACCTGCTGTTTGTGATCTGAGAAGGACTGGTGGGTGATGTGATGGGTGCAGGCCGTGGTGATCAGGACAGGGGTATCGAGTGCACCCTCAGCAAGTTCACAGATGACTCTGAGCTGGGTGGGAATGTCGATCTGCTGGAGGGTAGGAAGGCTCTGCAGAGGGATCTGGACAGGCTGGACCGATGGCCTGAAGCCTGTTGTATGAGGTTCCACAAGGCCAAGTGTTAGGTCCTGCACTTGGGTCACAACAACCCCAGGCAGTGCCACAAACTGGGGGAAGAGAGGCTGGAAAAGAACCTGGGAGTGCTGGTTGACAGTGGGTGAGCATGAGCCAGCAGTGTGCCCAGGTGGCCAAGAAGTTCAGTGGTATCTTGGCCTCTGTTGTCAGTAGTGTGGCCAGCAGAACCAGGACAGAGATTATCCTCCCTGTACTTGGCACTGGTGAGGCCATGCCTTAAATCCCGTGTTTGGTTTTGAGCCCCTCACAACAAGAAAGACATGGAGGTGCTGGAACATGTCCCGGGAAGGGTGTGGAGCACAAGTCTTACAAAAATCATCTGAGGTAGCTGGGGCTGTTTAGGCTGGAGAAAGAGGAGTTCAAGGGAGACTCTGTCACTCTCTACAACTGCCTGAAAGGAGGTTGTAGGCAGGCAGCCTTTGCTCCCAGATAACAAAGGTCAGGACAAGGGGAAACAACCTCAAGTTGATCCAGGGGAGTTTTGGATTGGATATCAGGAAAAATTTCTTCGCAGGAAGGGTTGTCAAGCACTGAAACAGGTTTCCCATGGAAGTGGTGGAGTCCCCATCCCTGGAGATATTTGAAAGATGTGCAAATGTGGCACTTGCAGATATGGTTCAGTGGTGGACTTGGCAGTGGTGGGTTAATGCTTGGACTGATAAAAAGTCTATCCCTATCTTTCTTTTAGACGCTCTATAAGTAGTGAAGGGCTGCAATGAGGTCACCCTGGAACTTTCTGTGCTCCATGCTGAACAGCCCCAACTCTCTCAGCCTGTCTTTGTAGGAGAGGTGTTCCATCCATCTAATCATTTTTGTGGCCCTCCTCTGGATTAGCTCCAACAGGTCCATTATAATGAGCCTTCTTATAGTCTTTGAGTTTAGCTCCCTCTGACTGTGAAACCACAGGACATTTTTTCCCCCTATTAATTAGTCACCTATGGATTACTTTTGTAAGTTCAGAGAGACAGGCAGTCTCCAGGATCCCTTTCTGTCCAGCAGTCGTGGTGGAAAAACATGAGATTTTTTCCATGATCGGCATGTCTGAGTTCACTGTCCTCCTTCTGCTAAGAGTGTGTGAAATGAATGCCGGAGACTCTGGAAATTAAACCTGTGGGCCAGTGAACTTACTAAGAGACTCCTGATATCTGCGGGGTGAGCAGTTGAGAGCTCTGTAGAGATAATGTAGCTTGGAATAAGATCTTAGAGTAGCAATTTATGCTTGTTAAGTTTTCCAGGGGCTGTAAAACATGGCAGAACTTATGCAGAAAATATATTCCATTTATAATAACCAGAGAATTAACAGATACGTGCTGAATGAGTGTTTCTGGTTCAGACTCAAAAGCTGTCTGTTTGTAGGAAGTCAAGAATGGGAAAACTCCAATGTAGGAAAAAATTGCCTTTAATTTTCATCCTTCAAAGCTCTTAATAAAGTGGTATATTAAAACCATTTCATTGCAGCTGAGGACAAAAGAATCTGAAGTGCCTTCTGCTTTAACTGGTAGTTGTTAATGCTAAATATCAAAAGATGGCTTGATAAGCACTACCAGGGCACAGAGGCTTAATTAATTTAGAGAAATTAGCAAGTTTTGTCTGTGTCACACCGAAGTAATACTTGTAGCCACATATTTCCTTTTGTATTTTTCCTGCTGATTATCAGTCATTTAAAAATTGATTTAATTTTTGAAACTCTTCTTGGTTTAAATTTTGCATTCCCCACTAGATCAAGTTACAGTCCAAGCTCAGATTTTTTTTTTCTGGAGGAAAAACATGACCAGAGGAGGCTCCAAATTATGTAAAGAGGTTAAGATGTATAATGTATTTTAATTGAATAGGAATGAAAATTGCCTTTAAATGTGCACTTTTTAGGGACCTCTTTGTTCCCAAGTGCAAAATTACTTCTTTGGGATTTCTAATACAGGAGAAATAGAATAATATGGGATGGATTTGCGGTAGTGGTACTCAGTGATAAGTCAGGAAGTGAATGTCAGTGAGTGACTAGGAGGAAAGAAATGATTGCCCTATAGAAAATAATATACCAGTAATCTAAATATATAAATTTGTTTGCTAAATAGTGGATGAAATATGCCTTTTTCATAACTCACATTGCTTAAATTGTGTAGTAAATATTGAATCATTTAAAAGGCAATTTTATGTGACAAACAGGAGCTTTTACAGGGTAAACCTGTTGCACTGAGACTGTTCTGTCCATATTAGATTAACATAAGTGCTAACTTGAGATGACAAGCTTGTTTAATTAACAGTGCCATACCATTAATCAAATGTAACCAGGATGTCTACTAAGAGTCAGGCTGAACTGTGGACTTTGTTCCACTGATTGTATTGACTGGATCTTCATTACTGAACTTCATTATAGCCGCTTAGGTGTTTTATTTACATGTACCTATATTAGGTGTTTCAATCTTGAACCATATCCCATATTAAGTATCTGAGTGTACAGTTCCCTGAAAGAGACCGGGAAAGTATGCTTCTCTAGGAGCATGCATGCACCTTCAGCTTGTGTTTTAATAATGTAATAGGATCTGTTAATGCTGATGAAATTCAAGATGGAAAGAACAGCATGTGAACCTGTTAACTTGGTTTTACTGCCTTGCCTGAAAATTGTATCTGGTTGTTTAAAAGCTTAAGTTGGAATTTATTAAGTGTATTTTGCTGAATGCTATATAGTACATGTAAAAGGCAGTTTCTCCAGCAAACTGAATGCAGTAATGGTTGCAATGCCTCTGTCTTCACTTTGAAGTGATAGCAAGCCCAGCAAGGTAGATTGACTATAGTTCTGGCACAAGGCACATACACTATGTTTGGGGAAAGCAGTGCTTACTGTGCCTGGCCCGTCCTATTTCTTGTCAGAAAAATGAAAAGGAGTGTGGGACTTACTCTGATAGTGATGGATTCCAGCTTCCCTGCTGGGAGAGCTGAGGCTGAGTGCTGAGGATGAGCTTGGGTGTTGGTAGGTTTGTCTGTGATGGGACAGTGCAGGCATATCTAAGAGAAGTAGAAGAAATATCCTTGGATTCTGAACAATTCTGTTACAAAAAAATTCATGTTACTCATATTGCTTATGTATTTGCATCTGGACACCATAAGTTGCTCCTGACAATTCTTCTGGCCTATAAATATTGCTTTATATTCCCACACTGTTGCTATTTTTCAACCAAGATAAATGCTTTTCAGTAATTGAACGTTTCTGTTGGGTACCTAGAACATTGTGACCCTCCAGGCTGTAAAACATTATTGTAGAATAACCTTGTTTATTTATAAAACTAGCTAAATTTTGGAAATTGGCTTTGAAATAGGGGAGAGAAGTAGTTTTAGGACATAAAATGTAATTGCTTCTGCCTCTGTTTCCAGGTACTGCCATTGGAAAACAGAATGAAGGACACAACACGTTTCCCACAGGCACTGAACATTGGGATGGGAATAGTCATGGCCCTGTATATCTCACTAGCCACTCTGGGATATCTGCGCTTTGGGGATGAAGTCAAAGGCAGCATAACTTTAAACCTGCCACAAGATAAATGGTAAGTGTGTATGTGACTTAAAAGCAGTAATCTAGAAGGCACGAATGTTGCAAAGGCTGTTCCATGCCTCAGTGCTGTCAGGCTTATAATTGATAGGTGCTCAGACTCTTTATGCATGTGCTGTGTTTGTGCCTTCTACAGAAGAGCTATGGTCCTAGCCAGCAATTTCTTGCATATTAAAAGGACTTGGATATGGAGACAGATCAATCATCTTTATTATAAACTATTCCATCTCTAGCAGAATCTAGTTCCTGGACTGTTCAAGGGGAGAATATGCAGTTTGCAACATCAATAACACAGTTTTGAAAACAGCTGCTTTTACCTTGGATATCCTGGTAATATCGTGCCCTTTTTTAGTGTAATCACTGAGTTTAGCAGGTAGACAACTGGAATGTAAGATAACATATAATAATGGCTTCCTGTCAGGAAAGTGTTGCTTGCCAGTGTCTCGAGGATATTATAATTTTTCTTTAGCTTTTTTTTTTTTAATGCTGTGAGAGCTCCACATGCTGAATAAGCACTGAAGACAGTTTCAACTGGTGCATTGTTAGTTTTATATGTGTCTATGGATGGATATATACTGTAACTATTAATTTAAAGATAACTCTAAATTTTTTTAGTACTTTTATGTCTGATGGCCCTAAAATTAGGTGTATCAGCAGTGCACAAGTATTAAAACTGAAAAGTATTATAATGTTTTCGTTCTAATCAATGAATGTATTACAGGTTATGTGCTTGCATCTGCTTGTTCCATGTCTGTTGTGACAGCTTATTGAAGTAGTGACATCTCAAATTATGTGGAAAAAACCCCCTGCTTTAATGAACCGAATCCTGACTCAATTTTTACTCTTGGAAAGAGAGGAGAACACGTGTAAAGAATGTTCTTAATTTTTTGGTGTTACTTTTTCACTTTCTTTTCTTCCTTTTCATTCCTTGGAGTCAGTATTAGCCATGCATTTTTAATGTTTTAGTTTAATTGCCTGGCTGATTCCAGTGTTTAATACATGAAAGTATAATAAAATGGATCTTGAAGGATGAAATTTTTTTGGTTGCTAGAATTTTCATCTGTTGCTTGTTTTGTTTTTATACTGCTGTTGTAAAAACTGAGATTTGCTCCTCAACTTTTTTCCACTTTATGGGAGGTTTTTTTGTTTTGTTTTTTTGAGCTTTGGGGTGTTTTGTTTTTCTGATTTGCTTGTGGTTGTGGTTTTTGGGGATATTGCTGAGAGTATGTATTTTTATCCTTTCATTGTACATAGATACACAAGAGTTTTAGTAAGACCTAGTGCAAGGCAGGGCAATCCCAAGCATAAGTACAAGCTGGTGAGAGAATAGATTGAGACTAGCCCTAGGGAGAAAGTATTGAGGGTATTTATGGAGAAAAAGCTTAATATGAGCTGGCAATATGTGCTCACAGCCCAGAAAGCCAGCTGTGTCCTAGGCTGCCCCAAAAGCAGCGTGGCTTGCAGGCTGATGGAGGTGATCCTCCCCCTGTACGCTGCTCTTGTGAGATCCCACCAGGAGTGCTGCACCCAGCTCTGGGGTCCTCAGCACAAGAATGATGTTGACCTGTTGGAACAAGGCCAGAGGAGAACCTAAAATAATCATAGGGCTGGAGCACCTCTCCTATGACTTGCTGAGGAAGCTGGGGGAGACCTTAGACCACCTTCCAGTACCTAAGGGGGGCTTACAAGAACGCGGAAGAGGGACATTTTGCAAGGGCACATAGTGATAGGATGAGGGGGAATAGCTTTAAATTAAAGGAGGGCTGGTTTAGATTAGATATTAGGAAGAAATTATTTGCCATAAGCGTGGTGAGGTACTGGAACATGTTGCCCGGAGAAGCTGTGGATATGCCCATCCCTGGAGGTGTTGACGAGCAGGCTGGATGGGGCTCTGAGTAACATGATGTACTGGAAGGTGACTCTACCCATGGCAGGAGGTTGGAACTAGATGACCTTTCAGGTTCCTTCCAATCCAAACCATTCTATGATTCTATGACATTTGAAAAACCCAGGAATATTTAAGTGTTTAATGCATCCATTCCATCTGTTTGATGCACCTGAAAGGGAAAATACTTCTTTTTTGAATATTACATGGCAGTGCTTGTTGTTTGTAAGATTAGTGAAAAGCTTGTTTTAAATGGTAGCTCTGGGTTTATTTGTGCCTTAAGAGAAATGCTCTTAAGAAACAAGGAGTGAGAGGAATGTGGAATAAGGTAAGATTGCTACTCACTGTCACTTTTTATTGCGCTCGTGCAAGCAGCACAGTGAACTTTATTCTGCATCCCTGCTGTCTAACAGAGCTGTTCATATATGAGTTTTCAAATAGCTCTTGGCTACAGTGCAGATGTGATGATGATATTTATCCTGATGGCTTTGCAGGACTAACACATAAAGGAGATGGAAACTGGTGCTCTAAAGGATAGGAAATTGGCATTATAAGTGTAATAACCTCAAAGCTACTGAGGGCACATATCTACAGTTAACAAAGTCATCTGTTTTTGTCTTACCCTGGGTAGTACCTCAGAGCACCAAACAAAATTAGGTGAAGCAGCTCATTGGTGCACCCAGGAATTGTGATGTATGATGCTGTTGCTGTGCAGGACTGTGGGTCTACCTGATAACAATACTGAGGGGCAAGTGGTTGCAATCGCTGTGCTAGCAAAACAAATTTCCATTGAACAGTATTCTGGTATTTGGTCCTCACATGAAAAACCAATAAGTTGCCGGTTTGTACTAGAGAAATGCAAGGAGCAGAGGAGGTTTTTATAAGAAGACAGTCATGCAAAAGAGTTGGAATGTACCTAAGCAGTGAGACTTGGCTTATGTGTTTAATTCCAGCTGGACAACCCTTGCTCAAAAAAAAGCCTTTCCCAGTAAAGAAAGTTAAATTAGAATTCTGCTGCTTTCTGAGTTTTATTTGATGTCCTTGCAGATGAATTGACTAGAAGGCATACACAGGCCCTAGACCTGTGAAGTGCTTAAGTTTAATTTACATAGAAGATTGCTTATATTCTTCATATTCTTAAAAACATCCTGCTAGATCAGTACTTTTGGAGAAATCACTTAGGCCACTTCTAGTTTAGATGCAGTTTGGTAGTACAAATTGTCACTCAACATTACTTAGAATATGTTCAAAATGGATTTAGTTTTCAACTTGTTTTTGCTGATCTTGTACAACTTTTTTCTGGAATCAAAGTCTGGTTTATTGCATTAAATAGCATTTCTCTTTTTACATACAGTTAGCCACTTGGAACCTTAGTAATTATTGTCATGTGACCATCAGTTTGAACCAAGTCCTGCAGTATTTGCAAATGTAGATTATGGAAAAATGCGCTTTAGTACTTGGTAGTGTCCTTGGTTCAGGTCTCATAAAATCATAGAATGGTTTGGGTTGGAGAGGACCTTTAAAGATCATGTGTTCCAACTGCCCTGCCATGAGCAGAGACATCTTTCACAAGAGAAGGTTGCTCCAAGCTCTGTCCAACCTGTCCTTGAACGCTTCCAGGGATGGCTCATCCACATGTTCTCTGGGCAGCCTGTGCCAGTGACTCAGCACCCTCATTGCAAAAATTTTCTTCTTTGTCCTTGGTTAGTTTCTCATCTTCTTGAGGCTGAATATGAAGGTTCTTTTCACCACCTGTTCCTTGTTAAGACATCAGTGAATCTTTGTGCAACACTTCCCTGACAGTGAATCCCAAAGGTTAACTACCACACAAACACTAGAGTATACTGAAGTTTGATGAGGCTTTACGTGGTACTAGTTAAAATGAAAGCTTAGTGTAATTAATTCCCTATTTGGTCTAATTGTATTGATATGCAAGTTTTATTAACACTGCTTACCAATGTTTCTACCCTTAAAAGAGGGTCAAATGTCAAATGTAGAGTTGAAAAGGTGTTGAGCACATATGAATGATTTACATGTTTATTAAAAGGTAGCCTAAGGAGCTGTCTTTATATGGTTGGAGTATAATATTAAACTACTAGTAAAACCACCTCAATAATATAAAAATTGTTTTCTAATTTGGAAAGTTTTAATCCTCGTAGAGCTATTGAAAATTAGCAAGGGAGACACTCACTTTGAACAAAAGTATTTAAAGTTTTGAATCCTGTTTTTGAGTATCTTTTAAAAATTGTTTTTGTAAAGGTTTGAGATGCCTGAAGCCCGAGGATTAGAGGTGAATTCTGGGTAGCTGGTCCGTTTTTCAGTTCTTAATTGGCTAAAATCCATCTAAACTTCTGGAATAAGGACAGTCATGCAGAGTTGATAGAAAAGTGACTCTTTGTTCCTTGAAATTTCTAAGAGCTGCTCAGCAATTGAAGTGTGTCACAAAAGCTGTGGCTTCTAAACTACCTACACCATTATGTCACCACATAAATTGATGTAATAGTTTTTCTGCCCACTTGAGTATACCTTTGGGGCTTCACTGAGTTGTGTACGATGGTCAAACCTTTGTTACGGATAATTTAGAACCTATTAGGCAAAATGTATTTCTAGTTGAAGTCTATTTTTCTTTTTTCCCTCATATCATAGAATCATAGGATGTGTATATATATATATATAAAATATATATACATGTGTGTATATATATATAAAATAATTACTTCTGTGTATTTTTTAATCTAAAAAAACCCCTGATTGGTTTGTTAGCAGTCTTTCAGTATCATAAAAAATGGAAAACTTGATGACCTGGCTTGTAGCTGTGAGATGAGAAACACCTAAGACTGGGCTGAAAGGGCTATTCAAGTTTACCAGCTGTTCACCGTTCCAGTGTTCAAAACCATTAGTGACTGTCTGTTCAATAGATCCTTCAGAATGTTGAAAGAAGGGTGGTGGAGGCATCCTGTTGTGGTGGAAAAGAGCTGAGCTGTACGGATACAAATTTTGCCGTGTTGTGCCATTTGGCCACAGGAAAAGTGGCCAAAAGCAGTCCTGGCTGGACTTTACTTACTTGTACAGATACAGACTGTGTTTGGAAACACTTTGAGTGACCCCTGCCAGGCTTTAAGAGATAACAGAGATGAAGGTCCTACTTGTTCTTTCCCTATCCTTGCTGCTGTTTTTTCTTTTCTTACTTATGCATGTTGCCTTTGCTTCAGTTCAATCTCTCTTTAAGGACTGAAGCAAGAAAAAAAATTGTTATTTATGAGAAATATTCCCTTGTTCAATTGCAAACACACAGTACCCCATGGCAAATGAACCCTTACCCAAAGTTTTAATAATGTCCTTAGTTGCATTCTTAGAAAGAAAATCATATGAAGAGACTCATAATTTCTGTCAGTTGACTGCAAGTAGACCTATGACAAATGCTTGTGGTTTATGCAGCATGAATTTAAACTGCATCTAAATTTAAAACTGTTGGTAGTGTGAATAATTCTTTGTCACTTGTTTCCTCAGCCACAAGTAGTAGTGGTAGGGATGTCTGCATTTCACGTTTATTGGAAGATTTACTCTAGTTGGCTTATCTTCTGCAATTTCTTAGGCAGTTGTAATGTTACATTCATGTTTCCTGGGGGAAAAATATATTTTTCACATATATATATTTAGGCTTAGTGCCATTGGCAAGCTGGTTTTTTTATGAAGAGTTTACAGCTTACCTGAATGTGTGTAAATGTTTCCAACAGGTTGTATCAGTCCGTAAAAATGCTGTACTCCTTTGGGATTTTTGTGACCTATTCGATTCAATTCTATGTCCCTGCGGAGATTCTCATTCCAGTTATCACCTCCAAAGTGAAACAGAAGTGGAAGTTACTCAGTGAGCTCGTGGTGAGGGCACTACTCGTCTGCTCAACCTGTAAGTATGTGCAGAACATACATAAAAAATCTTGCTGTTACGTTTTGTTGGGACTTGCTTATTTAAATGTATGTTTTGTTGTTTATTTTTCCAGAGGCTAGCAAACCTGAAATTTTGCTTCAACAATTCACTATATTTTGACTTACATGAACAAAGGAATCTAATGTTGTATTTGTATTTTAACCACACTTGTTTTACAGGTGTGACAAATTATGTGACAACCATATCTTTTGCCAGCAATACCCTAAAGCTGCCAACTTGAAAATAATTTTTTTCAAATAAAAGTTTTTAAGTGAGACACACATTGCTGATACATGTCAATGTTTATCTACTGATATGCAGTACACACTTGTCGTAGAGAAATCCTTTGTCTGTTTTGTTGATCTGAGGATGAAGCCTAAAGATGTGTTGGTCTGTATCCATTAAATTGCACTGACAAACATGAATCCATGGTTCATGAAGGGACACTTATTTTAGGTGATAATGCTCCAAAGTAGTTTTGTATCTTTGTCCTCACTGCTTATTACTCCTGTTGTTTTTTTCTCTTGTCCCCTAATCTTCCCATCCCTCCTACTAGCTCGTTGAGGTATTACAGATGATAGTAGAAGTCAGCAGAGCTCATGGAATGATGAGTGTGGTCTCATCTAGGAATCGATACTTCTGACAATAATTAACTGTGTAGGAAGCTAACTTTGTCTTTACAGCTTCCACCTGAAGTGCTGAATAATATAGGATGCTTTTCTCAAAGATGTTATAAAAAGTTGTTTCTACTACAAAGTTGGCATCCCTACCATGTGTGCTGAAACAAGCTATTATTACTTTAAAAACAATCAAAAATGCTAAACAAGGAAAAAAATGCTACACCTTGTTTTTTAGCGAAAAGCATTGATTAAAGAGAAGAGTTCTGGTTTGTTGTCTCAGTTCTCTTGGTGAGTGCTGACCAGTAGCTCATGTGCTAGATGACAGCTAAGAATTGTTGTCCAAGAAAACTTATACGTCTAGTGAGACCTTCTTAAAGTCAAGCCTGTTGAGAAAAACAGTTTAATGTCAGTGCAGTTTAATTGCTACAGTAAGCAAGGCAAATACCATCAGTCTAATAAATTGCTGCTCTGAAAATACATCTGCTATATGGAATTAAACAAACCTAACAAACAAACCCCAAAGGTGTCCTTGAATAATAAAGTGCATATCTCCTGAAGCACCATATAGCCTGGGTTCTGCTTCAAGTGATCATGGTGTTAAGATTTTCGATTGAAGATACATGAATAGCTCTTGTAATACCTGTGAGTCATCTAGATCACAATGCTTCAAGGTCCAAAATGCTTTTTTATTGTCTCTCCGGGGACACTAAAAGATCACCAGTAAGATCTCCAGTCCTCACTGCACCTTGCTGTTATAAGGCCTTCAACTTCCACTCACTCTCTATTGCCCTTTATGTGGCCCTCATCACCTGCCCTGGTGATGATACCACAATTAGATTTGAGAAGCTAAGAATCTTGCAGGTCCAAACTTGTTTGCAGCCAAAAGTTTTAAGAGTTTATCAGTGAAAGATATTTTCATGTATGTATGTAATGAGAAGAGCCAGTGGCGAATAGGCTTAAAGGCACATTTCCTGGTCGGACTTAGGAAAATTATGAATGGCTTCATGATATTCAGCCATAGGTTTTTGTGGTTTTTTTCCTTAATTTTATTATTGGCCTTTGTAATTACTGAGTAGCCTGGAAAGAGAAAGCTGGGGAAGAGAGCAGAAAAAGAAAGAAAATGTGCTATATATATGTAAAGATATATTTATATAAAAGACCTATGTAAAGATATAGCATTAGAATCCTACATATTTATTTCTTAAAAAAAAAAGCGTAATACAATCTGACTTAGTTTATACCTGTGATATGTATCTCTAAAATGGACCTGCTGAAGTGCTACAGGTTACTGGGATGTTTGAGGATATTAAATTGTTTGCTGCAAGACACAGAAAAGTAAAATTAAAAGTTTGCTCTTAAATGTTTGATATTTTCCAGGCTGTTGTGTGATACTTGTGTTATATTTATCCTAGTTGTTGTTTCAGGTTTTTTTCAAGGGGCTTCTACAAGTTGTGTGTATACAGTATCTGTAATACCTTTTCACCAACAATTGTATAAGCTCCCATGCTTATGTTTGTCTTCTATTTCATCATTTTTCATTGAAGCACTGGTTTTATACAAAATGAATTTAAATAGCTTCACTTTTCACTTAGCTTCACTTTGTCTAAGTGCAGAACATAGTTCCTAAAATGATTCAGAAAGTGTTTCTTTAATGGAAAGTAAAAATCCAAAACCTTTTAAATTGAATTTTAGAAATTAGATGGTTTTGATATTAGTGATGGAATATGTTGTAATGTCTGGACCATTCAGAGGCCATACACTGATTAAAGGGATTATGCTTGCTTGCAAATAATTCTCTGAAAAGAGAAGCTTCAGCTGCGTTGCTGGTAATGCATTAGCTTTTTAAGAGAAGACTTGAAAAATCAGTTATTACTGATTTTCTGGGCTTTTGCATTACTCAAATTATGTAATGTTTTTATTGTTGCAGTATATGAGAAACTTTGTTGGGAAAAAGCCTTCAGGCTTGGGACAAAGAGGAATGTACCCATCCCTTGGGAAGTTCACGTCTGGGCTGAGTGGTTGTTGCTCTGGAAGTAGGTCAGTCGTGGCTTGCTGATGAGCCATTCTCAAGGAGCAGTAAAATCATCTGGACTCTTTCTAGACAGAACTGGTAGTTAAAAAAGTTTTCAAAAGACTGCTTTTTTACCATATAGGAGAGGAAGTTACAAATAGGTTTAAGAACAACGTTCACAGTAGCTGTCTGAATTTTCACAACTGTTCTCAGCATCTTTTTCCAAACTGTGACACTCTATTAGTCAAGTAAAAGCAAATATCTTTGCTGGGACCATACTAGATTGACAAAAACTTGCTTTTCCTTAGGTTATAGCCCCTTACTGGTACTTTTTGGGCAAGGACACAGTGAGTGCAAATGACTTGGCAGACTTTGTTCCTACTGCTTTTTTCCCTTCCTCCAATTTAGTGTTAAAATAGCATCTTAGTATTGCATGGGTCAGATACTTTTGGGTTTTAAGAAAAAGGTGGGAAACTGGAAGTTTCCACTTTGTTTGATACTGAAGACTTCTTTTTATTTAATTTGCAAGAGACATACTGTATTTTGGGTTTTGGATTTCACTGTATAGGGTGTAGCAAGTTGGAAGATCCCACCATACTTCATAAACCTTGACACTAAGCCATTGTTTTACAAACTCAGATGAGCACCTTTGCACTGAGTGGAGGGATGTGCTAGGCTTGTGTTATAAGTCCGGCCTAGAGCTGGAAATTGGGTTTGGTAGTTGTTGAAAGCAGGTGGGAGCTAGATTTCTAGCCAGCTAGGCAGAAATAGGACTTAAAGTTGGACTAAGCATCACTGTGGTGGGCAGAGTTAGGAATTAGGAACACATACAAATAGAAGGAATAGGACAAGAGCCACCATGGGATAGTTCATCACTACAGAAGTGTTCCATGTAGGTACCAAAGGATTTCCGGCAGCTGCCTGTCTTTCAGTCTCTGCCTGGTGACTTGCCATCTTTGTCCTTTGATGCATCAGTTCAGCTCACTGTGTTAGTTACAGACACTCCTTGTAAGACATACAAATCTATCTGATTGTGCTCAGACAGTATCCTTGTGGTTGCAGTAGATTCTGTTCCTGTTGCATATGCATTTTTATTTGAAGTGTAAATGCTCTTCATTTATTTTTCTCACAGGTTTTTCTTAGTGTTTTTGATGTTTGAATGTCAGATAACTTCAGTACTTTGAAATATTTGTCAGGGTGGAATCTTTATAATGTTGAAAGTATTTATCCTGATTTTACATATTTAAAACACATGTCACAAAAGTAGTTTAGATCTGTGTTTGCTGCGTCTGCTTGGGTAAAGGTTGGGTATCACACCCATAGTTCAGCCCTTAGCCTGTTATGTCATACGGTTGTGGCTCCAGCACGCTGGGATTAACTGTTAAAGTGTGAAGCTTTTTTAATTTGCTTCTAAATGAACTGGACCATCCTGGATGAATTTGTAAATATCGTCACACAGAATGATACGTTTTGAGAGCCCAGCTTGCCTGAGAGACCAAGAAGTTCTGTTTACCGCATTGCTTGAAATAAACTGCCATTGTATTGTGAGAGCTTTTTACTCTCCCTTACTTATCTGGTACTGAGATCATGGTGGTTCTGCGGGGAGAGTTTGGAGAGGATTTGTTGAGCTTAAGCAATTAATTCTCCTGGGTTACCAGCTTCAAAATACGCTGAGCTCTTGGAGATAAAGAGAAGATCTTTCAAGCATTAGCCAGTATTGATGCTAAATGGCATCAGCCATACTCACTTCTTTTGATGCCTTGCAGTAAAAACTGTGGCTAAACAGTTTAGGATGGGGCAAGACTGTAAATGTCCAGTAGAATGGAAATGTAAATATCTCACTGTCTAGCAAAGGCTTACTCATGTCTTCTGACCAAAGGGCACTGAAATTAAATGTGGTTGCTGGATGTGTTGGAAGGAGTATGAAAAAAAAAAAGGCAGTATTGAGAAAATATTTCATCTGAAATGGTGGCAGCAAATCCTTGAAGAAGTAAAGGAATAAAATAGAAAAGAACAATCTAAGCATTACTTTCATTTTTAAACAATAAGTTGTGTTTGATTTATTAAAGATAGTAGTGACAGAATTTTTTTTTTGTTGAATTGGTAAAAGCTTCTGAAGAACATCAGGAAATATAATGGAGAAACTGAAGTTGAGCATTAATAGTATCATTCATCCACACGAGAAGTATAGATTATTATTTCTTAATAGCTTAATTTAGGGCTATATTCCTGTAGCCAAGATTCTCCTGTTAAAGTGAAAATGGGGAAATATTGCATTTGCATATGGTTGTGGAGATACCTTTGAATTGTCAGTTGTTTTGATTACTAGCTTGAAATGAAAGAAATTGAATTGAAGGGTTGATCCAGCTGAGCATGAATGGAGCTGTTAGTGAGCTGCTTGCCATTAAGTCTGAGCTTAGTGTGTAATTTTAGCAAGAGAAGAATAAATGCATTATTCAGTTGAAATTTTCAGTTACAGTTTTCTAAATATTTCCCCATTTTAACTGTACCTGGTTTTAGGAAAGAACAGTTCTTCCTGCTGAACAGTTAGACACAAGATAAGATGATGTTTACCAGATGTTTTACACCGATTAATGACATTGTACCAATAAAATACCTGCTTAGAGGAGCTGCAGGAGAGGTAACATGAAGGAGTTTTAAGATCTACATAGATAGGATAAAGTGATAATCACTTATGTAGAAGTGGCTTATGTATCAATTGTTAGACACAGATTTTTTTTTTTTTAAATAAGAGTTTGTTCAATTTTAAAGGGTAGTATTAATGACAGAAAAATTGAATAGATAAATTTGTGAATTAAGATGGGATTTAAAATATTTGTGTGGACTGCTAACAGGCCCCTCAAAGTGGGCTTAAACACAAAGTATTTGTTTATGAATTGTCAAAGGAATAAAATGAAATATTTGATTCATTCAGTTAATTTTTTTCCAGTATGTAGTATTTTTTTGATTGTGTTGTGGGGTTTTTTTCCTGATGTGGGTAGCTGGTGAGCATAATTCTTACTTCCTAATAGAAGATCCTGTGCTGTGGTTTTAAGCTGAGACATGAGAATAGGTATCATTGTGTGGTTTTTTGACATATCCTGAGGCTTGAGAAATAGATTGGTGAAATCAGTTTCTTTCAACCTTTTTGAGTATCTCTCCAAGAGGAATAAATCTCTTAATTTCAGGGTTATATCCTGATTATGATTCCTTTCTTTTGATGCGCCAAATGTCAAATTGTCACATCTTATGAGTTGTTGGTGGTGTAGGCATCAATTTATGTACATATAATAGCTAATGTTCTTTCTAATAGTCCAAATATTATTTCTTTAACCTGATTTTAATATACAGATACCAGATGTCTGTGGTTTGTAATGCATGGTTAGATGTTACGGATTATTTGAATGGTGCTAGAAGTGTTTCTTATTGCTGGTTGTTCTAGAGATGTTAACTTGTGAATAAATTTCCTAGATAATAACCCTAGTGACCAGCGGGATGGTCTAATGTTAGTCTTCTTCACTGCAAATTCTTGTATTTTAAAAGCCTTATGTAGAAAGTTAAGGTTGTGAAGTAAATTCCTGAAAAGTCAAAACAAGTCTTACTGTATCTGTTTTTGGTTTTTTAATTACTTCAGTGTAGGTTGGATTTCCTTCTGTTCAGGTGTTAATTAGGATTCTGTGAGTAAATTTAGGTTTTGAAGTGCAGCTCTTTTGCAAAAAAATTTGTAGGTATGGGACAGGAAGAAAAGTATGGGCTTGAATACCTCACTGGAGATATTCAAGAACTGTCTGGATGTAATCCTCTGCAATGCGCTCTAGAATGGCCTTTCTTGAGCAGGGAGGTTGGACCAGATAACCCACTGTGGTCTCTTCCAACCTGACCCATTCTGTGACTCTGTGATTCTGTGATTTGTGATTAAGGTGAAAAAATGGAAAATTTTGAAAAATTTGTAATAAGAAAATTTAAAATATCAATAATAACTTTGCCATCAAATTTGTTTGGTTTTTCTTTTTGAGACGCTTTTTTCATTATTTACAAAAAGAGCCCATTTAAGAACAAAATAGTTTAGCAATGCGTTTATGTATTCTGAAGCAGCTAACCCTGTTCTGGGGCAATAATTTTAAGACTAATCAAGCCTGCTTTTATTTTTTCGTTCCACTTTGTTTTCCATCTGTGCGCTTACAAGTATAATGAAGGGGTGATATGAAAATTCTTTGTCCAGATAACAAATAAATATATTCTCTTGCTCATGGAAAGTGAACGCTATATTTGTAATATTTCAATAATTCACGCATTTGTATCTCTTCATTATTTTAGCCCATTATATCTCTATGCATGATCTGGCTTAGAAGAGGCGGTTATTTATTGGGTTTCTTCTTAAATGTCGTACATGAGCCAGTGATTTTCTGTCATGCTTATTGAGTGGAGCAGCTATTTTTGTATGTACCCCTTATGCATTTTGCATCTATCCAGTACTCCATAGACTTGAAATTTCCTTTAAGATCCAAAGATTCCTAAGGGGAAAGTAAAGGATTTGGCAGATGGAAAACACCAGTTTCTTAGTGCACAGTTAAGAGGAAATAGATAATGATGGTTTGCATTTTAAAAATCTCCCCTTTTTTTCCAGGGGATTGGCATATGTCTTCCTTCCTCCTTTTTGATATGCAACAACACAGAGGGGAAAAGGTATATTGCGTTAATGGGAATACCGAAAGTAATAGCATGCCATGCTTTGCTTAGTTGGTTAATCTGAGTTGAATATTATTGAATCTGTACTTTTTCACTTGATAAGGTGCCTCAGTATAGATGTTGTAATGAGCAACACTGATTTACAGTTACAGAAGTTCTAAAGAACTTGTACCACAAGAGACATCCCATTCTCTTTTTAGTTCTTATATTTTCAACATCATGTTCAAGGATTCTTTAGTTTGTTCTTTCCTATTGCGTCACTTAAACTTTTTTTCCATCTATTTTTTCTTAACTGGGAAGTTTTTCTAGTCCTGCACTGTGGCCCCAGACCTTTTTCCTGGCACAACCAGAAGAGCTGTGTTCTAGAGTTGAGGGGGTAGAGAGAGGAATATCTTTATGGTATGTTTTTATGATACATGAGTCAAATTAACATCTCACTGCTTACAAATGTAGAATATCTTTCTCTTCTCTGTGGTTTTCTTTATCCCACCATAGCATGTAATCCCGTATTTTTCATCATGCTAGCTCTGGAATTCACTCAGAGAAGAGCAGATTGGTTTCACTAATCAGCACAACCTCCCTGTTCTGTGTTTAACTGTTTTGAGTATTTTTTCATTCAGCAAGTGAATGAAATATCTTGTCTTTTGACTTTTAGTAATTGCTCACTAATGAAGCTGTTCTGTAATGCATCAAAATAAAAATTCTTTGTCTTGATCTTTGAAGTTCGGTTATGTTCTTTATTTTGCATGGGGTGTTGTGGCAAGGTTATCTGGACTGTAGTTCTTCCTTAGGTAAAAAATATCTTGAATCATGTTGCTGTCCTAATAAACTGTTATGAACCTTCTTACTGAAGACTACTTTGGTTTAAAGTCAGGTTTCCAAAGGAATTAGGTGTATGCAATTGTTCCCTCAACATACAACAGTCCACAAGTAGCTCTGTCTTTGCTGGATTAACATCAACACATTTTTGTTCTTCAGCACAACTAAGCTCTATTTCTGTGAATGACTGCTTTTTCACTCCACTCATTGGTACGTGCCCATGATCCTGCTAGTTGCATCCTCCTTTCAGATCTCAACTATTTTTTTGAAAAGCCACTCAGTCTCTTGTTCTGTGTTTATCTAGTAACCAGAAACTTTTTATCTTGTAATTTTGCTGCATTTATTTTATTTTTTCCTTTTTTATTTGTCTGACTTACCCTTTATTTTATGCTTTAATTGTCAGACATTATTCATCTGTAATATCAGACAAGAAACCAGAGGATTATTAGCATAAATACATAAAATGAGCCATTACTATTATGACAAGTAATCCACTTGACACAATATATTCCAGATCTAAAGTCTAAGTGGTTTGGTCAAGAGAGCTGCAATTATGTGGTTTATGTTTCCTTTCATTATCTCTATTTGATAGCTACAGACTATATTTCTTTCTGGAGGCAAAATGATTGCAAATGTTTGCTGCAAAGTGCACCACTGAGAATATGGCAAGAGTTTAATTTTAAGACCTGGTACTTAGACAGATAGACTAAGCCATAAGAATTTGTTGTTCAGTTAAATGTACATTCTAAGTGTATGTGGAGCGTGTTTTAACGTTTTTGATCTTGTTTCAAGGTTGCTGTCTAGAATTTAGTTATTTTGTGGAAGTGTCCAGTAGAGTTTTGGTTGCGGAAGCACAGATTCTAGATTTATTACTCTTGTCCAAAGAGGGTCATAATTTTGGAACTCATTGCATAAATTAAAGTTCTGTCTGTACAGTGAACTAATTTTTCAACATTCAATTAAAAATAATATTTAATAAGGTAAAAGGAAATTCCAAGGCAGATAGCTGAGGTTAAGGAAAGGTTAAAGAATCATGAATCAAAACTTAACATTTTTCATTTTTGTGGCTGTGTTGAGCTGGATATCTAAGATCTCATTCTTATTCAGCTTTGTGCCAAATAAGCTGTGGAGTAGTGATAAATTAATCTGCCTTTTGAGGATACAACAGTCTGATGTGGTATTATGAGAAACTGTGAATTACTTGGCAATGTTAACATTTGTTCAGTAGGAGAAAAAGGACCAGAGTCCTTTCTGTTTTGCATCTTGCCAGGTATATTTCCATGAGTCACTGTTTTAGAAACAGCTCTTTATAGCTTTTTAAATTGCTGAAAGGAACTACTGTCTTGTGTAACTCTGGTGGTGTCTGCTTCCAAGTGGAGAAAAATACTTGAAGTGTCAGGCATATCCATCTGGATTATAAAGATGAATCTAGGGAGTTACTATCCTTGCTCTTTTGTTTATGTATTTAAAAAATTTCCATTTTTTATGTTGTTGTTTAGCTTTTAGCTGCCATTCTTGCTTACCTTTTGTCTTCTAGGTTTAAGGATCCTTTCTTAGCACGTTTTGTTGCGTATGTTAATGCAAGCAGAGGCTATAATTAATTTACAGTTGGTCTATTCTTTTGTAAACTAAAAAGATTGAGTGTAGGAAGCATTTTCCAATACTTCATGTGAAAGATATTTTTTTTAGTATAGAGTGTAAAAGAGTGGAAGCATTCATACAAACTCTTTCATATCTATCAAAAAACCCAATTTTCAATACAGAGCAATAACTTTCCTACTTTTATATCTATTCTTTTATGTTTATGACCAGGTTATGATGATCTGTTGGTGACAGTTACTAAAGAATATCGTAGAATCATAGAATGGTTTGGCTTGGAAGGGTCCTTAAGGATCATCTACTTCCAATCCCCCTGCCACGGGCAGGGACACCTTCCACTAGACAAAGTTGCTCCAAGCCCTGTCCAGCCTGGCCTTGAACACTTCTAGGGATGAACATTCACACCTTCTCTGGGCAACCTGTTCTAGTACATCACCACCCTCACAGTGACTAGTTGCTTACTATTCTAAATCTACCTCGGTTTAGTTTAAAACCATCACCTTGTTCTATAACTCCAAGCCCTTGAAAAAAAATCCCTCTCCAGCTTTCTTGTAAGCCCCTTTTAGGTACTGGAAGGTGCTATAATAACTCCCTTCTCTTCTCTGTCAAGAGGAAAGTAGTTTAAATTGTGCTTACAGTAGTGCTGGGCTTAGAAGTATGCATTGGAATGTGGGAAGGGATATTGGAGTCCTTGTAAAGAGATTTTTGAAACCGTGAGCTCAGTATTCACTGGCAGTGAAAAAGCCAATGAAATTGTCAGAAAGCAAGACAAAGGGCATCGTTTTGTTGACATATAAAACTTGAATTTCTATGGATTTAAGTGTCAGTGTAGTTCTGGTTTCTGTGTTTTGACCAGGATGTACTGTATTGAGAGATTATGTGGAGAAAACCAAGTGTTCTCTGACTTCAGCCCACATTCAGCTCTGTGGGTTTCAGTTGCTTATTAACACATGCTGGTAAATATAGCTGACTTTAAATCCCATTCCTTGGGAAAAAAATAAAATAAAATAAAAAAACAGTAGCTATTTTCTTGTGCTTCTCTTAAAATCTTCATTGACAATTATCGGAGGAGTAAGAAGATAACTTATTATTTTCATTTATGTTTTCATTCTGTGCATAGTTGTTGTGTTTTGTTTTTTCATTAGTAGGTGGTTGAACCCTGAGGAGAAGAACAGCTTCATTATTAAATGGTCTGTATATGCATAACTTTGAGTGCTCTGCTCTTGCCGTGAGAGAGCTGGAATGACAATAATCACAATAAAAATAAACACACAAATTGTTATGAGCAATTGTTTTAGCTCAAGTAACTGTCATTCTATATAACATAAAATTACAGGGGGTAAGCACAATAGAAATAATTGCTGTGATTAAATATGAACAAAGTGCTTGATAGCAAAATAAAGCAAGAATACATTATTACTGATTTGGTTACCAAAGTGCAGGGTTGCATTTTGAATTCACCAAAGATGATCAGTCCTCAGCCTCATAGTGACAAAGTATGATAAATATTGTTATACATTTTCTCGAAAACTTCTTGGGTTCTGCGTGTCTTGATTTTGCAAATTCCATCTAAAAGCCATGAACCAAATAGCGTTCATGGAGTGAGTTCAAGATCAATTATCAGTGCTGTTTATTGTCCATCTCATCTTAGTCATGCAGGCAAGGTTATATATCTACTTGTTATTGAAAGTCCTCTCCTAGATAAAAAGTAAAAGGAGAAGTTATAGCTGACTTTTTTGTAACTTACTTATTCATCTGTCACTTGGAATAGCTACACATTGCAAGTGAATATCCTAGAAAAACTTGTATGATTATATTCATCATAGTTCACCTGGGGCTGCTTTTTCTGTGTGTTGTGTTAGCAAACACTAGACATGGTGAATCTCTTTCGATGCTTCAGAGAAAACTGGAGAAGGAGTTTCAATTTAGGATGTCATTAATATTTTCTGTTCTGTGTTTTGAAAAGGCTTAGCATTTCCATAAAGCTGCCTGCTGGTTTATGTACAGCTATAAAGTTATCCCACAAGCTGAGAATCAAAATAATTTTCTCTAATAATATCCCTGTGAAAAAAATTGCAAAATACATTATGCAACAAAACAGACTATTACATTTATTCAGATATATGCCTGTGTATTTCTTGTGCAGACCACAAAACTTTAGAGAGAGAAAATGTATGAAGCAGACTCAGCCACTCTGGTATAAAGTCAGGTTCATTGAGTCTCACACAGCAGTAAAGAGTAGATGCTCATAACTTATACTATAGGCTATAGTGTGTACAGTAAGACTGGAAATCACCAAAATAATGGCTGGAATCAAAAGCATGCATAATAGCTAAAATCCTAGTTATCCTTTTCCCTTAATTGTTGCTAAGTTGCATAGCAGTGTTTCATGCACTAAAGTGCCCAGGCATTTCTTGTATTTATCTTCCAGTAACTGTATTTCTCCTACCTTCAGACCACTTTTCTGTGACCTGCTTAAAAAATCTATCATATTTTTACTAATAAATTTCAATAAAACCACTTGCTGAGATACCTATAACAATCTTTTAATCTGATAATGGAGAATTTGGGTGGTGCATGTATTAATATATATACTTACATATGCAGGCATATATAAAAGAGAAAAAAATAAAGTTAGATAATAGGGAGTAAACATGTCTAACATATTTGGAGTTGTGAAAAAAAAAGCCATATAATTTCAGTTTCATCATTGTCATCTAATTGAATACCCATAGGTTTCTTTTTCTCAGCCAAAGACAATACCTCTCTCCTTTCACAAATTCATTGTACTTGAAAACGGTACAGTGTTAATAGATACTGTACAATGGGTGCTGGAAAGGGTATTTTAATTTAAAGAAAAAATTGTAAATAGTAAAATACTGTCATAAATAAGTGAATAGTGTATAATAAAGGTGGAGGGGGGATGATGTGCCATCTGAAAGATGCAGCCAGAGTTGAAAGGTATATTAAGCTGTAAGGTGTGATGAAGGGTAAAGTATGTACCATTATAAATGGTAATCTATGTGTGAATGAACTATATGTTTTCTGCACGGAGAAGAAAATACAAATCCCTACTAATAAAGACCTTTGATCTCAACAGAAAACAAAAAGAACAAGCAAGGAAACACCTGGCTAAGTAACAACCCTACAGTTGTTCATCAAAGGCTGGAGTCTCTCTGTGTACTGTTAGCATAGTCAGTTCATGGAGAAATTCCCAGCTGTTGTGCATGTGGAAATACTTTGAGGAAAATGGACTGAGAAGTGTATATTCTGCTTCTTTAGTCTTCACGGTTCAGAGTGCAGCTGTGCTGCAAGCCACTGGCCCGTGACAGAGCTTCTTCAAAGGTGGTGTATGAGGTTAAAGTGGAATTCTAAAATTTCCTTTAAAAAATCTGCACGAAACACAGTCGTGATAGTAGAAAACTCTGCTTATGGGCAGAGTCCATAAAATATGTCCCTTGTTGATGGCAATTCCTTGGTTGAATAAGGAATCATTTTAAGTCCTGATACTGTATATCTCATGTATGCACTTCACATAACTCTGAAAGTAGAGGATCTTGAAGAGACTTTATAGAAACTGGTAGCTGAAAATATAAGCAAAGAAAGATAGTGCATATTTTGGAGAGCTGGATAATGCACATGAGGTGTCAGTAATTGCTTGAGAATCGTTTCACTTTTCTGTGACTCTGAAAGAGTAACTCCTGCATGGGGTTATTAAACATTAGGAAAGTATTATCTGGGTTTTGATGCAATTCAGTGTACCACAGGAAATAGAAATACAAGAATTCTAACCTTGCTCTTCTTTTCTGCATGAAACACCTGCTCTTTTAAAAAAGCTGTTGCACTTTGATTGTCCTCTCCTTGGAACTCATGCTGTGATCTCCAGTGTTACCTGGGCTATTAAATATTTCAATTGGCTGCTTGTATGTACTGAGAGGGCTTGGGAGATGTTGTGCTTGTATGTCCTTTCAAGGTCTCTTTTATTACCAGTTTCTGTGTTTGTTTTGCCATTTTCTCATCACAAAGTTCATTTGTTTGAAATCTCTACACTGTGTAACAGTGTTAAATATTTAATTTCCTTCTTGTGCACAGAACCATGGAAAATTGGATTTTCACATAAGTGAAATAGTTTCCTAATATAAAATTTGAGTTTCCTAATATAAAAATTCAATGTTTTCTAAAATATTCCACCATAAATACTGTTAAAATAAAAAAAATGGGGAAAAGTATTTTTAAAGCATGGAGAATGTTTTAATATTTATAAATGTTTTACTTGCAGAAATATTGACTGAATCATTGGTGATAAGAACATGTTTTGAGGGCATGACAATTTAGAAAACCAGACATAATTTTTAGTTTTTATATCTGAACAATTCTTCCATCTTTAGTACCTGTAAGTTTACAAGATGAAACTTAACTCTTTTATGCTTTTCTCCATTTTGATAGAAGTCCTTCTGTGTTAATTTACTTTTGTATTGGGGTATTTTTGAGCAGGGGGTGTTGTTAAATTTTGGAGTAAGGGAATTGACTAAAGTGTTTAAGCTTTTGCTTATAGATGAATGTGAACTTTTTGATGTTGATAATTCTTTATGTAGTTAGTCACTTTTTGAACTCTAAGGTTGCACTATCATCTAGGGACTTACTCAAAGTGAAAGACCAATGAGTTACTTAAAATGTAATTTAGTTTGACCTTAAATTGATCTGGTATGTACAATGAAGTAATTTACTGGAGCTCATTATTTAGAATTGAGTTTCTTACCACACGGTAAGCTTTTTTAAATAACAAAACTGGGTAATTGAGTATATAATTATAGTTCCCTTAATTTTGTAATTCCATAGCTTTTCAGAAGGCTAAAGTTTCATCACAGCCTTATTAATCAGTATAGAGCTGTAAAGGCACAAACTGTGATGCAAAGGAGCAAGACTTTATTTGCTCTCATGCGGTAGGTGCTGATATTGGCTGCAGTACCACTGCAGAGAACTACAGAGGAGGTGATATATTTGTCTGACCTCTAACTCAGTGAGGAGAAATAATGGCAAAGCTTAAAAAAATATGTTGGGGATTTGGGAACCGTAGCTCATGCAAGGAAGGAACGTTTTGCAAGGAAAGGCTACATACGGAGAAGGAGGGCCAAACCTCTGAATGGCAGGAGAAAGATGGTAGCATCATTTTTTCCTGTAGACCTGTTGTCTTCAAGAATGAGGGAGTGCTGATTGTGCTGGAAGCGTTTCTTTTTGATCCCAATGAACTTTCAATCAACTGTATTCACACAGATTAAGAGACTAAAGCAGTTTAATGTAGCTGTTCGTGTTTTAAGTGCTAAGCTGCTCAATTCATGCACTGATTATCTCAGATGGAATTTAGCTTCTTTACAGGTTCAAACCTGTTGTTATTCTGAACAAAAATGATGTGTGTGTGTGTGCTTCTACATTCCAAATTTTAATTGCATTGTCTGCTGTATTTATTTGGAGATGGAAACAAATGGCACAATACTCCAGTGTTGTACTTATGCTTTTGAGAACGAAAAAATTTGGTCCTTAAATTTTGCAACCGGATATCACATTTAAAAGTGTAAGATTCAGTGTCTGAGCTTTCCATAAGTGGGAAACAAACATTCTACAGTAGCATAAATGATGGTTAAACTTCTGTGATCGCTTGCTCTTTTCAGCAGAAAGTTCCAAACTAAGCAAAAAATTTCCTACAATAGGCATTTGAATTGATTTTACAATTGTTCATGTTGGGAATGTGATTATATTTCCTTTCCAAAGCATATAATGCTGAGGTTTTCTGCCATCAGAGCCAGCAAGTACCATCCGTTCCAGGTTTTTCATAGGGTATGTATATCATATGGATGGTGGTTTTCAACCTTCATTCTGAAAGGTCACCTGTTGTAGTTAGTGCTGTACTAAAGCCACTCCATATATTTCTTGGGAGTGGCTTCCAGCCTTCATGGTCCTCCACAGTACTGTTTGCATCTCCATCCTTTTAGTGCAGGGTTTTGCTCTCTCCTGATTTGTCTGTAAGTGGTTTGGTACTCCTACAATCCAGGATGTGTGAGAATATTTCAATATAAAATACAGAGTCCTGTTAAAGGCAGTGCCTTCACAGTACAAAAATGGAGGCAGAAAACCCAGTCTAAACCAGGCTAACACTGCACAGTGCCGGTAGACTTGCTGCGAAGTCTGAATTAAGTCTAGTTTAATTATGCTGTATTTAAACTGAAATGCTGTATAACCAGGTAGTAATTCTGTCTTTGGGATCAAGTCACAATATCTTTCCATTTCACTCCAATGATCTTCACGTATAAGAAAGCTGAAAACTATAATGTAATTATGGAGGTTTTCCGTTCCATAAGTGCTGATGCTTATCAATAGATAGCAAAAACCTTAAAATAAATAAATAAAAAAAAATTTTAATTAGTTGTTTAGAGAAAAAAAATAAATTCCTAGCCATTGACCTGTTCCCAAGCCAATGAACTGAGTGAAAGATTTGAGAATGAGCCTTCATATGTGTTTTTTATAGATCCTGAGACATAAAATGGGTGAATAAATGTAGGAGCTGTAGCAGCTTCCTGCAGAGGAATGGGAAAAAATGAGTCCTTATTTTAGAGGAGAGAAAGATATCCATGGCTATGAAGAGAAAAGAAACATAGTGCATGTGAGATGGTATATCAGAAAAAAAAACATTTAACAGCTATAAGTACAGATGTGGAAGTGTAGTAGTGCAAATGGAAAAATGCTGTTGATTGGAATTAAGTTATCTGACAGTTTCTTCTGAAAATTCTGAAACTGTCTTGTTTTTTCTTCTGGGACTGTCAGTGTTTTAACTTTGTTGAACCAACATACAGCACATTAAGACTGAAGTTCTGTGTTCAGTATCATCTTTATTGTGATACAATAATGGATCCTATTAGAATACATGTTTGGCTCAAGTTTCAGTTACAATTTATTCCTAAATTTGTTGGTTTTTTTTTTTTATGCTCAGAATTTTGCTATGGGCTAAGAGAGAACACATTACACAGATACAAGGTTTTACTAACCAAGTCTAATATTTTATGAATATAATTAAAACACAGTGCAGTTGTTATTAGTCCAGCTATAATGACACTCATAGTCCAAATTATGATATAAAAGCTATATGCAGTGTGAAATTACCGTTCAAGATGTAGGGTTGCTCAGTGGGTACATGAGCTTCCTGATTGTTTACATATACTGTAGTCACAGAACAAAGCTAGACCAAGTTAGACAAAAGTCAATTTGACTGATGGCTCTTACAGTTAAACCAATCTGAAGTCAGCTCAGGTCCAGACAAGTTCAAAGACCGTGCACTTTAGGAATGTAAAAGCCTGAGGATTTTTTTTTTTTAAATTATAGCAAAATCACATTTAACAGGTTACATGTTTGTTATATCTTAAAATATGACTGTGAATACTGACAAATTGCATGCAAAACTGTTGAAAAAAGTTACTTTAAATGTGTCAGATATTTTAAATGCATCAGATTTTAAAGACTAAATGCTCTATTTGCAACACAATTCTGTACCAAATTTTTGTAGCAATAGAATCTTGGACAATGCTCTCAGGCCCATGTTGTGATTGTTGGAGTGTCCTGCACAGGGCCAGGAGTTGGACTCGATGATCCTGATGGGTCCCTTCCAATCTGCGCATTCTATGATTTTATGATTCTCTTTGCTTGGATGAAAAATATTCACTTTGTCAGTTCCTGATTTGTAAAATGTTCTCTCATATTACAATATTCTGTTGGGATATGATGTCTTCACGGAAAAACTGAATGTTGTATTCCACTGCTGGAAACCAGATGTTATTTTTGAGGCTTCATCAGTGTTAAATCTCCTTTTTTTTTTTTTTTTAATTTTTCTTTTAATGTGGATAAAGAGTTATTTCTGTTTTCCTCATTCTACATAAACAGCATGTTTCCTCCCTGAAATAGCAATGCTAGTTTGTATAGTTTTGTCTAGTGGAGATGTAAAACATGGTACTTATACTGTCTTCATTGTGCTTTATCTGCTCTGTAGGGGATGGCCACTGAGCTGGTGATGCATATACATACTGGGAAAATTAGATGTTCCTTCATTACCGTCTTATGTTCTTGCCACCCACTTGCTTGTCCAAGTGCTCTCAAGAGATTTCCTAATCATTAGGTACTTTGGAGTTCTAGAGAACTGGTACCATTGAGCACATATGTAATTTGTTACAAATATTTTAGTTTTGCTTGGTGTTCTTACAGTGCAGTCCATCCCCTTTTCCCCTGTTGTAGTTGAAAGGTTAGGCTCTAGAAACAAAAGGACGCTCTGGTCATTTACAAAGAGTCTTTGTACTGAGATAATTAGGCACAGGATGGCGACTGCACAGCCCCTCTGGGTGACTAATTCTGGTGTTGAACACTCTAACGGTGAAGATGTTTTTTCTCATGTTCAGAAAGAAATTCTTGTCTTTCAGTTTGTGGTTACTGCCTCTTTTCCTCTCACTGGGCAGCACTGTGAGGATTCTGACTCAATATTCTTTTTTCCTCCCATCAAGTATGTGTACACATTGGCAAGGTCTCCCTGAGACATCTCTTCTCCAGGCTGAAGAGTCCCTGCTCTCTCAGCCTCTCCTCTCATGAATAATGTTCAATCCTTTAGTCATCTTTATTGCCCTTTGTCAGATGTGCACCAGTATGTTCATGAACTATGCAGATGTACATCCTTTGGGTCCAAAAATACAGTTTTAAAATGCATTTAAGTGTTTTAAGAGCAAATCTTAGTTAGATCAGCACTTTGAAAATCCAGCCTAACACTTGGAGACATTTGAAATAAAGAAGATAGGGACAGAAGGGTAAATATGAGATTTAGTTGAAAAAGGAGTACATTTTTAAAACCCAGTTTTTCCTATAGAAGATTATGAGCCACAACTCAGTGGAACACTGGATAGATATATAAGCCCTTAAGACACCTTTATAGGTGAAAGAGGTAGGGGACACAGGGTAGCCAGTTACTAAAACATATAAAAAGTTTTTGTATTTATGGCCAGCCAAATAGTAAGCTGTATATGGTAGAATATATTTAAATTATAAATTCTCCCTTTTTATTTCTTTACTTATTGCCTAGGTTTATAAGGTGGCAGTGTTCTAAGGAATGAGAGGCTACAATTGATGCAGCCTAGATCTAGATAATTACCTCATTTTCTGAAGCACTGAGCCACCCAAAATATGCAACTGAAGAAAAGTGGTGATTGTTTGGTGATTGACATTTCTGACATCCAGTAGATATTTGAATATTGTTTTCATAGTTTACTTCCTGGTATCTATCAGCGAAGAGGAAAAAAGTGTGATGTACGAATTTTCTGTAGAGGAAACTTTGTGCCAAAATAATTTACAGTACATTGTTTAATAGGAGAACAAAACTTGACACAAAAGTCTAGGTACAGTCATGTTTTATGTCTGCTCAATTTATAGGAACACAAGGAAGAGAAGGAAATGTAGAAGAGAGGTGTCTAGTAGAGTGCTGGAGCAGAGCTGTATTGTGAGTTTCAGAAGCAGAAGGGATTATCAGGGGATCAGAGTTATTTGGGGAAAGCTTTTCAGCAATATTGTCAAACTTCACTTCAAAACCTTGTTCTCTAAGTGGTTTTGTAGTATTTCATGTTGTGATTTTTCTGTTTTTCATGTCATGAAAGTCTTCATTGGCATCCCTTATGCCATATTTCTTATTAGAGAGTATTTGTGAGATATTTCATTGCACTCAAGTCAGAAATTGCTATGGTACAGGAAATATGTCATGTAGATAAGAGCCATGGCATCATTGCTGCATTTTTGAATTCTTCAACCAATAAATGAAACTGAAAAAACCTACAATTTTTAACTCATAATCAATCATGATTTTTAAGCATACCTACTTTAACTGATAAAGGGTATCTGTGGCATTGGAGAAATCATGGACAGATCTTCTTCCTTGCACAAAAAGAAATATCCACAAATTAAGTAAAATAATAAAAACTAAATCATTTTTATACCTCATCCTACTTCAAATGAGCTAAAAAATTGATTCTATGGAGTTCTGTGACTTGGTAGATGAAACGAGCAAATAAAAGGATGAAAGAGAAAGAGGTGATACGTATCTGCACTGGCCCTTGTGAATTATAATGCTTCTGAAAGCAGAGTAATTTCTTGGGTTGCTTTTATAGAAAAACTTAATGATAAATGGAAATAGAGTTAGTATGCTTTGTATCCAGCACATTTCTGTTGAGAGAAAAACCCAGAACTGTGTCATCCTGAGGGAACAGATGTGTATGATTTGCATATTATTTATCACTGCATTGATTTAAATTGAGTTCTTCTGGAGGCTTCTGTTTACATTGGAAAATGTGGTGAAGACTTAATTCTTCTTATTCTTAGAAGGGAATCCATGGTTGCCCTTAGCACTGGCTTTTCAAGGTACTCATGGAAGGGAAAACCTATTGCAAACACCTGCTGGAACGGTGAAGGATTTTTGTGTGTTCTTGGTGCTCATCACTTGGAAATTCTGTGGGACAAAGTATGTTGGGGGGTAGGATTGAATGGTAGCAGTTCTTGATTAATTATACCTGTGAGCTTACCTGTGACCCTTAGAAGGGGAATACAGGCTATGGCATTGTCTTGATTGACTTTAAAATACCATGTGATGCCTTGATTGCTGTTTGTGGTGGCTGGCTTATGAAAATAGAAATGGAGAAAGGAAACTGGCTACATGAAGAGACAGACTCTGTCTATAGTTAGCCATAGTTCTGACTCTTCCTGGAGGAAATTAGAAAATTGTGATGCAGAGAAAAGGACTATGGTGTCATTGATAGCATTTTTCACTCTGAAAGTTTGTTTCAAAACACAGTTGACCGTTCCTTCTGGGCTTCAGGTCTTAATTTTTTTTGTTGAATGGTCAGGATGCCATTATTTTTAAAAAGTCAAGCATATTCAGTATGCACATGCAGTTTTGTATTCAAGTCTGGTCTCATTGTGTTATTCTGTATTTGTTTTTTATTTGTTTTGATATGAAGCATTGGCATAAAGAAATCATGATTACATGATATACATTGCCTACATACTTTTCTGTTTGCCAAAAATTTGTGTAAAGCATGTGTATTAAAGATTTAAAGTAAGAGCTCCCACTCTCACAAATAGACCACTAGGGCAGTGAATGGCACTAATTTGCCTGTATTACGCTTTTCAAGAATAGGCCCTTAAACATGCATCTGTACAATAAGGATAGTCCTTGCTTTATTTTTAACTTCTGCAGTTTAGAGTCCCTTAATCTGTCGCTGGTATGGCTAACATAGGTAGGGGGTTTGTCTTCCTATAAAGTATTTCATTTATTGAAATGTCTTTCATTGAATGGGATTGATACCTTAACTCAAATCAAACTCACAGAAGTCTACTGAAGTGAAAAGCAATATTCTTTCATTTTAAGCAAATGCTTATGAGCCAAAATAAATAGGCTTGTCAAGCTTTATTTTTCATTTCCTGTCCAATTCTGTCTGGCTTTTAGTCATTGAATTTTTGAAACATCATCCTCCACAAAATCTAACTGTATTTCGACATTTTCTTTTCTTCCACTGCAGACTAATCAGATCACTTTTCATAACGTTCTTATCACCTGTTTTTCCTTCTGAGCTGCATGTTAATCAACTCTGTTGTTCGAATGTTCACCATCTCTACTTGAGCATTCAAGTGTTGACTTCATTAATGCTAAATGAGATGTTGCAGTTTCTTCATTTAGCTAAACTCGCTTTTTGGCAGTCAGAGATTCAAATCTGTAGATTTGGGAAAACAGAACTTTGATCTCCACAAGTAAGCCAAATCTAAAAATTTTAAATATTAAAAGCACCTACATTTGAGAAAGTTTACGAAACAGGTTTTTTTCCCTCGTGTTTTCCTTGGATACTGCAATTCCCAGAGGTTTTGTTTTTGTTCTTCAAGTTATGCTGCTCTGTGTCTAACACTTAGGTTAAATGCTGTCATTCAGACACTTGTCTTGATTTATCCTTGTGCTAATACATGTAAGTAATTTTAAACTTCAGTTTATCTATAGGAAGCAATTCAGGCTTTGATGAGGTGCCTAAAGCGGTATTTAGCTTTGACTGTATGAAAACATTCAGATGTTTGGATTTACACAGCCTGATACTTTTGTGCAGTGTGCCAACAAGATTTATCTCGTTGTCTTATGCAACTGCAGGTGATCAGACTGTGAGGAAAGCAGTCAGCTTATTTAGATACCATAATATAGGTACAGCACTGGGGAGATTTAATATTGACTACTTTTGACGACCTGAGTTTGGAAATTTGGCCACAGCAAATCTGTAGGATAGAATTGTGTTGCATTGATTTCAGTTACTCTTTCTGCAGTTTAGTGCATTATCTGGACCAACTGTGACGTAGTAATTTTAGTCTGATTCTTCAAAACTTCGTAGTATTTGAATATTTTTATTTAAATGATCCATTCAAACAATTATCAGTACAAACTGCTGTGTGTTCCAAGATCATACTGTATTGCTTTTGATTTTGTCCCATAATTTGTGGTTTTTCAGTTAGTAAAACGGAGTGAGCTCAACCATAAATGGTCCAATCTGTACAAGAATGTGGTAACATGAAGCTAGTTAAAATTCAGAGTATTTTATATGCAGTAACATAAAGTATTTGTTTTCTAGAACATCCACAGAGTGTCATGTACATATCTGGTTATGAAGGACTGTGATCTTTAAGTTTATTTACATTATTTTTATTTATTTGGCATAGATGAAAGTATTTAATAAACACAGTTACAAGGCTTTTAGAAGTTTTGAATATGTACCTGTTGAGAAAACAAACAGATTGTATCTCATCTCTTAACGTACAGGAGCAGATCTGTATTGGATGTGTGTGACGCTGTATTAGATGTATTGGCAGTTGTGCTTAGGCAAAGTTCTTGTAGGTTCAGACTAGACAGTTACCTGAGTTGAAGTTCATTGTAGTCAATGGAAGGCCAGAAGAAGCAGGATCACTCTCATCCCCAAAGTGATTCTCAAACTGATATCTAAGTATTGAATTAAATTTTAGAAGAAAAGCAAAGTTATTGGGCTTTATTTCGGTAGCGATTATTCTTTTTCTCTGTCTATATCATGGTAGAAGCTTGAAAGGTGGCCAGAACTTCGAAGTTCTACTCCACTGTTTTCACAAGAAGTTACTGGGTCAACACTTGTGATGTCAGAAGTGTGCTTATTTGGAGAGTGTTTGATTGTGACCATTCTGCAGCTGCTACAGCATGCATTGCACAGTTAAGCCACAGCTAAGCAGTGCTATGATGTTGATTACAGCTTGTCAAGCATTTCAGACTGCTCCCCTATACTTAACTGAAATAGACATTTTCTGAAAGTATGGGTTTCCAGCTACACCACTAAATTTCAGAAGTTTCTATTAAATATAATTTTAAACTGAAGTGTTATACAGGAAAAGATTTTCTTTAACTTGAATTTTGTTTTCTTGAATGGAGAAATGAAATAATTTTGGATCTTTTTCAATTTCATTTCTGAAAGGCTTAATTTTTACTGTACAATTTTATGAGCAGTTGAACAATAATGTAGAGTAGACTACTTTTTATTTCTGACACTATATTTTTTCAACTTGTGTTATAAAACCAGTTAGTGTTGAAATAGACAGCTGTTTTTGTCCTGATGTGCAACTACTGCATCTTACATGTAGCTTTTTGTTTGGTGATAAATTCTGCATGGCAGGGACTTTTAGGTATAAAGAAGCTTGTAAAAACTAGCACAATTTTGCATCAATTTTACTCTGTGGTAGGACTGAAAATAAAATTACCTCTTCCTTAAAGTCATTCCATTTTTCTCTGTTGGTAACTATTTACAAAAAAATTGTACTGAAGTCAAAAGTGAGATTCTTGTTCACCTGAAGGCATGAAAAATTTTCTGGAAGGAAATAGAGTTGTGTGAAATAAATTTGATAGTATTTTTATTTGGCATTTAGCACAATGAACTCCTTCCACAGATATATTATAGATGTCCAAATATTTACCATTACAGTATCTTACCTTCTTCCATTCATTATCACTGTAGTATTTTCTTTCCTTGAGAATCGTTACTTTTTCTTTTGTTTCACCTCTTTCCATCTCCATTTATTTTAATACAGCTAATTCAGGGCTTCCAGAAGAACATTAGTATGGCAGCAGCCAGAATCAGTTGAGGCACTGTTTTCAGCTGCTCATACTGATACAGCTTTGTAATCGTTTGATAGTCAGTACAGTGGCTTGAGAGTGATGAGACTGCCAGTAATAAAAATGATGTCTGTTGGGATCAAAAAGTGAACTGCATTCTCTCAGGAAGCCATTTAAACTGCAATAAGACTACATGATCCAGTGTTCTTGATGGGGGCTACCCTTGGGTGCATTGTCTCTTGAATCACAGAATGTTTGGGTTGGAAGGGACCTAGTTCCAACCCTCCTGCCATAAGCAGGGATACCTTTCACTAGATCAGGTTGCTCAAAGCCCCATCCAACCTGGCCCACAGCTGCTCTGGGTAACCTGTTCCAGTGCCTCACCACCCTCACAGTAAAGATTTCCCTAATATCTAATCTAAACCCACCCTCGTTCAGTTTAAAGCCATTTCACTTTGTTCTGTCACTCCATTCCCTTGAAAAAAGTCCTTTCTCCAGCTTTCCTGTAAGCCCCCTTTAGATAATGGAAGGTGCTAGAAAGGTCTCCTCAAAGCCTTCTCTTCTCCAGGCGGAACAACCCCAGCTCTCTCACCACTGTCTCAGTCTTTCCTCATGGGAGAGCTGTTCCATCTCTCTAATCATCATCAGGGCTGCTCTCATTCTGTTCATACCCCAGCCTGTATGATACTGGGGTACAACACCTTGCACCTGACCTTGTTAAAACTCATGAGGTTCCCATGGACCCACTTCTCTAGCTTGTCCAGGTCCCTCCGGATGGCATCCTGTCCTTCAGGTGTGTCAACCACATCACTCAGCTTGGTGTCATCTGCAGACTTCCTGAGGGTGCACTTGATCCTTTTGTCAATGTCATCATTAATTAGAGAAACATCTTAAACATTGTAACAAAGGTTAAAGCCGTTCTGGGGCAAAACTTTTTTTGGTGGTGTTCAGCAGAACTAAAACACATAGCTTGGGAAGAAGTTGTGCTGAACTGATTTGATATGGAAGTTAAAGATGAAAACAAAAAACTTCAGTTTTCTGATGGAGAGATTTTGATGAAAATTAAACTAGCATAAGTAAGGATAAAATGACCATAATAACAAAGGTAAAATCAATAAAAAAATAAAACAACTGTTCTCTACAGAGAAAGATATAATAGTTGTAATGTCAATTACACAGCGATCTTTTAGTAATCTCTTAGTGTTGGAGCAGCCAGCTGAAGTGATCACTTTTATCATTGCTGAATCTCTCTTTTAGGTTGGGTTTGGTTTTGCATTGTTACTAATTTTCAGTGTATTGCTATTCCATTGTCCTTTCAGTGCTGGGTTACAGTTTACATTTTAGAAATTCCTTAAAAATCATTTATACTTCTTGATCTCTTTTGTAGCTTAATCCTAGCCTTCACAGCCCATGATAATCTGTAAGCAACAGTGAATTACTAAAAGAAAAATTAAACTGAACTAGTTTCAGGGCAGGGGTGAAACACAAAACAAATTTCTCCTAAGTGTTATGCAGACAGTGTCTCATGGCCTAGGGAAATGAAGACTTCTTGTCCTTGACATTTGAAAACCAGATTAGATTGCTTCTGTGAGGAGCAGGGCGCTGGGACTTGATGATCCTTATGGATCTTTTCCAACTTGACGTATTCTGTGATTCTGTAACTCAAAAGAGATTTTCCCAGAATGTGCCTGTCTCTTTGCGGAAGCCTCCTCACAGCAAAAGAACAAATGGGTCCATTACCCAGGGGATGACTTCTCTGGTTTACAGCACTAAATAAATAAGCTTACTTCTGTGAGCCATCTCATTAAAGAAAACATAACTTTCTGATATTTGTACTTATTTCCTTATATTTCTCTGAATAGCAGAAAATGAAGTCTGAAGAATTTATTTACTCTATAAAGTCCTGGGAATTTTAGGCATAAGAACTCTGCCTCGGGCTGTTGTATCTTGTAATCTTTACCCTGTCCCATGGTAGTGTTGCTGAATTGATCTTTATTTCTTTGAGCATGGGTAAGGAAAGGCAAGCCCAATTTTCATACTTCTCCCTCATTTCATTGGTATTTAGCACAAATTGTTTTCCCTTTCTTACAATGTTGTATCTGTATCTGAAGCCTGGAGTGAGGTGGGTGTTTGTTCAAGTGGCTGTGGCTTAAACAAAGGGTGAGATAGTCAGTGAATGCCTTGACTAATTTTTCTTTTTGCAGACAGGACATTACTTTGCCGGTAGAGATATGCAGGCCAATTAGTTGGAAGTTGCCAAACACTGTCCTCTTGTAAGGAGCTAGCTCAGTAAAGGAGAGGTGTTTATCTTTGGAGAAAAATAGAGACAAAAACATTGAGCAAAACCAGCTAAGCAATATTTGTACAGTGAAATTCCTCTGACTAATTGAGAGTGAAGTCTATGTAATGGGGAGACTTATGATCTTAAAATACTTTTGAAAATCATTTAGATACAATTCCAAGTTGTGTTCAGATGCGTGCTGTAAAAATCCCCTATTAATCATGCTCCTGAGCCAGGGAATGAATATGGCAAAATAATTCTGTGAGGAAAGGAAACTGAAAATTTTTGTCAAATACATTGAAAGTGTTTCTTTTCCTTCAGGGATGTATGTAAAATGTTGTTACCAGTCAAATTTTTACCAATCTTTGCCACTTACGTACAGAAGTCATTTCTCCTTTGAAGTATTGCTTTCTTACTCAAACAAGGAAACAGGTTTGAAGGAGTATCATATCCCAGCTATGGTCTATGGTATTTCTCTTTGGATATGCTATCCTCACAATAAGCTGGTAGAAGAAAATGGTCTAACTAGTACAGCTGACTGATTAGGACAAGTGTTGCAAGCAATGATGTGCACATGTTTTAATGTCTTAGCCACAAATGCAGCACAAAGATTGGACTAGTGAGCGAGAAGGAAATAATTAAGTTAAACATCTCTGGGTACATTTTAGGTTTACAAATTGTTGGCATTTTGGTTTGACTTTCTAGTGGCAATTATTTTTCCTACCTATAAATACACCAGCAAAATACTGCACTGTGTGGCTCTAGGAGAGGCAGATTGGTCCAGTGAATTCCCTGCTGTGGATTCCGTCCACGTGGAGAGTTCACTGGACAATTGACGCATCTATGTGTTGTGTGTGTGGCATTCTGGATATCACTCTAATGACAAGGGGCGTTTAGGTAGGATTTTAACCAAACTTAAGAGTGACAGGAGGTCGGTGATTGCATTTCTGTAGCAGCACTACTTGTTAAAGAGCAATTTGCTTTCCCAGGGGAGGTGGGGCAAGTGCAGTGAGCATCTCTGATTGACTGCAGTTTCATGTGAGCTCACGTAACAGTGAGTGAAAACTGTTCTTACCCACCTGTATTTCTAGGTTAGCATGAGAGAGCATTTAAAATTTGAATAGCAGTTTAATGTATGCTGCGTAAAAAAAAAATCAGAAATTGACTGGAAGTCTCTTGAAATGACCCCCAGGATGCTGCTGCTGAAGTTGGGTTGCAGCTTATTTTCAAAATAATTTCCTAGTTTTTTGATGAGGAAATGTATTTTTCCTCAAGCATAGATAGATTGCTGTGCAGAGAGCAAAACGTACAGTCTTCTTCTTTGAAGATGCTAGACATGATAGTTGCAAGTAGGCCTACTAAAAATTGCAAGGTAATGAAAGCATTCCTTGAAAATACTTGAGAGCTTTTTCAGTGTATAATGACAGCAGTTAGCAATAAAGAAAATACTCAGGGCCATCAAAGTATAATTTTTCTGCTGGTTTGTATACTAGCACCCTAGTGTTTTTTTATCTTTTGGTAAGGATGAAACATTGCTTTCCTTTCAGTTGTCTCTTAAAAGATTACTTCATAGCTGGAATTAGTCACTCCAGGCATTTTCTTTGCTGGTGCTTCAAATAAGCATAAAAGCTAAAATATTAATGATGCCTGAGCGTTATTCATGATTTGTTGCTTGATAAGCTGTTCCTCACAAAGGCTCTCAAATACCTGCCTTGTTTTTAAAGGGTTGGAGAGCAGTTTCTGGATGGTTGTAGCTTGATGTGCCTTCTGAACTGCCATTGGTCAAATTAAGAATTCTTTAATCTTTATTTTATTTTTTTTCCTCCACCCTACTGTGTGTAATGAGCAGCAAAGTTAACTCTAAGTGTTGAGGTACAGATGGAACTGAATTAAGTCCTCTGTGACTCGTTTATAGTGATTTCACCAGCCTGTTGCAGAGCCAGGACTTTAAAGAACACTTGTCGTAATAAAGGTATACAGGTTTAAAATGTTAGAGCAAAATCAAGAAAAAATCCATATAGCATATTTAATTTAATTCAGTCTTCATGGTGTTACATTTTTTCCATTTCTGCTTTATTTTCTTTCTGTGCAATATTCTTTTCCCTGCCCTACTGAAATATTGCACTCTGAAGAGACAGATGCTTATGAATGGTGGTATAACCTGCTTGTGTAGATACATTTGCTAAATTTGTGCTCTAAGAGGAAGGGACGAATAAGAACTTGCCCTTTACTCTTTCTCCTCATTGAAGGACTTTTTTTCTGTGCAGTATTCTTGATTGATTTCTCTCATCCAAAAAAGAATCGCTTACCTTGAGAGTGTATGAGATACCTTGTGATAACAAAAGAGAGGGATAAAATCTGAACATTCCTTACTACAAACAAAACCTGTTCTTCATTTCATCTATAATAGATCCTTCAAGGTCTCTGGGCAACGATGTCATAGACCTGTGCCTAGTCTGTCCACATCTGGTGCTATTTAGTACAGATTTTTTTTCCTGTAACTTTTTGTTTTTCTTTCAATATCTGAAGTTAATAATTATTATTTTTATAATGAACTATGATCAATATTATATAATGTATGAAAATGACATAAACCACATTCTATAAATTTAAACAAGCAAAAAATTATGTTGCCAATTAAATATTATTACTCAGTAAACATGTGGAATAATTCTGTCCATGGGGTAAACACTAAACTTTAATTTAAACAAATACAAAACGTTACCACCGAGGTATGGATATTTGCTCGTGGCTCTGTGAGAAAAATTTTTACCTGCTGTGTTTTCTGACCATGTTAACAGTCCTCCACAGTCCTCTATGATGTTCAGCCGTGCCTAACCTATAAAATACGGTTTTCTCTGACATGATGTTTACATTCAAGATTGATTCAAGCATCAGTTTTTGTTTATCCCCAAAACCAGTCAATACTGATCTACCTTACCATAAGCCCCTTTTACTTACATCCACATCTACTATAGTTTTTTGTCCTTTTAGTTTTGTGGAAATCCTCTTAGTCTATTCTGATATAGTTTGATGATAACACTTTCCTGTGAGTATTTTCATTGTTCCTTTTTCTTGTTTCTTTCATGACTTTTTCTCCAGAGGGAAACTAGTGAAATTCTTCCTCATCTGATTTATAAGCAGTATTATCTCTTCTAATTGAAAAAACTTGTGGCAATTTTGTGTTTCACTTGTTTTCTAAATTGATTCTTATACTGACAATGGGTAGATCAATAGTCTAACTCCATGGTTATAATCACATCCTTAAATCAATATTTACAAAGCTCTTGGCAAGGAATAAACTGCTCCGTCAGTTTAGGTTGAGAGTAAAACAATTCTCAAACATCCAGATCAATGTTTTGGGAACAAAAAACAGTGTAAGATCTTTCCTATACTTACCCTTCAAGGTTAATTTGATTTAACAAAACTACTCTGGATTTTAATATTACATTATAAATAACAGTGGAATCCAGAGCTAATGATGAAGTCATTGCAGCAATTTTCTGGACAGTAAAAAGCTAGGGGTTTGATGAATTTCAAACATACTGGAATTCATTTTCTTTTTCCGCTAGTTTACAATTAATTATTTTTATTTTTAGTTAGTTTACAACTAATTCCAGCTTATTTTTTTAGTAATACAAGGACCATAGGCAGCAAATATACATCATAGTTTCCACAAGAATATTCCAGTTAATTTGAATTAAACAAGTATTTTTATCAAACTATGGAGGTAGTATTACATACTCTGAAGATTTTTCAGTTGGCTTTATTAGTTGATGTAGTGGTTATAATGCCTGCTATTTAAAAAATGACATTGTAATACAGTAATATCTTGATATTTAGTATTGGCTTTCATCTCGTGGGAGTTCATACTGCTTTATGAAGTGTATTTACACATAATTGTTTCACTGTCCACTTAACAGCATTGCCAAAGGTAGAATCTGGTATGGGAAGAGAACCACCTCTAAAACAGAATGCAAATCATTTGAGGATAGCCAGAAAAAGGCTTCCGATCAACACAACACAAGCTCAGTTCTCATTTAGAAAAAAATAATCAAAAGGTAATTTTGTAGGTGGAAACCCAGTATTTGGGACACTTGAAGTGGGATTTAAACCTCAGTCCCTTGAGGAGTGCATCGAACCTGAGTTCCCCCATTCCTGTGAAACTGCTGTGAGCACTAGGTCAGTATTTCCCCTCCCCCATCAAGTTGAAAAGCAGTACAGGCTTCTGATATGCAATCACATGCTTGTGTTGGGTGATAAAATGCTAAGAAAGAACGCCAAGGAGGGTGATCTGTTCCCTTGGGCACGCATAGTGTGCAGTGCGTGTTCCCAGACACCCGGCAGAGTGACCTGTGCAGGAAGCCCCAGCCTGCAGCGAGCACAGCTGACTGGATGCAGGGAGAGGACACACGCTGTGCCTGAATTCTGCTGTGCTGAGCTGTAGGAGAGTTTGCCTGTGTGATGAAGCAAACTGCTCTCTTTGAACTTCATTTTGTGAGGTGAAATACCAACAAATGAAGACTAAAAACATCTGCAGATGACTGCATTTTTTGATGGATTTGGACTGCAGGCCATAATTCAGTACCTAATCTGCCTAAGCTTGCCAACGCAGGGAACTGAACCTCAACCAGCTACTGCACATGATTCTCTCCAGGAAGCCAAGACACTTGGCAGCTTGTTTCTGTATCATCAATCAACTCAGCAGGCTTTAACTAACCCGTGCCTGTGACACCAGCTGTTGCAAAGTACTATTTTGGAAATGCATTGGTCATCCCACTGCAGCACGATTGTTAGTGATTGTTATCTTTTTAAGGGCGTTATTTTTAAATTAACTTTTGATATGCTGCAGCAAATTCACAAAGTATTATTACTGTGTCAGTAATAATATAGTAGGTGCCATATGCAATAGCTACTGATCATACCCAAAACCTCTGCATTGTCACACCACAAAAGGAGCAGGCCAATTCAGGTACTTAAAAGCAACTTGAGAATCCAAGCATTTGATTTTTGTGAAAAACTTTTAGCATTGTGTGAAATCAGAGTGTGGCTTCCCATTTGAAAATGGCTAAAATTTCTCAGGGGTCTAAAGTATTTGGTTTGTGAGATACTCAGCACTGCTATTATTTAAATAATATGATGTGTCATCTGAAGTTATCAATAAAAATTTTTAAGCCATTTTACATGGGAAATCAAAATACAGTGAAGTATCGCTGTTAAAATGTCAAATATAATACAGCTTTGAATCAGGATTAAAAGTTAATTATTTAAATTAATGTTTACTTAAATGTGATGTCATCCCACTTTCAGCACTTTGTGCTACAGGGATATTTTTGGGAGACATTAGTATTGTAGTGAGTGCATTATCATTGTCTAGGCTTAAAGGCATAATTCATGTGATTGTTTCATTTTTTAAATCAGTTACATGAAGCTTTTACTTTCCCTGCCAGCTGTAGGATTTTTACTAGCCACCAGGTAGAGCATGACCTATTAACCACTGTGCATTTGTCCAGTGAGGTTTCCTACCCACCTGTTTTCCCTCCATCCAGATACAAGAGTATTATGGCAGACAGTGTTAAAGACCTTTCTAAAGTTGAGGGAAATGGCATCTACTGCTCTTCCCTCATCCATAAATCCAGACATTGTATCAGAGAAGGGTATCAGGAGGATCAGACATGATTTATCCTACATAAATGCATTACTTTTCTGTTCCTACACACACTGTTCTTCTTCATGTGCCCAGAAACATGCTCCAAGATGACTTGATCCGTGATTTTTCCAGGGACCAAAGTAAATCTGACTTGCCTTTATTTCCCTGTATTACTCTTTTGGCTTGTCATGATGGCATTTAATTTTCTGGTTACTATGGATCTCCCTCAAATTCCTTGACTTTTCCAAGACTGTATAGAGTGGTGTTGGGACATTGGCCAGTTGTCTTTATACCTTTATGGTTTGAGTTCTCTCAAATACACTCTGATGCAATCTTCATTCCCTGATGGTAATTCTTCTTGTTGAGCTCTTTCATTGATACTGGGGGCCAGGAGACTGCCTGAAGCAGAGGCAGCACTGAATACCCAAGCCTTTCCTGTGTGTACTGTCAGTAAATCCCACACCCCATTCAGCAGCAGGCTCACGCTTCCATCTTCAGTCTTTTGTTACCAAAGTGGTGGTAAAAGCTTTGCTTGTTGCCTTGGCATCCCTCGAATGTCTCTGTTTAGTAGAATTTTGCCTCTCCTGAGACCATCCAGACATGTGTGTCCATGTGATGTTTCTAAATTTCTCTTTCATAGCATGTCCTTGCCTCATCTCCTCTGTGCTGTCTTTTTTTTTTTAGGATAGAATTCTGTCATGAGTTCCCTCCTTAGTCAAGCTGGTCTGATAGGTCTTGTGGTTTGCAAATTCCATTTGCAAAGTAATGTGTTCCTGCTGATGGAAGCTGTAGCACATATAACCCCCTCCCCAAAAGCACAGGTTAGAGACTCAGATGTTGTATTAAGGTTATTCAGAACAGAATCTGCTTGTTCTGTAAGTTTTTTTAATACTTGGGGAGAGGAGGGAGAGCTAACTGCTATTTGAGAAATAGAATTCCACAGTAACGTAGATATTTTTGTCGTCTTAATCAGCTGTTTCTTTAATCATCTTTATTAAAGAAATATAAAATGTTATTATGAAATAGGAAAAGAAGCCCGAAGAATAAAGAGAAGTAATTTTTACTATTCCTAAAGGTGTCTTCAGCAATTTTTCTCCTTCATGTATATGTATTTATGGAGCAAAGCATGTTAGCTTAAGATTAAAGCTACACACCTTCAGTTTTATCTTCATGACGTTATTTCTTGCTCACTTTATGTAGTAATCAAAAGGTATACAATGAAAATTTTATTTTCAGGGGTAATGGCAAGACAAACTTTTTTAGTATAAAGTTTTTTTAACTTATTATTGCTTATGTTATGAGACAGAAAAGTAGCAACCATGGATCCCTGCCTACTTTCCTGCGATATACACACAGTGCATCCAACAGAAAGATTGGGGAGTATGGAGTGGTGACAGTGAGTAGATGAAAATAAGACTTTTCTGCATCATTGGGAGCAGAATGGCTGGCTCTTCAAGGCTTAACCACTCCTCTTAACTCTTTTCTTCACCTCTGCTCCCTGTAGCAAAACCAGTCTTGTCCTTGGATAAGCAGACATTAATTTTTTCTTGCACTGTTGGAAACCCTTCAGCTGTCTCAGAGTCACAGATTATTTTGAGAGACTGAGCCAAAGAGGAAAAAAGTTCAATTGAGGATTCATTTCTGGTGAGTCCTTAAGAGTCAGAAGGGGAGTGACTGACAATGGTAAGTGTCAGTACTGTGGTGGTCTAGGATCATCCATTTAGACCACAGTATTAATGAATTTTGCTGCATGCTTTACATTCATTTGTAGAATCTACCTGCATGTAACAGCTGTTTGCATTATTTCACTGAAGTATTTGTATGATAAACTAAAAAGATTTGTATGATAAACTACCAGCAGCAAAGCTCAAATAAATTTACTGCAGAGAAAAATGAGTAAATAAAATGCTTCAGATCTAACAGTCTAACCAGATGCCACTTGTGTCCCTATGAACTGTAGTTAATTAAATGGTCAAATACGTTTTCACCTAATCCAGCGTGTGCTGTGCCAGGCACCTCTGCTTGCCGGTTTTATGAAGATTACTTGATGTTGCTGCTCTGGACAAAAATTCAGCACGATGAGTTTCCTTAGCCTCTCACTGCCTGGTTTGCTTAGTAAAAATACACTGTTTTGGAGATCAGATGGGGGCAGACAGAGCAGGATGAGGAGGCCAAGCAGTTTGTTAACTACCACTTGGACATTTGGCTAGGAGAGAGAAGTCACTCTGAGTGGTCCTGAGGAGGAGGCGAGTAGGGGAAGAATTGCCTCATAGTTGTGTCACTGCTATTCCATCCCTGTCCCTGTAAAGCTGTACCTGCTCACAAAGCCTTCTGCTGCATAGCATTGTTGTGACACTGGGTTCTGCTTAAAATGGGTGCAGGTGTCCTGCAAGCTGAAATCTGAATGAATTACACTGCCTATCTTTTGGAGTTGTATTAAGCACAGACAGCTAGAGGGAAGCGATTTTATTAGTAGGGCACGGGGGAATGCTGTCCTGTAATGAGTGTCTTGTACCACTCACACGTGCCAGTCCTTCACCCTGGCTTGTAGGTATTTTAGGTAACCTGGTAGGCATACTGGACTTAATGCTGCTGTTAAATCACTGTTTGGTCTGATGTAATTCTTTATGTGTTTTTCTGCATAAGCAATAAAAATAATATAAACCCTTTTGTAAACAGCTTTGAAATCTCTGCAAAGTGCTGTAAAAACTGAATTTATTTACATGTCTGAGAAAGTGATGTGGAGGGGGTAAGGGATGGATCTGCCCATTCCCTGAACAGGGCTCTGCTTTGTATCAAGGCAGTGTCCTGGTTCATCTCTCTTTGTGAAGGGTAAGGATTCTTCTGTATGAGTCTGGTCTTTCCTACTAACCCAGGACAAAGCAATCATAAACATTGAGTTGTAATATGAGGGCAGGTGGTGTGAAGAGACTTTCCGTCTCTCATACTCTGTGTTTCAGGAAAATAGTGATGAAAGAGTTTTTCATTCCAAAGGCCAAGCCAAACTATATGATGTGTGTGGTTATCCTGTGTGCAAGCTATATCTTTTTATCTTGCCAATGTGCAAGTAGAATTTGTCACCTCATAGTATAACTGCAATCTATCTACTGCTTTGTCCCTTTTTCTGTTTAGTTCTGGTTTTGAGACTGAGCTGTTATTTAAAATCATGCTTTTTAGGAAATTGGGTTAGGAAAGTTACTTCTGCTGAAGAAGTTTTTAAAGAAATTATCTTCTGTATGTATCTTATAGTATTCTGATGTCTCAAAGAACAGCTCAAACAAACATCACCTGAAACCCTATGTTAAGTAGCATTTCAAACCAGAAAAAAAGTAATTTTCCATTTCATAATTGTATAATACCAGGATCTTAATCTAAAATCCTTTTTTAAAACTGTGTCTTTCAATATGTAAATTATTCACAAATGCTCTTAAGTTATTTTTTGCATTAGTTTATCCACAGATTAGTAGCAGTTTCTACTTGGTCTCATATTCCTTCGTACATATGTATCAAAACACAGTTTGGTTTCCGCTGTGGAACTCTCAGAGAAGGCTTTTTTTTTGTTGTTAGTAATTTAAATACATATTTATTGAAATATTAAATTTTGTTAGATTTTGTCATTTATTTTTAAAATGTGAATGGTTTTAATTGCAATGTAGTAGGTTACTGTTTCATAGAGAGATAAATTATTTATTGTGATTCTTTAAGTGTGAAATGTCCAACTGATGCTTGAGGGGCAGCACCCACTGCTTTTCCCTCCTACAAGCAAAGGTGGAAGTTACAACTCATACACAGAGCATGGAAATACACATGCACAGAAAAGACAACATGGATTCTCTGGTCAACCAACCACTTGAGAAGATGTAGACATCTTGACCTTCTTAGTTGTCCAGCCTGGCTAAGCCTTCTGGGGTAGTCTGTAGCAGAGAAATGTTTTTCTATTCTCTTAGAAGGTAAAGGAAAAAACACTTGGGCAGCGTGGAGGAGAGTGTTGCAGAAAAGGAGGAGGGAGTTGGAAGAAAACACAGAAGTGCTGCATTAGGGAAGGGGATCCAGGAAACACTGCTGTAGGGGGAAGGGAAGAGGAGGATGCCAGATTGACTGGCTGAGCACTGCTGCCATAAAGATGGACACAGAGCACAGCATGGGATGTTTGATTAGGAAGGAGGGTTCAGGCTGATATTTTGACTTGCCATTTTACCTCCAGGAACAATTCTTTGTCAGATGTATAATTTAGGCAATTTTAACTCCTGAAATGGACCATTTCTTTGTCATACCATAGGCATCTGTCTGATAAAAATACGATTTTGTTTTGTGTTTTTGGAAAATTGTGTGTATGTCAGACATCTGTCTTTAATACATCAATGCTGTAGTCCTCTGATTTGGTCCTGGAAAAGTGGTACAAATGGAGAGTAAGTTTGGGGTGTGCTGTCTTCCTGCAGAACAGGGACCTCTTCAGCACTGTCACTGCCTTTGGAGAGAACTAACTGGTTGTATGTCACTTGAGACAATTATTTTGCTTTTCAGCTGTGTGAAGTTACCACTCCCTAGTGATATCCAACATTTTTGGTACTTAAGAAGCCCTCAGTCTTTTTGACTATGCCTATTTATGAAATCTGCTGTTAGGAAAATTTGCTTGGGCCGTATTACTTATCTGGTAACACACTTCTTTTCTTTAGGTGCAATGTTTAAATACCACTGACCTGTTTTTTGTCAGAATTACGTGTGAATACGAGATAAAATCTAGCTGGTACTATCTGAGAAGTAATTTCTTGTAATGATTTTAGTAAAGAGATGTTAAACAGGTTTATTACTGACCAAAAGAAAAATATAGTGGAAATTGATAGTGAATATGATATTCAGTCCTTACTTAGATCCATAGATCTAAGTGTACCAATCTTGCTCAAGGATTTAGCATGGCATACGCGTTACTTTCTGATAGAAATAAAGTAGGTCAATATTTGATTGCTGGAGGAAGTATTGGAATATGGTAATCACATACTTGACTTCATCTGCAGCTATAATGCACTTAGGTTGGGTGGAGGTGGCAAATCTTTTTTTCCCCCAGCAATCTCACTGGAATTACCTCCCAGCAAGCACTTTCCTAACTCTTGAGTACATTCTTTGGTAGGTAATAAACATAAGTTGCATTTCTCTTGAATTGTTAGAGAATAAATAAGACACTAATTAAAACCTTGAAACAAATTTCCAAGCTTCCTCCCACAGCAATATCCAGATCCGTGCAGATTCGTATGAGTCAGACAAATGTTTGATGAGATTCAAACCAACACACAGCATTTTGTTTTTCTGTAACCTAAAGCAATTATAAACTACACTTGGGGTTTTTTTTCCAATTAAAAAATATGAAACATACTCTCATTATTTTAATAAAGCAGCGTGTTTCAATCAAAACTATGAACTATAAATTAATGAGTGCCTTCTAAACTCTGGACACATGTGGAACTGAAAGGTCTATTACAGAAGTTGAAAATCTGTATTAAATGAATACACCCACTACATCTGTTGAATTGGCAAGATAATAAATATGCAACCCTCCCTTTTACTTCAGAACAACACATTCAACATAGTAATTAGCTGAGTGTTTTATGAGACATTGTAAATGTACTTCAACTACAGTTTTCCATTACCTCTGGACCGTGTTTGATGGTGCAGGTATCATGCTTGCCAGTCTGGTCTGGGCGCTCATCCTGTATGGTTTAGGCATATGAGGACCTGCTGTGGTCTCTTGGTCTGCTCAGCCTGGAGAAGAGGAGACTGAGGGGAGACCTCATTGAAATCTACAACTCCTTGTGAGGGGAAGAGGAGGGGTGGGCACTGATCTCTTCTCTGTGGTGACCAGTGACAGGACCCGAGGGAATGGCCTGAAGTTGTGTCAGAAGAAGATTAGGTTGGGTATTAGAGAAAGGTTCTTCACCCAGAGGGTGGTTGGGCACTGGAACGGGCTCCCCAGATTACCAAGCCTGAGAGAATTCAAGAAGCATTTGGATGAGACTCTCAGGCACGTGGTGTGACTCTTTAGGATGGTCCTGTGCAGGGTTAATAGTTGGACTCAATGGTCCTTGTGGTTCCTTTCACCTCAGCGTATTCTGTGACTCTACGATTCTGTGATTTGTTTATTGCCATAAACACTGTCTACATCGTATTTGATTGGTGAAGATTTTCTAAAGCCAAATATGCTTTTATTATGGCTTAAGAGTTAAGAGGAGAGATATGGAAGAACCAAAACATAAAAAATACAACACTGTATGTGCTAGTGGCTTTTACACCTGCTTTCCCCATTGCCTTTCTTCCTGATTGCTTCTTTGTCTTGGTGAGAAGTGACAGAAAGTGGCAAGCAGGCCAGTGCTGTGGATGTTTACACTAATGTCTGATAGCTACAAAGCGATATATTCATGGAAGGGAAAAATGACATTTCCACAACATACAGGGGTCATATAAAGACCTTTGAAAGGTGTTTTCTAATACAGGACTGAAAACATTACATGACAGGCAACTGGTGTATCTGAGTTAATACTAGGGTACCTTCCCTGGGCTTGCCAGCCAAAGGGGTTAAAAACAGAAGTTTCTGGTCCAACATGATGGATTCTGTTTCTATAAATGTTGTTGGTTCAGGAAGTGAGACTGACCATTCTTAAAAGGCGGTGTGGGCCTTGTGTTCAGACTCCTCTTGGCAGAGCCAAGTTCTCATTTATTTGACTGGGCAACTATTACAGCAATATTGTACAAATTGAATGCAGTTGTATAAACCAAGATTTTTCAAGAGGCAAGTTTGTAGGGAAAAGTGAATTAAATGACTGTGTGACTGCCAAGTCACCAGCAGGTTTTGTTAATTTTGAATAATTTTATGTCACTTTTAGATTTTTAATTGTATCTATTATTTGATAGTACTTTTTTGCCCACTGTCTCCTGGGCAGCCTGCAACAGCCCTTTACCCTCATCTTCCTCAACGTTTCATCTTAAAAACCAATCAACAACCAAAACAGGAAAACATCTCCATACTGCTCATTTCTCTGTGATTTGCAGGCCAAATCTATTTACCCTGTAAGTACAAGAACACTTTAACTTGAAAGCCCTGCCAGCTCATGCAGAAATTCAGAATTGAAGCTGAGTATCTCAGATGAGCATCAAGATGAGGCTTACTGACAGATACATGCATTAATCTATATCATGCACACCACTTGGAACTGGAAAAACTGAATGATAGAGCTTTGTAAAAAACCTGAAACATGAGACTATGTATATTTTGCAGTTTTGTTTTTCATGAGGATGTTGAATCTAAAGCCACTGTTTCTCTTCTTGTGTTTTAGGTGCTGTAGCAGTTCTGATCCCTCGGCTAGACCTGGTGATTTCTTTTGTTGGAGCCGTCAGCAGCAGCACTCTGGGACTGATTCTGCCACCTCTGGTTGAAATCCTCACTTTCTACAAGGAAAACTTAAGTTTATGGACAGTATTTAAGGATGTTTTTATAGCTGTTATTGGATTTGTTGGATTTCTAACAGGGACATATGTGACGGTTGAAGAAATCATTTATCCCGCATCCACAGTTCTGGCTAACGCAACAGAGAGCTTCCCTGCAGATCTAAATGCTACAAACTTGGTGATTGGTTTAAAGTAATAACGAGGAACTGTGAACTATTTTGTTCCTTAGTAAGAAATTCTTGACTCAGGACCTGCTTTCAACTACTGGTACTGTGTAGAGAGGTAGTTTGTTAGAGATGTAGGTTATACATGTGAAAATACGTTATTTTTTTAGAAAGTAATTATATATCCCTTCTGGACTCTGAATGAAGTTACAGGATGTTGTTTATCAGAGCAATATTAGTTTCACGATGCAAAAACATTCAACACCACACATGATAAACAGTTTATTTTTGTACATTTTTTGGTAATTGTTATCCTGACCCATTTTTTACACCATTTCTTTATCATTGATTTCAGCTATACAAATGTATAAAATACTGTATTTTTGTTACCTATTTCTAGAAGTCTGTAGACTGCATATCTGTATTTCTGTTGGAACATATAATAATTGGGTTTTGCATCCTTATGTTCTGCCTTAAATAGTATCTAACATGCCCTTTATATATTTTTACTTCTTTTGTCTATTTTAGAAGAAAAAAAGAACAAGTTGATAAGTTGGTAAATGAGTCGAAATTAGTTTTGTTTAGCAAGCCTGTGTGCTGAGTCCCCAGGTGCAATCCGGATTTTCAGGGTTCATATTTGACTTTCTGTCTCACACTTCATAGATGACTTTCCCTCCAAATGTTGAAGCTCTATTTTTGGTCTTGTTTTCTAAAACCACCTATATTTTGTACAATAATAGAACTATTTATCATACTCGATACTGTTATGAAGAAACTTATTTTTAATTATAACATTCCTCCAAGAAATATAGTATGCCAAAACCTTTCCGATATAGTCATACAAATTAAGATAGAAATATATGTAATATTTTGCTTGCCTTCAGTATATTCCTCAGAAATCTGCCATTTGGTAATCTACCATTTGGCATTACAGTGCTAGAGTAATATAATACTAAACATATCTATATTTATATTTTCAGAATATTTCCCTTGTCATCTACCATCTGGTGACTGTAATAAGCACTTTCTTTTCCATGTTGATGAGGGCATTTCTGATAGGGATTCATTATAGCATGTAGTTTAAACTGCATGTATTTGTTCAAGCAATAGTTTTGAGGAATGCTCTAATTTTCATTTTAGCATGGACAAAGTTAAATACTTGGCAGGCACTTTAAAAGAAGGAGTCTCTGCAGATGTGATACCACAGTATCAGCCTTTCTTATGAAAGTGCCACAGAGGAGCAAGTACAGGTAGTTAGCAGAGACGCAAAAGGCAGCTTTAGCTTTTCATCTTAAAGGGGTTTTAGTCTTTAAGTTGTTTTAAAAGACTTTGAATCTAAGTGTTTCCATCTGTTTCATAATGAATCTGTTGTTTATCTAAACCATACACTACACACCAATAGTATATATTCCTGTGCAGCATATTTTACTTGACATTACATACTTCTACATGGAACATTTTTACTAGACTGAGAGGATTTAAACACAAGTTATTTTTCCTGCGAGTTTTTCATCTTTCTCCTAGTGTGTTTGGAGAATAAAGGACTTTCAAATCCATTCACATCGTTTGTTCTGCATGTGTTGTAGTGAGCAGCTCTGAGAATCTCAGTGCTTCTAGCAGGGTGCAGAAAGACTTGACCAGTTCAGAGTTTGGTGGTGAATTTGGCAGGTGCAAGTGAATACTGCCATGGTACTACCAACGAAGATTTGCCGACCTGGGTACCTACAACTTAAAGAGGTGGCCTTGGTGCCCAGTGAATGTACCATATCCTTTTGAAAGTCTGGAACTTGTTTAGGAGCTTGATAGGTTTGAGGGGTCTAAACTTAGCCATCACTCTTTGGATAACCTGGCCCAAATACAAAGCCACACACATCTTACTGCCGTGTCTGAGAGCGGTGCAACCTGTTGAGGCGCAGATTTTCAGGCAGGTGTGTTGCCACTGACTGACGAGGTATGAAGTAGTGTGTTTATGCAGTGGGCCAGTGTTGCCACGTCTAACAGCGTTGTATCGTTTGAATCTTGAAAATGTTTATTGAGATATTTTGCACAATGTCAATTTTCTCCTACAGTGTAGGATTTTTGTTACTTTAACACTCATACAATGCATTTGCGTGGCCTGCTCTTTCAAATAGAAAGAGTCAGGCATCAGAGTATCTTGCTTTGGATAAGATTAAGATGTCACGTCATAAAAAACTAAGTCTGACTAATGAGAGTGTCCTGTGAAGCATTGCCAAAGATTTAAAAGATAGGAAATTCTGACAGAAACACCTCTTCTGAATAGAGTGTTCACTCAGCTTTTATAGTACTGTAGCAATAGCTGCAAGTTAAGAGGCAGGGAGTGAAACTGAGAGATTTCATAGGTATGGTTTACATTAATATATATTTAAGATGGAAATGTACTTTAGCACAAGCTAAATTAAACTGAAAAATGTATGTGATTGGCTTATGTTCCTGACAAGGAACAGAAAGCTATTGTATTTATATATTGTACATGAACTTATATTTTACAATATCATATTGTTAATACAGTTTTAATGTAATTTAATAATTAGCTGCACTACAAGTAACTGGATCATTTTCTTGTGTGTAACTGTTCATCCTCAAGTACTGGGCAAGTAAGAGGGTGGGTTTGCCTAATGTTCTGTAAAACTTTAATCTTCTATATCAATAAAGACTACAGATTACCCTGCAAACTCACTGTTATCCTGCTTGTCACCAGTACTGCATCACTAGAAGAAGTAGGTGTCCTAATGCAGAATTTGCCTTTGAAGTTATCCAAGGAATGGCAAGTGAGTGACTTGAGACTGTCAGACAAGCTCTAGTGCTGACTTTTCATTGATAATAAATCTCATCTCAAAGTCACATAAGCATTCCTGAAAAATCCCACCTCCACTCCAAGGTTTTTCATAAGAGCACAGTTAAAGTTAGGCCTCTGCCTAACTTTGTCTTTTCAGAGATGCTTTAGTAAATAAGTTAACTTGTAAAATGTAAAAAGGGATGCAGGTGTCCCCACTGAAATTCCAGTTCCTATTTGGAAAACCACAAAGAAATATCAATCCTCTTTTTTTTTTTTTTTAAATTGGACAAGCCCTCACATATTTGCTTTGGACTTGGCCTTATCTGTAAGTATGGAGTGCTGTGACAACCTGTTGATACAGGTGGGAAAGTCTTACTTCAAAAACTATCAACTGGAAGTGAGGAATCAGATTAGTTGATGAAAACCTTGAAGGATTCCACTCAGTTCATTTTAGGTAGAATCGGAGGTAAGAAAGACATAGTGGGAAAGTGATTATTTTATTAATTTTATATTAAAATGTTTCCAGATGATCTGGAGAAGTGGTAAACATCACTACCATTTTATAATTGCTGGAATGTGTTATAAGCCTTGCCAGACCTCCCATTCTTCCGTTTGAACTTATTCTGTTCTGTATGGAATAGTCAGTATTTCTGCTCCTTATGGGCATCTCAAGTGTCATAGTATGCTCTGGTAGAAAACTAAGCAATGCAGCTAACATCTGTTAAAGTTCATTTTTCACATGCTGTCCACAGGAGAAACCACAGCAAAATTTTGGTGGGGTTTCAGGAAAGGAGAATAACCTTCTCCATGGTTTTGTGTGTTATCCACAGGTCTTCTACAGATGTCTTGGTTATCCTGGACCATCTTAAAATGGCATGACAAGTCTGAACCTTGCCCAAAGTCAGCTGAGTTACCTTCAGGCTCCAGCATGGAGTGTTATGTGAGCTGACTACACCCCTGGATATATGTACTGAGACCAGTTTAAATATTAGTTTATAATCACTGTTAGTAGCTCAGTGGTTTTACCTTCGAGTTCTCATAGAACACTTGGATTAATAGCATCTGGTAGTGGTAATTTTCTTTATTTAATTTGTTTTTCCTAAAATGCTTCTATTAACAATTGAGAATTGATCTCAAGTTACAATTCTGTAGATGCACTCCTTGCAGATAATAGCTGGGGTAAAAGTAGCATCTAAGCAGATGTTCAGTCTGAGTTCAACAGAAGTTTCAGTGCCTGCAAAAGGAGATGTCTCAAATTACAGAAAAAGAATCTGCAAGGTTAAATGGCCAAGTGCTCATCTCCAGAGACACAAAGGAGCACAGAGGCATAATTATGAGTGGATGAACCCCACTTTAGAAAAATTTACCTTTTTTTACATTCTAACAGGTAAGACCTTATTAAGGGTTTACCTCGAAGGAATGAGTTTCAGAGGTTGCACCAGGTGGTTGAGGAGCCCGTCTTGTAGAACAGCAAGGAAAGGGAAGAGGGGGTAGTGGTGTGGCTGAAGACCAATCTCTGTCAACACAAAAGGAATGGGGGGATCCTCAACAGAGAAATGGAGCCCCTGACCTGGCTGCTTTCACAGGACAGAAGTCAGCCCATGGTCCAGGTGAGAAAACCATCAAATGGGTTGACTGGGGAGACTCAGGATCACCTGATGAACTGAGAGCCGTACTGCTTACAGGGGATGGGCACACCCCGTGGGACATATGGGAAGTGTATTTTGGGTTTGTACAGGACTTGCAATGAACATTTTGGATAGGAATCAAAGGTGGAAAAAGTCAGAAATCAAAGTGCGTTGGGAAAAATGGAATTTTATAAATCTATGAATGAAGAGATAAAAGGGGCCAGTCAACCACATGTGAGCAGGAGATGGTCTGTGCAGGTGTCTGTCTGTCCATGCCACATGCTTGAACAATATAGTCTCTCCTGTCTCCTCACTAAACTCCATTTATAGCTGTTTTCTTTGGCATTAGCAACTGGAGACTGTATCTAAAACCAGAAGCTGGAGAGGTCCTTATTGTGTCTCTTTATATATGGATATGCATACATATATGTTTGTGTGTTTTTCCCACTAACAGCCTTTCATCCTCATCAGCCAGAGAGGGGAACAGGATCAGATCGTTGATGCTGCTTAGGAGTGTGAGAGCACTGTGTTTTCTGTGTTGATCTTTGCTGCTGGATGTGTGTATGTCTGTATGGTGTGTGCTGGGAATTTGTGCTCAGCTTCACTATGGGCTGAACGTGGAGCTGTCAGCCTCACGCGTTTTCTTCTACCAGCTTTGGTAGCTCCTCACAGGCCCTACTCATATTCCCTGAGAAAACTAGATTCTCTAAAACTCGGTATCATTGCATCACACTGCTGAGCTTTGGCCTTGCTGTCATTTTGCAGTAGGAGGTACATGGGTCCCCCAGCACTCCTTTTCTTTAGATAATAGCTTCTTTAGTGTTTTTTAAACAGCTCAATTGTTTCTTTAAATTTGTGGATGTCTAATTTTGTGAAGTGCTTTTCATGCCATTTCTGGATAATCGGGGCTTTGAATGAGTGAACTCAAACTGCTGAAGCCAGTGAAGTCCTTTCAGTTCTGTTGTAACTTATGCAAATAGTTTTATTTTGGGAGTAGTCCCATATGTATCTTAGATACTTAGGGAGAACTGATTGTTCTGTGTTTTAGTTTTCAGCAACTTTCCAAAATTTACGTAAATCATATCTTTAATGTATCCAGTCTTCTAAATGTTGACATAAAAATGCCATTGGAAAGTTTAGAGTTTACTGATTTTTTTGTGGAGCATTTTCATATTTAATACAATCAATTACTTTGCAGAACAGAACATTTGCTTTGTTGGTTTCAACTGCCAGCCCTAAGAAATCAGAGTCTTGTGAAACCAAGCCCAGCGCTCTTTTTTCATACTTCCTCAGGGTTAATAAAATCATTGTGAGAATTAATCTCGTAGCATCATCTGTGCTACACTGTCTTCTTCAAAGCCCATGACACTATTGCTGGTAACGGATTCATATTGACATAAAGTATTGGAGCAATTCTGGCACACGACGAGAGGATCTGTTTGTTTCACAGCTGGGTAGGCTCCAGAACTTGTCAGTCTAAGGCTCAGCAAACTGTTTATCACCAAAGTGACTAAATTACTCAACTGTACACAGAAATAAGTCTGTCAGTGAGAACTTTGACTCTTTCACCTCCTCAGCCTTACAGACCACCCTTGACAGAGTACATAGTGCATTGGTTTTCCTGCACATGTATTAGTTTTTACATCACGGGTACTAATTTACTCTAATCCCCAAAACTTTAATCAGACTGTTCCAGAGTTTTTCCAACTCTCGTTGGATCAGATTCATCTCCTTGCTTTCCCTTCTGCATTGGCAAGTCTTCATTTTCTCAAGTTTCTGATAGAACCCCTGGTGCATATGCTGCCTCTGCGGGGTTACTGCATCTGAATACTCTCTCTCCTGAGTATGACAAGTCCATGGATAATTTGGTATCTTCCCAAACTAATGCTTCACCCTACCTGTCACTTGAGGATTCTTTACTTTGCTACACTGTAGTGAATTCTCTGACATTTAAAGTACTATATTTTTGTTATAATTGCTGAACTCATGTCAGCTTGGTTGGAAGGATCCTAATTTTTATATAAAAAAATAAATACATTTCATACATATGTTTATTAAAATTACCCATTCTCTTCTGAAGGTATTTTCTTTCAAGTCACTGCGATGCCTTGCATCCAGTGATCTTTTCTGGCTCAGGATGCAAAGCTTGCTCTGTCCCTGGCTCTCAGTTTTAGAGTAAGTCATGCTGCTCATCATCATGCTGTGGGCTGTTTGTTTATTCTCTGCCTTGTTCGTCCAAAACACCTGTGTATCTTCTTACATGCGTATCTGAATTAAATTTACTCCAGAATCTCAAATTTCTGCTTGTTTTGCTGGACCCAGGTGGCACAGCTGATTTAAAAGATGAGAATCGGGGAGTTTAAGGACTCAGTTGGCAGTGATTCTAATAAGCAAATGTGCCCACATTCAGTGGAGTTATGTAAGAAACGAAAAAAGGTATGTTCAGTTGCTCTTGTGTTTGTTGCTCTAGGTGGGAAGCAGAAAAATTCCTTGGATGGCTTCCTGAGCCCTGTGTACCCTTTCCGTTACAATGGTGCCAAAGATCACACTAAGAATGGTGCCGCAAAGATCACGTGCAACAGTGGCACAATAGCCCCCAGCCCACCTGTGAACCTGGTTCTTTCTGAACAGAAGCATAGTGGTTACAGCCACAGTAAATCCCTGCTGAGGTCCCTATTGGCTTGACAGACCCCATGAGACCACGGGCCTGCTGCTCACAAGCTTGATTGTTGTAGTGACAACCCATAGTGGATCTGGATATGGGGGTTTTGTTGGTTGGTGCTGCAGCTCCTAGTTGTGGGCGTTACTGGCTTAGGTACCTGGGCATCTCCAGGGTTTGTGTCCATGCATTTCTCACAGCTTCCAGGATCCTTTTTTCTGCTAGGTTCTTTCTTCTTCGTAGAATCATAAAATCATGTAATGGCTTGGGTTGGAAGAAAAGTTTAAAGATCATCTGGTCCAAACCCCATGCCGTGGGCACAGACATCTTGTCCCGAAATAACCTGAGACAACAGCAGAAACATATGGCTTAGAAAGCCTGGAGCTCTTCAGATGAGGACTCCGTGCAAGAAGCCTCTCAGATGCACCATTAATAAAATCTTCTTAAAATAGCTGTGCTCTTGTGACTGCAGCACAGACAGCTCAAGCAAAGGCTTCCTTCATTGTGCTCCCTCCAGTGAGCCCCAAAGATCGTTTTCCTGGGGCTGTATCTCAAATATCTGTAGGTGCTCCAGAGTCTGATTCTCCGGTCACCCAGGTCAAAGACCTGGTCAGGGTGGGCCATGGCTCTTTTCTGGAAAACCCACCATTTGGGCTGGGGTGGTTGGAGGAGAGCAGGACCAGTATGGGCCATGTCTCAGTAGAAATGCGGCTGAAATGCTTGGGTGAAGATGCAGGCTGGAAAACCTTTCTGGATGAGGTCCAAGTACGTGGGGACAATCCAGGAAGATTGTAGCTAACAAGACCTGATCTGCTGTCGAGAAAATCCCATACCAATAAGCAGTGGCCTCAGCCCTTCCCTGAGGCCTTTATGGGCTATTTCTGGACTCACCATCTGTCCCACCTATTTTTTGCAGCCTCAGACTACATGCTATAGATTGTGGTTCATTCACAGAAACTTGTTATCAGTCAAGCTCTTGTTCTTCCTGAGATTTCCCTTCCTCTCTCTTCAGCAAACAGCTTCTGTTTCCATCAGGTTCAGCCAGCTCAGCAGCTTATCTTTCCTCTTTACAATTTCATTTCTGCCATGTTACATTTTATTTCCTGTAAATGTCATAATTTTCTTGTTTTGGAGGCAATACTATGGTTTGTAAGAAACATCTAATTACAGAACTTTTTTCTTTTGTTAAATTGTAAGTGCTACATTTCTTAATTAAACTATAGCAGAATGACCCCTCTCACTGCCCTAAATTATAATGCTCTTTTTATATATATTTATGTATATATAAGGGGCTATGAATCCTGGGACAGCCAGAGGCCAGGCTGGCTTCACAATTTGCCTAGAACAGTCATGTTGCTCAGTGCAAAGCTAATTGATCCCGTACAGGCACTTCAATGCCAGCAAAATTTGTTGCTATAACGGTATTTTCCCGGTGCAGTTTTTTTCTTTTGGGGCTTAGATGAAGAAATGTGCATTTTTTCCTACAGTGAGGGGAGCTACCCTGTGCTAGCAAAAAAGTCTCTGGCTTGCTTAGTGACTTTGCTTCCAACCATGTAGCTTCCGGTTTTGCGGTGGTTGTTGACTGCTGTATTTCAGTCCTTACTGTTTCTCTGTGAGAGAAATAATTTCTTTTTTTTTTCAGGTTGGGACTGTGTGGTTTGTCTCTCCCTCTCAATGTTATTTTACAGTTATATGGCAAGAGTAATGGCAATGCTAAATTTAAAAAATATGAATCAAAAGAGAAAAATGTATAAGGCTATCACAATATTCTGAAATCAGATAGAATGCAAAGTTCTTAAGACCATGTGCTGGGCTTGACAAGCAAACTTATCAAAGAAATCCATTTACCGCAAGAGTGTACCTGCTCTAAATTTTTCAGTGTTCTCACTTACAGACAGCCCTAGTTCGCTGCAAATTGTCTCGGAAGCACCTCTGTTAAATAGATCTGCAGTGTGCCATGCCTTGAGGAAATAATTCAGATTTGTATCAGCTTCAGCAAAGATTTGGCTCACCATGGCAGTTAATCAGGTGAGAATAACTGATACCTTTCTTCCTGATCTCTTTTTTTCTTCTTTGCTGCTGAAGGAAGACACTTCAAGAGCAATAATGTATTCCTATCAAAAGATGGAAACTGGAGGGGCAGTTACCCAGAACGGTCTGCAGCTGAAGTTCTTGTTTTGCAATATCTTAAGTCAGGCATGCAAGTGAGATCCCCAGGTCTGAGAGTTACTGCTGAGAATCTTGGCTCATATCAACGCATTCATACTATGCATCAGATAGTTATGGCAGATGTTCAGTGCTCTGCACACAGAAATGTGGATATGGGTGGCTCATTTCAGGCAATGTTTGTTGCACGCTGCAGGTATCTATTACCTGCTGCCTTCCTCATGCAGCATATCCTCCCCTGTAAAATAGTACATGATTTTCTGTTTGATTCATCCATATCATGAACAAATGTCATTGCTGTGTGTTACAAAACACCTCCCTGGCATTTATTTTAATTTTCTTATTTGGTTGTTTGGGATTATTTTTTAACAGAAAGTTGCAATATCATAGAAACTTTTGATAAGACTCTCCTAAATTTTTCCTAAACTCTGTTACTGATATGGGGTCACAGTGCCACTAGCAGCCTGGAGGATTTGTAACTAGCAAAGCATGATGTGCATCTCAAGCCCCTGTGCCTCTTTGTCTGTCTCATATGCAAGTGTAGCTTCACTCTTCATTTGCTTAATTCGTGAATAATCACAGAATCATAGAATCAGTTAGGTTGGAAAAGACTTCTGAGATCGAGTCCAACCTGTGACCCAACACCACCTTGTCAACTAGACTATGCCACTGAGTGGCACACTGAGTCTCTTCTGCTCCCTGCAGTCACGTGAGGAGCTGCTGGATTAACTATAGTTTTGAAATATCAAGGAATGCTTCAACTTGTGCAGCAAAACCAGTGCCATGCAACACCAGGGGCTCCAAGCACAGCCCTCAGCATGTATTGGGCTAACACTTGCAGCTCTTTTTCTCTTTCTTTCTCGCTGATGTACAAAATACTCAGTGGGTACACATACATGAATTAGGCTTGTCTCAAACATCTCATTCTAGTGGCTCTGTTGCTTTCTGTAACCCAGCTATGGGTCTCAGAACTCTTATCCTTGTTTCATTGCACTGAATGTATGTAATGGAAGAAGGTGCCCACTTCTTTCTAGCTATGTCTTATGCTTTAAAGCATTTTAAATCAAGGAAGTTCTCCTTTAGCACATGGCTGGACACACCAGATCCTGAAGTACTCTCCAAATGCTGAAAGACTTCAAAATGTAGACTTTGTAATTTCCTGTTTCTTGGTCTTTCTCTTCTGGGGAGACATGGAGAAAACACTCTGGAATTGAAAGGCAATATCTAATGACAGAAAGGACTAAATTTCACAGTCAGACAGTTGTAGTGACTATCCAACACTCTCAAGGAAGAAATTATGAGTTCTACCTGACTTTTTTTCTACTTTTTCCTCATTTTTCATAAATATTTATGGTCTCGTAAGCTATTAATCTTGAGAAAGGTAGATTTATTACCTAGGGGTGAGTTTAATTTTCATTTATTTTGCAGTTATCTATGACTAATATCTGTATGTGCTGGGTTCTCAAAGGCTGGTTTTCCATGAGGCTGCTCCTTGGCAAGCAACAAACACCTTTATGCTTTACCATAATGGGTTAGGATATGGCTGCTTCAGAACTGCAGTATTTTCATTATAGGCTGTTACAAATTCCTTTGTAGGTTCCATTTATACATTGTGGTCCCTCTTGCACTGATTCCTGCCCAGAAAACAAATAGAGGACAAAGAACTGCTGGATGAAAACCAGTGTATCCAAGAAGTACAGTCCCAGGGCATGGGTCGTGCAGGGGATACAGATGCCTGATGGTGTGACTAGTATGCTGTCCTCCATCTGTGCTTTGTGCTCTCCAGAGAGCTTGAGTTCTTCTGTTTTCTCTGTTTAGGTAGAATTTTCTTCTGTTTCAGATCTGATGCAAATCCTAAATGCTGATTAAATCCTATTTTTAAGGCTCAATACTTACACAGTAGGAATACAAGCTTCTTCAGGGAATAGCATGGCAGTGAATTTCATTTTGGCAAAAGCTCACCTTTCTTTACTCCTCCACAGATACATCCTTTTTCACTGGGTCATTTTTTGTGGGTTCTGCTTTTTACTTTGGAGGGACTTGAGACTTCTGTGGAGTTTTTTCGTGCCCCAGCTGTGGAGAATACTACAGATAAGCCTATGACCCTATGCCATCAAGTGCCTTCAATAAGATCTGCACAGCTCTGCTCCTGGGATTCTGGATTTTTTTTCTGCTCTGATCTTTCTTGTCCTTTTTTCATCAAATGGACTATTGATGTGCTCATCTGTCACACGACCCACTACATGCTCTCTGGGAACGTTGTGCTGTTTTTTCCCTACTCCTACAGCAGCAGCTCTACTAGCTCTTGCTTTTGGTGGGATTGCTCAGTGTTGGGGTGGAAAATCCATGCTCAGAACTAGTTTGATGAGTTTATTGTTCTGTATCCAAATGCAGTTTGAAAGCAGAAACTGAAGATGCGTAACACATCTAGCTCATCCCTGCCAGCAGTTACCTGTTGCTTGCAATACATGATTCCACAATATTTATCCTTGAGTAGTTAAGTTTAGTCAAAAATATCTGGAAGTTGGAAGTTTGGAATCATTATAGAATCACAGAATAGCTTGGATTGGAAGGGATCTTAAAAATCATCTAGTTCCAAACCCCTTCTGTGGGCAAGGACACTAGACCAGGTTGCTCAAAGCCCTGTCCAGCCTGGTTTTGAACACTTCCAGGAATGGGACATCCACAACTTCTCTGGGCAACCTGGGCCAGTGCTTCACCACCCTCACAGTGAAGGATTTCTTCCTCATATCTAACCTAAACCCACCCTCTTTCTGTTTAAGGCCCTGGTCCTGTCACTACAGATGCTGCTAAAATGTTTGTCCCCATGTTTCCTGTATGCCTCCTTTAGGTCCTGGAAGATGCTATATGGTCTGCCTGGAGCCTTCTCTTTTCCAGGCTTGGAAACCATTATCCAGTCTAATATCTCTTTCTGTCAGCAGATCTGATTAAGGCTGGTTGAATTGTTCCTTGGGAATACATTTCTTTTTTGAGCTGAACTTTCTTTGCTCCCTCTCATCTTGTGAATCTCCCGCAGCCTCACTGAACATTGCAGTTATCATCTACCTTTTAAAAGGTATCTTTAATTGGACCCTGTTAAAGTAAATGTGTGCAAACTTTCCTGTATTACCTCCAGCTCACAAATCTGAGAATTTTATATTTCTTTCCTATTACATCAGTTTTTATTGGACCTATAATACATATAGAGACAAAATAAATATCTACTAGAAATCATGCAGTTTGGGATAATGGCATGATGCTGAAAAACCTCCCTGGTAATAGAAGAAGAAAATTGCAGAATATATTTAGAAAAATGCTATATAAATGCACAGAAAATACACTTCTGATTTGCTGGTTTCACTTCATACTTCACAGTGTTTAACTGGCATTTGGAAAAAAATATGCAAACTTATATAGCCCAGGAGTTTGAGTATGGGACTAAGACCTCTTATCTGCTCATTCAACTGTTGGAGCAGAAATGGATATGTATTAATAAAACATGAACTCTTTTTAGTAAGGCTAGGCCAAAAGTGTTGGATTCCTTCTCAATTTGACTAGAGACTGAAACAAGAAAAGGAGCAGCTGTGAAAGTGTAAAGGCAATAGAGCTTAAAAATAAAAAAGGTATGAGGAGATCAGCAAACCTGAGCATAGTGCATTCCAGACTGTTACTTTACATCCAGAATCTTGGTCCTGAAACAAAAAGGCATCAGGTCATTATGCAGGAACATCAAGAAGCTGAAAATCCAACATTTTCTCCAGTATTTTGCTCAAGAGTTTAGTCTCCCTCACTGCTAGAATTTCGTTTGTAGTTTCTAATTTAGATTTATTTCCTTTTTGCTTCCAGGTATCTTTTGAAATTTATTTACTTTTTTTACTCCCCACCAGATTAAAGCCCCATTCAAGACTTAGAACACTGTGTTTTCTCCCATAAAGGTATTCCAGCATTTGAAGATAACTTACTGATTATCTTTGAAAACAGATTGAACAGAACGGATGCCCAGCTCAGGCAGCTAAAGCGTTTTCAGGCTGACAAGGCAGCTCTGAATGGTTTGGATGAAGGCCCAGGCCCGGGGGTGCATGTGAAGGCGCCGGCGGGAGGCAGCCTGGGGCGGAGTGACGGGGCGATGCTGCTGCCAAAAGCAGAGTGCACCGCTGCATCCACCCGTGCTGCAGAAACACGCTGTGCTGGTCAGCGGCCTCACAAAGCCACCGGCAGGGACAGAAGGTCCAAAGGCTTTCCAGCAGCAAGGGGCCAGCAAAAGAGTCCAAAGAGTGCGGTTCAGACTTCAACTCTGCCACTGATCTACTGGGGGCCTGGGGTAAATTCCCCACATCCCTTGTGCCTCAGGTGCCCTGGTGGGAGAAATAAGAGGGTATTTACCCACATTCTCAAGCCGTTTGGCTATCATGGTTACTGTGGATAATTCTGAACCACTGTAAGGTCAAACAACAGTAACTCAGCACTGTGTTGGACCTACTTTATGCCCTGAATATTGGCACAGAATCCATTGTGGATGTGAGCTATTTGAGGAAAATACTGTGTAATTTCTGGTTTGTGTATTTCTAGATGATAAGGCCAAAATATGGCCTTGTGATAGTCAAAATGAACTTTTAGCATAACACGGAAGGTCTTGAATATCAATACTTCCTGCAGTTGACTTTGGAGTAGAATGTAAAGTATCTTTGTAATAGTACTTCTTACTTATTATTTTAAACATATTATAGAGGGTTTGCCTTCTTAGCACTCCATCTACTCTGACTGATGCGTCAGTTTCTGGGTTTAAGTTTTTTCTCCCTTCTTAAATACTACATTTTATTTCCAGTCTTACAGACCTAGCTTCAGTCTATAATCTTTGTGCCTTGTTATGGCACTTATCTATTACAGGGGGAATCCTTTGCATCCATCCCCCAAGGAGGTGTGTGACAATCACACCCGAATTAGCATTTCATTTTGCCTTTGGTAGAAAAATATGTCAAGTTTCTGTTCTGTCTCTCTGCAAAGCAGATTGCATATGGATTGCATTATTTCCTTCTTGGTGACATTTCATTCTGGGAAATGTGGGGGTTTTAGCCTGATGTGCCAAGGCAATGAATTATATAGTTGCATATCTGGATCTTTGTCTGTCATATCACTTTTTAATGACCTTGACATATTCTGGCCAATTTACCAGTCTGGCAGAGGGCATCTTTAAAACTATCATCTTTAAAATGTTGTCAGAGATACTCTTTCAAGTTTTCTCAGAACTGTGACTCTGGAAAATGCATTTGGATAAACCGTCTGTGACTGCCATCTGCTCTGACTATTGTGCTTGCCCACAGAGTGTGCTGCTCCAGCAGTGCTCCCAAACCTTGCACGCAACCCCAGCTTGCACCAACTTTTGTCCTTTCAGTGTCTAGGAGACGGATGGGGAGTTTTGCTACAGGAGGAAAAGAAACAAGAGGCTGTAAGCATCGTTAAGCACAAATCTGTGTGATACGAAGCTTCATTAGATTTATTCTTCATGGAGTAACCTGTTTACACAGTCAGCATCAACTGTGATAACTGATGAGATGAGATGGATTAAGTTGGTTTATGCAGTATTTTTTATTGTTCTCAGACCTCACTCCAAAATCTGTTTGCATTTACAGTCTTTTCATCTGGAAAGGGAGAGAACAGATAGGCTATAAAATAGAAAAAACATATTTTCAGAGAACAAGAAAAGACTAAAAGAACATTGGGCAGATGTATATGGTACTGCATTGTGCTTAACTTGGTTTTGAAAATAAAAGGACTGTTTTGTATTTATAGTGTCCCTTCAACAGGGCTTGGATCTTATTACCACAAAATCAGAAGAGAAATGTGGAGAAACTTGACAGAGAATTCTCTGGCCTGTAGATGTGAAGAAAAAATAATAGGTTTATACTGTTAGTTTTGCACAGGCAGAACAGAACGTTGTTGGTCCTTCTTCTACTAAATGATATAAAGTCCAAGAAGTATTTCTGCAGGAGTGGTGATCTTTGCAGCACAAAGTGCTGAAGCACCTTTGACATGTCCCCTTTCACGGAAGGCCAGAGACCAGCAAGTCTTGAAGGCTAATCATTAGCTTGTTACAAAGCAGTCTTCATGTTAATTGATTGGTTTTCTGAGAATTAGGGTTATTTTTCCAAATGATACGTGAAAATAAGGTCTATTCCACACAGTGACTTGACAGCAAGAAGTATTAACTCACAGATGTAAACTGTGTCACGTTATTGATATTTAATATGGAGACAAAATTTTACATTTTTTTTAAACTCTGTTTTAGTGATTTAAAAGTTGACCTGTCTTGGCATCTGTGCCTGTCATCTCCTTTCCTTGACAGGCTGGAAACAACCTCTTTGGAAGGGGCTGGGAAGGCTCCATATGGTTTCCTTCTCCTGAGCTCAGGTCATCTGTCCAGCTACCTTTTAAAGTAATTATGCAAATATTGGATGAAGAAGTGAGTTTTTGTTCTGAGATTATTGTGCACCTCCCAAAAGATGTGTCTCACATGAAAGCAAATATGGTTTCATTTACTGAAACACCTCCAGTCTGTATTTGATTAAAGTTTGGAAGACTTTTTTATCATTTTGAAGTCTAAGTGCTATTTACAATTTGAGGAGAGGGATTCAGAAGACCTATGATAGCTGGTCGAAATGGAAGAAAAAGTACCAGATATAACATCAACTTCTGGTCCTATTGAGTCAAAACTAACAATCACAGCTATTACAGCATATATTTTGTCCTCCTACATGACCTACATGGCACCAAAGTATAGATCGTGTTTTGAGTCAGGTTTGTATTGCAGAAACCTGATCTTGCTCATGTTCCTTATTTCAGTGATTTCCCCTGAGACAACAACCCATCCCGAGTCTGTGAAGGAGAAAGTACAGAAGGATGAAAAATGCTATTTTATGTGTTAACACAAGCAATATAACCACAGCTGAACTGTAAAAATTTTCAGTAATATAAGGAAAAGGAGGCAAAAATCAGTTCAGGTCTATGGAGATGTCTGCATGTATCTGCTTCATTAGCACAGCATCTGAGACCTATGTTACAGTAACATATTTTTCCTCATAATATGCCTGCAAGATAGAGAAGCTGTATTTTGAATTTCATGGACAGTGGTAATGGGGGAAAGTTAGTGTTTTTAAATTTGATTGTACTTCTGTGTATCTAACAAAGATGTCTGTATACTTTCAAATGAGATCCAAGATATGTCAAAGTGAACAGGCAACCTCCAAAATGAGAAAAAGTCAACATGTTCTCTGAAAATACTGGTTAAGGTTGGTAACCAGAACTTCTTGCCTACAAAGAGGAAGAATAACCTTTGTTAAAATGCTTCGTGCAAAGTTGGCATAATGTTATTTACTTTTATGGAGGTTTTCCTGCTTAGCAGAGAAAAAGGTAACCAGCCTAGCACAGAAAAAGATTTGGTCCTCAGAAACAAAAGGAAAAGAAATTAGTATGTTTATAAAGAATAAATCTCTTGCCAGATTTTTTTCGTAGAATGGTAAGATGGTCACTGAAAACAAAGCAGTTGATCTAGTTTATTATTCTTTTGGATTACAGTAAATTTCCTTAAGCAGTGAGCATGAAATGCAGTGGCTGAAAAACTCACACTCAAAAGGAATTCAGATGAGCCTGAATGTGAGCTCTCCTGGGACTGAAAATGAATTAAGAACATATAAGACTAGGACTAAAGGTAATATTTTTAGCAGAGCAAAGTGGTATACCAAAGATCATTGTAATTACTGTTGTCAAGTAGTTTCTCCAGTAATGATGCAGAAGGAAAAAAAAGAAGAATGTGTATTAATGCAATCAAATGCCCTACACTGAGAGGAGCTGGGCAAAGGTAAGAGATGCTGGAGGTGGGATTGAGTGCAGAAGTAGAACAAGGGACATACTGTGGAGGAGGAGGAAAGGGAGAACACATGACATTGTAAAAAAACCTACTGAATGTTAAAGATTCAGTGTGAGTTGTTTGGGGCAGTTTGAGGCTGACACAGTCCGTGAATCAGGGCTCCACTAATTGTTGTGAGAACTCGGGCAATGAAAGGCTGGTCCCTGCCCTCCAAATCCAACTGAAAAAATATACAGAAAACACAAAGAGTGGAACTAGAGAAAAAGAAAAGAGGAAATATTTTGCTTGAGTTTGCTAGCTGCAGAGGTCATCTATCTGCCAGGCTGGAGAAGCTCTTGAGTATCCTTGAGGCATAAAGTAGCAAGTTTTGGTGTTTTGGGAAAATAAGGATTTAGGGGTACTGGAGTTTAAAACAAACAAACAAAACAACTACACAAAAACCCCCCAAAACCCCCAAAACCAAAAACACAAACAAACAAACCCGAAAAACCAAACCAACCAACCAAAAGAAAACAAAAACCAAAAAAACCCCCGAACCATAAAACAAACAAACAAACTAAAAAAACCCAGCACAAAAAAATCACAAAAAAACCCAAGAAAAATCTGCCTTGCCCTGGAAGAGCATCATTAGATACAGCACCTTCCCATGACCAGAGCTGGGATGACTTTGGACTGCTCTGCATCCATTCTCGTGGTTTCTCAGAAAAACTACCACTTGGCAGCAATGTGGTCCAGCTTTGTGCATTTCCTAGGCTTTTCTGACATCCTTTCTTGAAGAATTACTTTCAGTGGACTGCATTCTCATTCAGATGTTGTAGAGGTGTAATTTCTCATTACCCAAGAAATGGCAATTCTTTATTACCTCGAGGCTTATGGCCAAGTAATATTGTTTCTTTTAAGTAAAATAATTAATCATTTCCTGTCCGTCCTCTTTGTATCCTTTCTTGGTGGACTACCTTGGTCTCTGTCTGTTATGATGTGGTTATTAAAATTATTAGAAGTGTGACAGAGAAAGACAGATAGAAAGAAATAGAGAAAAGGGAGTGAAGGATAGAAGAAAGAGAGTAACAGAGAGAGGTTAAAATAGAAAAAGTATCACCACTCCAAGGAACCTGTCAGTGTCCTGTCGGTCCAGTTCTTCTGGTCTTCTTGGTGGTAAGGGTTTCCCAAAAACCATAGGATCCAATGGATTAATATATGTTCAGGAGATGCCAGGCACCTCCCCTTGGAGGGGGGATAGCTTTGCAGTCTCTTGTAAGAGATTTGTTGCCTGACTTGGATCACGTGCAGTCTTCTGGTGGCGGAAGGCCTCAGGAATGAACTAGGGGGGTGCTTTGGGGTCTTTGATGGTTTATGACCCCTTCTCAGCTGCCCCTCATGTGAATGTCCCCCATATTTGTGGTCTTCCTTGGGGGGGCAGGGGTTTACTCCTTTGGTTTGGTGTGGAGAGATTTCACCATCACACCCCCAAAACCCTTCTCCCTCACCACCCCTTGAGCCCAGCTAGGGCTGATTCTTAATACAGGTGCATTCTTCTCTCCTGAGCCTTGTCAAGTCCCCAGTCACAGTCCAAATTCCAACTGGGAGGTACTGGGAGGAGGGGGGGTGCTTTGCTGGCCACAGACAGACTGTTGTTTGCTTGTAGTTTGACAGAAAGTCTTTCTATGGTTTTGACAATATTTAAGACATTACCGACATTTCAGTCCATCACACTGTCTCAAGTATGATATTTGTTGTGGCAAGGAGAAGCAAGCTCAGCTGATCAGACCCACTGCTTCCTGTACTGCCTACACCTTTCTCCACACCGAAACCTTCTTGTCAAATACCTTCAATACAAAGGTAGTCGTGGATAAATTATCTTCAGTGTTATCCTGAAAGAAGTACTGTGTGCTTGGGTATTACCACCTCAGCAAATCTCTCAGCAAACCCTTCAGAGGGTGCAGAGAAGTACAATGAGATGTGTGGTGCATTCAACGGGCAGTTTGTGGCAGAATCTTACAAAGTCACAGTCTTGGGCCTAAATTGAGAACTTTCTCAACAGCAGCACATGTTCATGAGACAGAGCAAAGATTTCACGTGTTTCCCAAAGCTCATCCTGGAATATGGCACATTGAGACAGCCCTAGAGGTACTGGGAGCAGAGTAAGAGCAGAGAATAACTCAGAGAAATAAATCACTTGGCAGCAGGTCAGTGAGCGGGAGTGACCTGGCTGTACTGAGCTCTGTAGCATAAGTGAAGGGGCTGAACAAAAGGCACAAGTTAGCAACTGGAGAGTGCAGAGGGGTTTGTGAGTAATATTTTTTCCCATTAAACTGCTACCAGTATCTGCGCAAAGAATTTGGATGTCCTTCGGATTGTTGCAGTGAAACGGCAAGTTGATCTGCTGTGGAATTACTGCACTGAGCAGGAAGGATCAGGAGGGGAAACAAGATGTGGGAATCTGGTCGTGGCCTCGTGGTGGGAGCGCTCAGCCTAGGGGCTGCCCTCAGCACTGTTCTTGGAGATCAGCCCGGTGCAAAGGGAAATGGGCCCGGGGTGCCCTGCATGTTTGACATACCTGAATTTCAACATAGGCATGGGTTATGTAACCCAGAGCTGTGTAGCACTGAGAAGACTGGACAATTTGGGGATTTTATTTTTTTTTTCTTAGATATGCCACATGCCTATTTTGTGCCCCACAAATGAGAAAGAAATCCTGAAAGCTTTCACAGAATGATTGTAGATTTTGCAATATTGCGCCTACTTCCATATATTGACTCAGATCAGGTGCTAGGAAAGGTTTCAGTAAGGAATAGTGGAGCCCAGGTCACAGCCCTCTCTGGTGGGAACAGCCCTTTAGACATCAGGCAAAGGCAGAGATACTGACAGCACCAAGGGGAAATAAACTGCACATGAAAACTGGAGTGTGCCTGTCAGTACTGTCACTTTTCATGTCTGGATTAAGCCTTTCTTTTTGGCTTCTCTGGCACAATATTAAACATAATTTTTTTTCTGACTTTGATGTGAATAAATATGTTTTCCAATCTTTGCTTATAGAATAAAGGGTATCCCTAGGCACAGAGAAATGGAAGATGCAATCCTGAAAAAAACCAGTCAGGTAATACTGGGCAGTTATTTTCTGTTACAAACTTGCATAAAAATCCAGCGTAGGATTCGGTCCTGTGTAATATGCAGATTACACTAGATTAGTTAGTTCTAATTTGAAAAAGCCTGGTATCCCTGAAGTAGAGATTTTTCTAGAGTATTCCTTAGTCCTGTTTCAAAGAGCAATCTCAATAATATAACCCCACAGCCTTTGAAACAACAAAAAAAAAGGAAAAATACCTATAATTAACTACAATTTTAACAGACAAACTATCTCTTCACTAAAAGTTTGCCATCCTGATCTCAAGAGAACTTGCACTCTCCTTCTGTTCACTTATTTTCAGACAACTGGGCTGTGCCCTGCTAACAGCAAGAGTTTGGCTCCAAGTTGTGCAACTGTGCAGTAATTTGCTGCAAATCAGAATTAGATGGGAAGATGTCAATGAATTCCCTTCCAGAAAAAATAATAAGAGTCATTCTCTTTCCCCCAAAATTACTGTCATTCAATTTGACTGAAATATTCCCTCCTCCACCATACATTGTGCCCAACCAAGCAGGAGTTAATAGCATTCCACTGATATAGCAAATTAGTTTTTACTGGTGATGACACAGCATGCTCAAAAAATGTTGCCCCCACTTTCATTTTTTCCTATTCTTTCAATGTGATTCACCCTCCTACACCTTTCTTTCCATTGCCTCATGAGTAATTTCTTTTTATCTGCATCAAGCAAATGTAATGCTGTATAAAAGCTGCAAATGGCTGCTTTTGTATTGTAGTTACTATTAATAAGTCCTGGTGTTAACAGTTTCCTGATCAACGCATCCTGACTTTTCACTTGGGAAATGCAACGTTCAATTTGTAAAAAAAAAAAAAAGGAAAAAGATACTGATCAGACATTTTTAGTTTCTCGTAACTTCAGCAAGATCTCAGATATGCCCTTTCCTTTAGGCCATCATTAGTAAAGGTATATTGCATGTGCATACCCTTTTCAAGGTAAATTTCATTTTTGCTCTTACGTCCATGTAGTAGAAGCAGTATGAGAAGACACACCAGCTGACATGGCATATATATTGTCAGCTTTCTCCCCTCTTAGGACACGGAAGGGATGTTCCATGGAACAAGGAGGTGCAGCAGCCACAAGGACAAGATATTTGAGACATATTCAACAAAGCCTGGCAATGTGGTAGCTGTGGTAAAGAGGGAAGCCACTTATGGGCTATTTTCACTTCATTTAATGGCAGCCATCTAAAAATAAACAAGTTGTTGTCCATGGAAAGACACTAGTGCCTCAGAAAGCAAATCATGCACCCTGTGGGTAAGACAACCCTGTGGACGTGCCTGTTTCTCTCTCTTCAGTGTAAGAAGAGTGTGGATAACTGTGGGAACATGCACAGAAGTGGTCAAAGGCAATTCTACTTTGCACTGTACAAAACTGAGAAACACCTGTGGGAATCTGTAGGCCCTCATTTCTGACAGAGAGCAGCCAGTGTGTATAAATCCTCTACCTTTGCTCGACTGACTGAATGAACTCGTGTGCTTCAACAGCTCTGAGGGGAGTACTATCCCCCTGAATTTTCCCTTTTAACCAATGCTGAGGGGAGAGAGGGAAAGCTGCAAAGTATACACAGCTCACATTACAAAGCTTTTTACACAATAGCCAAATGTCTGGAGTGATACACATGTATATGCCTCAGATTGAAGGCCTTCAGTAACGAATTGGAAAGGAAGATAAAATTAATCTATGTAAAAATGACGAAATAACTACATTTAAATTTGTGTTTCTGAGACTTTTATACTGAGAGAACAATGTGGAAGAACAATCAAATCAAAGAGCAAGTCAACAGTTGCCACCCCCTGTTTCTGCTGCGTCCTTGTACTGATCCATTCCTGCAAGCTATTGAACAACTTCTGTAGTACATAAGTTATCCTAACTACTGCCACAGTTCCTAACACTGTTTATCAACCTTCTTCAGAAAGAGTCAAATTCTTGGAAGGTTTGGCCGATCATTTGTTAGCAGAAGTCAACTGAAAGAGTACTCTGGTGTTTCTAGAGCAGGTCTGGCATTCACCCTAACTTTGGCTAGCTATCTGAAAATAACTCAAGTTTGAGGCCCAGTTTACAGCCACTGGTGAGGGAAAATGAAAGCATGCGGGATGAGGAATTCATCTCACCTGTCTTACCTGCCATGTCTTAGAATACAAGACAATGCCCTCCAGAAGTCTTTCCACACTTGTTTATTTGGCAAGTCAGGGAGGTAGAGAGGTGCTATGTGCACTGTTTTCACTGACTTGAAGATGACTATTTTCAAAAACAGCTCCATGTTTCCTGCTGGAATAGAGGATCAGTCAGTGGGGAAGCAGCAGTCTTTGAGAAAAGTCAACAACGGCTTGTGAAACCGCACCAGTTACATCAGTATCCAAAAACACACATCGTGTGGGTGGGAGAGTAGCTCCAGCACATTTATAAGTCAGGTCCTTTGCAGCAAGTGGGTAAATGGTTATGCTGCTTCTATAAAGTCCTTGGAAGCAATAATAAAGTTGGACTACAAAAGATTACTAACCTGTTATTGAAAATAAAAATAACAGAAGGTTTGTAAATGTCATAAGATTGGATTATTAAGAGGGATTAAGCTTCTTCATGAGCCTTAATTTTTTTTCTGATTCAGACTTAACTGGCTTACTGAAAAAACTTCAGAAAGGTCAAAGGTTTACCAAGAAACTATGAAGATGTGAAAGGGCTGGAAGTTCCAGATTCTCCTTTCAAAGTACAGCAGCAGGTGTTGCAAGCAAAAATCCTTTTATTTATTGCTCTGGGTAGTTTTCAGAAGAACCCAGGTTGTGGCTCCCAGACTGAACATGGGATATATGAAATCACCACTGTGTCACAATGCTGCTTCTCCTCCACATAAAATCATAGAATGGTTTGGGTTGGAAGGGACTTAAAATCATCTAGTTCTAACCCCCCTGCCATGGGCAGGGACACCTTCCACTAGCCTGGGTTGCTCAAAGCCTCACTCAACCTGGCCTTGAACACTTCCAGGAATGGGGCACCCACAACATCTCTGGGCAACCTGTTCCAGGGTTTCCCCACTCTCACAGGGAAGAATTTCTTCCTAATATCTAATCTAAACCTGCCCTCTTTCAGTTTATAGCCATTTCCCCTTGTCCCATCACTACATGCCCTTATCAGAAATCCCTCTCCAGCTTTCTTATATGCCCCCTTTAGGCACTGGAACGTGCTATAAGGTCTCCCCAGAGCCTTCCCTTCTCCAGGCTGAACAACCCCAATTCTCTCAGCCTGTGTCCATAGGAGAGGTACTCCAGGCCTCTGATCAACTCTGTGGCCTTCTCTGGATGCTCTTCAGCATATCCACATCCTTCTTATCACAGTGCTGGACACAGCACTCCAGGTGGGGTCTCACCAGAGCAGAGCAGAGCCGAGGGGCAGAATCACCTCTGTTGACCTGCGGGCCACGGTGCTTTTGATGCAGCCCAGGACATGGTTGGCTTTCTGGGTTGCAAACGCACATTGCTGAGTTATGTTGAACTTCTTGTCAACCAACACCCCCATGTCCTTCTCTTCAGGTCTGCTCTCAATCCATTCTCCATCCAGCCTATATTTGTCCTTGGGATTGCCCCAATCCATATGAGGAACCTTGTTATGTAATTATAGGGTCAATACACAACTGTTGGCATTAAGAAATCCAACGAGAAACTGAAATATTTTCATAATTTTGATCACCTTTTTGATGGTCTAAGAAGATAATTTAAATTTGCAGGTGGCATTTGCCCAGGAATGGCTGTAGGCACTCTCTTAGATTTCCCACGTCTTTTAATTAGAAAAATGCTCTGAAATCAATCATATGAAATTAAATTTAATAAAGGGAAATGTTCAAAGAGTATATGGACAAATAGGAAATAAAATTCAGAGAATAGAATTGGAAAAATAATGGAGCCCTAAGCCAGAAGAAAAGGATCTGGGAGCAGCATAAGACAAGTTAATGAGAGTAGCAGATGTGACAGATTTGCAGAGAGCACGTGTCCTGCAACGAATCAGTCTTTTTCTTATTTTATCTTTATCAGGGTTGGTTTGGTCTCAGACAGGGTGGTCCTGTTCGCATTGTTTTTTTAATATACTGATGGGCATTTTAGAAAGCAACATACTTAACCAAAAGGCAGTAGGAAAACAATACCAATGACAACAGATGTGGAAAACAGAAGAGAAGGTTGAGGCAATTTGTCCTGCTTATTCCAGAAAAGAAAAAGCATACAAGTATATTTGTTACAAGGAAGGCAGTATTTTGCTGTTAGCTATGCCCACTGTGGGACAGAGTGAGAAAGAATTGGTTCAATATGGAGTTGGATAAATTGAGGTGAGATATTGAGAAAAGATTTCCAGCTGTAAGAGGATTAAAGCAACAGCACAAGTTATGTGGGGCAATGTTGGCATCATTGAATTGGGGTCATTAAAAAACTTAATTGAAAGGCTTTACAAAATGATTGGACATTAGTATGTCAGGGATTGCCTAAGTACACTGGGGCTCAGATGCAGTAACTAAGTTTTACAAGAAGAAAAGCCTGCAGCTGCAGACTTTTCTGGAAGCTTATGAATCCCACTGGAAGGTACCAAAGGTTAGTTTGAGCTGTTCCAGGCACCAAATAGGGATTAAATCTACTTGACCTGTTTCTAGCAGTGCTCCATTGTCTTAATTTTGAATTAAAAGTATTTTTCAATACTGTCATGCTTTGTGCAGGATTGAAGGCTGTCAGTGTGAACTTTAAGCTTCTAAGAAAATGCACTGGTTAAAATTTGATGCAGGTTATTAAGATTGCATCCTTCAATTTTGGTGCCTGCCCACTTTCTACCATGGGTTTAAACGAACTGTCTCAATGCTTAGGGTCAGAAACTGAATTGTAGTATTTAAACACCCAGTGTCCAGAAACAATAGTATTCCAGTTAAAGCTTGGGCAGTGCTGTACATATAAATGCAATGGGGAGATGCTGGTCACAATGGAAGTGGGTTTTCTTGCTTCCCTCCCCTCTAATTCCACAATTTCTTCCACCAGTGGCAAACAGCTTGCTGTTCTGCTACCTGTTGGTTTGGAGGCTGTGTGCTGCCAGGGCTGAGCCCTGTGGCCAAATTACATTGTGTCAGGGAAGCAGACTGGAAAGAGCAGGAAGCACACAGGGTGAGACCTCAGAGTACTGTCACCTGGATTGCATAGGTGCTCAAATGGTCATGAGGTGAAGTGTGTTGGAAATCAGATGGGAGATTTATGAACAAGCCTTCCTCTAGCCAGTAACCTGTTCTGTTTGGAGGCAGTTTCATGAAATGAAGGGCAAATATTCTTTTGGAGGTTTTTAGGGGAGGGTAGGTTGCCTTGGTTGGGTAGGTGTTCTTGAGAACACCACAAGAAGAGGATCCCCTGGGTAAGATGGCCAAGCAGACCATCTGGGCTGGGAGATTGGGCTTATACAGGCTGAGGGTTCTCGGTATTTATCTTGGGTTTTGCATGTCCTCACACTGAAAATGAGCTGAAGGAGCCTGCAGCCAGCAGCAGGGGATCACAATTGCTGAGAGGGGTTTGTCACATGCTGAGTGCTTTTATGTATTAAGCTCCAAGCATATAAATTTCCAAATGATAATAAGTTCCTTGATCTTCTTTAGCAATGACCTAAAAGAACACTCGGGATATTGTTCTGGTATTCTAGAAAATAGTTGAGCCCACATTTGACACATGTCCAACTGTAGGAAATTTATGAAGTTCTCTGCTCTTGTCACGTTAGTGCAAAGGACAGAGCTTAGGGCTGATTAGAGAGCTGAGCTGGCACTGAGTTAGCTCCCACATCTTCATGGAAAACCCAGCATATGCATTTGCCCCAGAAGCAGGAGAGCTCTGCTGACTTGTTCACCCACCTTTCTGAAATTAGGTTAGTGTGTGATGTGGAGGGCTCCCAAGAGTCCCTGTGTCCCACTCCCTAGCTTTAACTAGCCAGGAACAATCTTGCCCTGCATACAGAACCCTAAACATTGCCTCTACCCCCCCAAAGATGAAATATATTTTCGAATTTTACAGCTTTTTGTAACATTTTGTACATTTTGTAAGCATTGGATAAGAGGTAAGGAACAATTAAAATGCCAGATGGACTTTTATTAGTTGTGTTTAGGGTTGATATGTAAAATTCTAAAGACTGAAAAGCAATTTTTGAAACTGGTTCTTGATTTGAATTAATGTTCCTTAAGCAAGACAGAGAGTAAACAAGGTGGGCATGATTTCAAAGAGCTCTGAGTGACTGAGCTGAGCTGTATTACAAAAAGAACTGAAGAAAGTGTGAACATGAATAAGGAAACAAAGGTCAAGTAACATAAGTGATACAGGGTAATAATTTATTTTCCCTTCAGTGTGTGTAGTTTTCAGAAAGATTTTACCTTTACATGCAAAATAGTCTGACTGTAAAGTTTTTTCTGCTGTAAATGTTTGTATTTATCTATTATACTGTTTAAAAAAATATATATATTAACATATTTAATAGATGTTCTGCAGAGGAAGAAGAATGGAACTTATTTGCTATTCCAGAGTTTTTAGAAGACAAAAGTGTAAGAAGTGTATTAAAGAGAAGGATTGCTGATAGAAAACAATAAATAATGATATTACATAAAAGCAGTAAGAAAAGAGAAACAGAAAAGTTGATGCCAATGAAGATAAGACTGAAAAATGTAGAGGGAAACACAGAGAAAGATGAGGAGGAGGCAAAGTGAAATGAGAAAAACAAACAAAGGAAAGTTCAGGAAAAACAAAACATGCAGAAACTAGCAGTGAATTTTATACTATTGTAGGGAGTATAATAAGGAGAGAATGCCTTCCAGCAGAATGGCTTGTGGCTTGACTATAGGACACTGCTTATTTCAAGGGTGGAATACTGTGATGCAGTGCCTACTTTTAGGAGTGAAGTCTCCAAAACTGGTTAACCCCATTAGAACACAATGCTGACCTCTCAGCCAGAGCCTGCTTAGCCAGTGCAAAGACTGAGAGAGAGGAACACATTTGCCCACGTCTGGCTGGTCATATGAGACTGCCTCTATTAGACATAGAGAGAAATGGGTCCTGCTTGTTGGAGAATCTTTTACTACAGCACGTAGGGCCACGAAAACTCGGAGCAAAGCAGGGTGCAGAGCAGATGAGAGTCAGCCCTGTGCTGTGCTGAAGATACCAAGCCCTTGTTCTCATCCACACACCAGTTTATCATCTGTTCCAGGTGAGCTAAGTCAGGGTTTTAGTAACCCAGACTTCCCCACAATACCAGCTTCACAGTTAGCACAGACCAGCTGGAGAAGTCTGCTTGTAGCCTCTGCTGTGCTGACATTCTTTGGAGTGTTCCTGCACCGGTGAGCATCTCTGGCCCTGAAATCACAAAGATGAGGGAGGTGCAATGCAGTGAAGAAAAATGTGCTTGCAGTCCCACTTACATCCTGAATATTAGGCAACTATCAACCTTTTAATTATGCATAATACACCATTACCTTCCTTTCAGGAAGATGAGAGCAGAATTTGCACAACCAACTTTTTACGTAATATTTTAGTGAGTAAAACACCAGACATGAGGGATTTTTACTTAATAACACCTGGTCCTAGCAAGCCCCCATTTTTCTAATGAATAAACTGTTGTCTGGATGGAGGAAGAAGGAAAAAGAAAAAAGGAATTATAATCACATTGGCTTAGCTCTAATATTTGAACCAAATTACTTTTTTTTTTCTAATTAGTCTGCCCAATTTCCTCATTAGAGTTTCACAGATTTCCAGACAGCATTAGTTTTGTCCCAGAACTTATCTCACATTTATTTGCAAGTATCACATTAATGCATTAAGGTAATTGTTTCATTTTGTACTTGCATGGTGAAAAAAAATGTAACTGCTTTGTATTTCCTTCTGCAGTCCTTTATAATGAGAAATACTTCAGGAATAGGCAATTTTAAAGAACATAAATTGCTTCTCCCTCTAGCAAAAAGTCTGCAATCACTGATGAAAGGGCCCTTCTCTTCTGTACTGTTAATGAAGAGTCAGCAGTACAGGCTTCTCCAGCCATCCAGTGTAGAGGCCATTGACTCATGCCAAATATTCTGGTACTCTAATCTACCTGTTGGGAGAGGAATAGCCTTCAGAAACAGCCACTGTCTCCATTCCAGAAGCTTTGAATTATTCCAGTAGCTCTGAATAATTCCAGTGTGCTTTCTCACATTAGGTTAAGTTCCCTTGTATTGGGTTTGCATGGTAAGATTTTGGTAGCAGGGGTGGCTTCTGTGATAAGCTGGCAGAAACTTCCCCCAATGCCAGCCAGCTCCAAGACAGACCTGCTGCTGGCCAAGGCTGAGCCCATCAGCAATGGTGGTAGCGCCTCTGGGATAATGTATTTAAGAAGGGTGGGGGAGGATTGTGCAGAAGTAATTGTGGTCAGAGAGGAGAGGAGTGAGAATATGTGAGAGCAATAGTCCTGCAGACACCCAGGTCAGCGAAGAAGGAAGGGGAGTAGGTGCTCCAGGCACTGAAGCAGAGATTCAATGAGGCGGGATGTGTCTCTGCAGTCCATGGAGGTCTACAGTGGAGCAGGGATCCACCTGCAGCCCATACCAGAGCAGGTAGATGCCAAAGGAGGCTCTGACCTTGTGGGAAACCTGCACTGGAGCAGACTTCTGTCCAGAACTGTGGCCCCGTGGAGAGAGGAGCCCATGGTGGAGCAGGATTGCTGGCAGGACTTGTGACCCCACAGGGGACCCACACTGGACTAGTCTGTGCCTGAAGGACTGCTCCATGCTGGAGCAGTTCATGAAGAACTGAAGGCCACGCAGAGGACTCACATTGGAGAAGTTCATGGAGGACTCTCCTGTGAGAAGGACCCAAACTGGAGCAGGGGAAGAGTGTGAGGAGTTCTCCTGAGGAGGAAGCAGTGGCAGAAATGACATATGTTGAACTGGCTGCTGCCCCCTTCCCCATCCCCCTGCACTGCTTTCGCAGAGAAGGTGAAGAGTAGGGAATAAAGTTAAGCATGAGAAGGAGGGAGGAGTGGGGAAACGGTGTTTCTAAGATTTGGTTTTGTCTGTGCTTATCTTGACCCATGAGCCTTTCATTATATTTTCTCTCCCCTGTCCAGCTGAGGAGGGGATTGATAGAGTGGTTTTGGTGGGCCCCTGGTGTCCAGCCAGGGTCAACCCTCCACAGCCATCTTCACCAGGAGAAACTCCTTCTCCCAGAGGAGTTTACATTCCAGTCAGCCAGATGCTGGGGCTAGATCCAAACTTTGTACATGGGAATGGGAAACAGGAGAGATCCTCCTGTTGGAGCGGAACAAGAATGATCAGCCCACATACAGGAATCAATAATCTCCTGAAAAGAGATGTCAAAAAAGGCTTCCAAAATCCTTCCACATATAGCTGTGACTTAGACCCATCATGGCAATATCTGTAAATAAGAATTTTTTTAGTGTGAAGTCTACAATAATCTGCGTATTTTCTTTACTAAAAACAGGTGCTGGATCCTTTATTTTATTATCAATCTTTCTGAGCCACCAAGAATTCATTGCATTAAGTTCTCAGACCCTTTTGTCGGCTCTTTCACTGCAGCCCAGTGAAACAGGGTGCCTTGCTGGTATAAATTATCTTGGACTGTACTCCAACTTTTTGGTGAAATTTGCATCCCTCTGAGCAGCATTCAGTTGTGAGCCTGTTATCTCCTTTCTCTGGCCCAATTAATTTTGAGGTGGATCAATTTAATCCTTGAATAGCTTGAACAGATGCTTGCCTCCTTCCAGCTTGTGTCCATCTTTCTCTGAAGGCCTCTCTGTTGGTGATACATGCTGTGTGTCAGCCCACGTTGCACATTCAGGGGTACCATTCTGGAAGAATGAAAGTTCATGGAATGGAAGAAGAGTTCATGACAGCATCTCAGACAGCAAATAAGGGTTTTCTTCATTCATGCAAACTTAAACCAGAGTTAAATTGAACCTGTCCCTTAGGATTGACAGAGGACTTGTATAAAACCAAAGCAACAGGATTCATTTTGTTTTAATATTTTGTTTACAGAATGGTTTTTCACACATCTTGCTACATATTTGTGTGGCTGGGGAATCACTGGTGAGAGAGGAGAGGAGCCAAGATATTCTTTTTCCTTGAGTCACTAAAAAAACTATGAAGCATTTCATCAAGGAAAATTGGTGAGTTTCTGTGCTCTGCAGCCGTGCTTTTGTAAGTATGAACCTACTGTCAGTACTTAAATGAATAGTGTTCTCAAGCTGAACCTTTCAGAAGGAATTTTAAAGAAGAAATTGGTCTGGAGCCAGAGGCAGAGCAGAAAAAAGGGAAAGAGCCACAGATTAAAAGAGCAGCATGAGGCCCAGCAGTAGGTAAGCATTGTGGATGGAATTGGAACTGGTGACATTTATACTGCAATAACACTGAAAGGCTGTCATGAAGGGAAAGGACACTTTAGAAAGGCCTTGTGAATATGTGAATGGCTGAGTGGCTGACAAGGCCTGATAGAAGAAAACAGAATGGTACACATGGACTAACAAGGAAGATAACAATTCACTGAACTATCTGGTCATACTCCACCCAACCTTTACCCTCCCACCACCAGTACATAGGTTTAAACTGTGGAACAAAACAACAGCAATCGCAAAGCAGTGCTTGTGTTTTAGTAGCTAGTTGGGTACTTGATGGGTTACTGCAGTCCATGTCCTATGCTTGGCTCCCATCCTCTGAAATTCTGTCTTTCTCCTTTGCTGCTGATTTTGCTACACACTTGAAACTTGGACCTTGACATTCCAGACAAACTGTTCAGTTAGTGCTGGGACAAAGTGAGGTCAAGTTGAAGTCCTGGCTGTCCTTGCAGCTGACCTTCAAGCTGAACACTCTAGAGCAAAGCAGTAAAGCTTTCTGCTGCTTACAGTCCTCTGAAGTCCTACAAGACTGGCCTTCTGAGGATTGCTGTTTTCCACCCCACACCCCCCTTGCCTGGATCCGTTAACGTCAGATGGATGACCCGTATGACGTACAGTCTAGAGACGTATTTCTTCTGCCTAGGTCCTCTCAGGAATGGGCAGGCATATTTAATCTTCTTTTGAAAGCCCTGCTCAAGAGACATGACTAACATGCTGGCTGTCTTTGCCTGTTTTTTTTTTTCTTTCTGTCACTTGATCCCACTTGTTTAGGCCTGTTGGCAGAAGCAGAAATGTTGTGCGTGGAAGTGTGTTGAGAAGGAGGCTGTGGCAGTTCTCACACGTGTCTTTTCAATTACAGAGTGATTCCAAACATCAAGGGAAAGTGTCAGCCAATCTGAGAGTTCCTGCCGCAGTCGGCAAGACTTTGGATGAGCGCTCTGTTGCAGTGGAGCACGTCAAAGGTAATTCCAGAGCGACTAAGTGGTTTCCTGTGTGAACTGCTTTGGGGTGACATGGCTGGGGAGAAGCAGAGTGACAGAAGCACTCAGAGTAAAAACACACTTTTTACCTTTCTTCTAGGTATCCTGCCAGCAGCAGGAGCAGAGCAGAAAGAATATTTTGTCCCTTCTTCTAAGAATAAGGTACTTAGTTCTGTTGCAGTTGAATTGCATTGTCTTTGACTGAAGTCAGATGCAGTGTGATGCTGCTCTCTTGACAAGGATTCGTTTCTCCACTGTGTCTCTGTTTTCTTGCTCACTTAGCTGCCTACAGTGGGGCGAGAAGATCTTCAGCTAAAATCTGATGCTTCAACTCAAACAGACTCTCCGGTGGACATACAGGTGAGTCTGTTAATAGAGACAGACGCAGGTATCCCTAAATCGAGCCTGTCCGTGTAAGCTCAGGTGTTCTTTCCACTGAATTCATTTTGAAATGCTGCTGAGAGGAGGTGATTGAGTGTGGACCTGTGCTATACTTTGGACCTCATTTCCTTTGCATTCTGAAGCAGGAAGGCTGGAATAAGGCTTGCTCCAAGTCCCATTTAGCTTCACTTTGAACACTTCCATAACTTGGTCCAGTGTCCCACCACAGTCCTTGCAATATGTCCAATCTAAACCTAACCTCTTCTCATTTTAAACCACTGCTTCTTGTCCTCTGGCTACTGGCTTTGGCCCTCGCTACTGGCTCTGGTAAACATATCTCTCCCTCTTTTTACATTGAAAGACAGCAGTAAGTTCTGCCCAGGCTGAAAAACCCCAAGTCTGTCAGCCTTTTTCATGGGAGGAGTATTGCAACCCTCTGAACATCTTTGTGCTTTGTGAAATCCTGTCCACTCATAGAGTCACTGTTCAAGATACAGACAGGTAACATCAATTAACTTCACATCCAAACCAGACTGGACTCAGGGAAATTAATGTAACGTACTGCTAGTTAGTAGAGAGAAGGATAATAAGGAGTAAGACCTTTAAACACCTTCCCTCTACCTGTTCCATCTTCCCAGGCTCAACTTCTGTCCTGATTTCTCTTCCTCCTCTCCCACAGTGGCACAGGAGGATGGGGAATGAGGGCTGAGGCCAGTTCACCAGACTCTTCTTCATTATCATGCCTCTGCTGCTTCCTCCTCAGGCAGGATTTCTCACACTCCTCCCTGCTCCTGCATGGGATCCCTCCCATGGGAGACAGTCCTCCATGAACTTCTCCAACCTCAGTCCTTCCCATGGGTTGCAGTTCTCCATGAAGTGCTCCAGCTTGGATCTCTTCCACACACTGCTGTCCTTCAGGAACAGATGGCTCCAGAGCGGATCCCCCCATGGGGCATAAGTCCTGCCAGCAAATCTGCTCCAGTGTGGGCTTCCTCTTTTCATGGGGTCACAAGTCCTGCCAGAAGCCTGCTCCAGCCGTAGGCTTCCCACAGTGTCACAGCCTCCTTCAGGCATCCCCCTGCTCTGGTGTGGGGTCCTCCAGGGGCTGCAGATGGATCTCTGCTCCACAGTGGACCTCATGGGCTCTAGGGGGTTTACCATGGGCTACAGGAGAATGTCTGTTCTGGTGCCTGGATCACCACCTCCCTCTCCTTCTTCACTGACCTGCAAGGCTGTTCCTCTCACATTCTTACCCCTTTCTTGTCTCTGCTGTTCAGTGTTTATTAACTTTTCTTCAGTACATTATCACCACCATTGCTCAGCTTGCCCCGTGACGGGTCTATCTTGAAGCCAGCTGGCATCAGCTCTGTCAGACATGGGGAAAGTTTCTGGCAGATTCTCACAAAAACCACCTCTGTACATCCCCTGCTACCAAAACCTTGCCACGCAAACCCAGTACACTCACACAGATATAGATAGGTGCATGCCTGTTTGATTAGTTCCTGGGCAAGTTCCTTGGACTGTATCTTTGTTCCCACATCTGACTTTGTTGTAGGACTCTATTTTTGGTGTTGCATCTTCATTTTCAGTCATTGCACTCGCTTCTACACTTACTCGGAGTAAATGAAAACTGCTGCATTCACTGACCTAAGTAAAATTCAGTGTAATTTATATAATTTCTTAGGTGTAATAATATAAAGCTTGTGCCTGATACAGTGAGGCACTGGAAAAATGTTTAATACTCTTCTTTCATCCTACTAGGGACCAGGAACAAGAAAGTGCTGTAATCTAAAGAGATGAGCCACTTAATATAGGTGAATCAGAAGAGCTGAGAAAGATATATCACTAGGAGGCAGAGATTAATGCCTGAATTTTCAGAAGATTATAAATTCTCTCTTTGGGACCTGAAGGAAGTGGCAGAGCTATTTAAAACTATTGAGAACTAACTGCCTTAAAAATTAAGTTTTAAGTGACATACTAACATCTATCCAGAAATCAATAGCGAACTAAAGAGCTGAATTCAGATTTTCTGACTCCTAGATAAATACCACCTATAAATCCTCTGGGCAGAATCTCAGTCTCTGGCAAAACTCCTATTATCTTCAGTGGGAAAGTGTTCATTCTCAGCTCTTCCACATCTCTCATACAATATCCCAAGTCACAAATATCCCTGATATAGTGTATACAAGATAGGAAAAAGAATCATTCTTGGAAGTCATCCTGTGCCTTACAGTGCAAAATCCCTCACACTGAGAGCACTGTTGTGAACAACTCACATTCGTGTTAATGGAATATTAACTTTAAAGTTTCTTTCTGCCCTCTTGCCTGTGTTTCTCCTCCTGTGCATCCATCAGGAAGCCAGAGTAACCATACAGGTGGCATTGTGAACAAAAGCAATACACCAAATGGTATTTAATATTATAACTTTTGCTTACCTCCATTGTGGAACATGGTTTGTTCTGGGTAGTGCACAATAGCTTTGTTGTCAAAAAGCGGAGAAATTTCTTACGATAAAAAATATAAAACTGATTCACTGGCAAAAAGCAGTTTTACTTCTCCAGCCCAGAAAACTTCAAAATGTCATATTTTGCTGAGAGAAGAAGAACAAGAGAAAGGGAAAAACTGAATAAAAAACAAATATAGGACATCTTTGTCATGAAGATTAGAAAGAAAAAGAAGATCTTTTTCTTAAAGGAAAAGCAGGAGGAAAAGAACCTTCAACTTCTTTCCCAAAAGCATCTAACATTTGGGGAAAAAAAATAAAGAAGCAGCCCAGGAACCCTGAGTCCTTGCTGCTGTCAGGTGAAGTCAACCTGAGACAGACAGAAAAGAGCTGCAGCCTGTGCTGGGGATTTGGTGGGGATTTGCTCTGGGTCAGCCCATGTCATCACTTTCATAGCAGTTACAGGTGATGTGGGCAATGACAAAAATGTCTCTGAGTGTTTCAGAGAGGATTTATGCAGTTATGAGTAATTCAGGACATGTGACTTGGGGCCAAGTCACTGGTTATCTCCAGCTCCTTGAGGGAGTATAGGCAGAAGGGTGTGGGGGAGTTAAAATCCCTCTGCTTCTAGCTTTGATTAAATCCATTCTTTTGGGATACTTTGGTGAGTCAAATGCCATTAAAATATCTCAGATCATCTATAGACTAAACTAATCCCCATATTTGTTGTCTGGCAGGTGTCTTCTTAAAGGTCAGACTGACAGGGACCACTGTGAGTTTTTTTGCCTTTACTCATAGTCCAGGATGTGCTGCCCTTTCCCACCAGCATCCGCTAACATCATCTAATTATTCACTGATGCCGGACAGATTGTGTTTTTAATCTTGCCTGCTCTTTCTGTTGGACATCATAGTTGGTGGCTTCTGGGATGAGGTGGTGGGTTCATTGGAGGTGCTGGTGAGTGCTGCACGAGCAGCTGTACTGAGGGACACAGAAGCTGCTGTGTGGATCACCCTTGCTTAGACATCCCTATCAAGGCTGTCAGTGATGGTAAGGTGGGCAGCTTTGGTGATCCTATCCTCCACATCCCTCACTGCTGTGGGGACAAGCAAGGTAACAACTGCCCATGACTGAAAAAGGCTTGTAGGTAAAACAGCAGGTGAAGCATGACTGGAACCTGGAGATGAGAAGGATAACACCAGCTGTGTAGCCAATGTGCTGGGCACAGGCTGAACAAAATAGTTTCTCGATAGTTTGTAATAATCTTTTAAAACACCTTTTTTTTAGTAGGGGGAATATTCTTATCAACCAATTCTTTCAGGGAAGACTTTGCTAGTCTTGCCTAGCCTGTCATGACCTTAAAACAAAGTGTTGCACACCCTTCCATACTAGGTTATGCATTGTACATGCTTCAAAACAACCTCTCTGCACCTCTGGTCTTCAGCTCTTTTTTATTCTTCCTCAAATTACCATTGCTCTCAAAATTTGTTATGATTTCACTGGAAGATGTCAAATAAACCTCAAGTGGGATTCTTCAGTGATGTGGATTGGTGGGATTTAGTGAACTGAGTGTAATAATTTAAACTCATGGTCTTTAAAATTTTAGCTCTCATTGTGCACAGTTTTCTTCCTGGTATTCTGCAGTGGCCAGTACAGCCTTCACCATCATTCCAGTCAGTAATAAAAAAAATTTGAATTGGCCTCTGGTATCTTATGTTTTATTTCTGCTGGTTTATTGATGTCTTCAGGTTCCAGTTATGTCTCCTAGACAATTCACAGTTCCAAATCAAATGGCACTATACTCATGGCGAAGTGATAATCACAACATTTTTACTGGTCTTTGGATTCAAAATCTTATGCTACTATTATAATGTTATGTTAAAATCTATTATATGTTCCTCTGATAAAGTATCCTTAAATTTCAAATAAATTAATCTGCTAGTAAAATTAATTTAGCTGTGCCTAAAATTGAAAGGAAACATTAAAAAGGGGAATTTAAAAAAAACCACAAAAATTACACATTTAACTGTGTTTGTTTTATAGTTCATCAGTCATGATATGATCTTTGCTTTCTCTTGAAACATCTCAGATATGACTAGTGCATTGTGAGAGACTTTTCTGTTTTAAGATAAATACATGGAGCAAACAGGAGAGACAACTGCCAGATGAAAGCTTCTACTACCTTCTACATGAAAGTTTGTACAAATAAACTCCACCTTTGTCCTTCCACTGTGATTAGCTTAAGCGGTACCACAGAGAATCTGCAGCATTCTGGGTATCTTCAGGCTGTCCTTGGGGCAGGGACCAAGCTCACTTGTAGAGGACAAACACAAGTGGACAAGTTCTTTATTGTGAACTAGGACTTGCAAGAAGTGGTTGGGTGAGTTTTTACTCACTCTTTGAGCACCAAAGTCCTTCTTTTTGTAGGACATCTGACATAGTAGGTTTTGTCCATGGAAGAACAAGGGCTGCAACTGCCAATCCAGCTTGTACTGGCAACCCCAGGTGCTGAAAAACACTGGTTTCAGCGAGGTGGGACACTGTTTGCTGCCAGTGCACATAATGCTGACTACCGTGTTCTTCCACAAACAGCTTTTGCTATGCATTCTCCATGCTGCTGCTTCCTTTTTTACTCTTTTTTTCTTTTTTTCTGAAGCAGGGCTTGTATTCAGCTGCCATTGGAGAAGTTACCACAGTTACTCAAGCTCTCAAATCTTCAAGAGTCCCTAGTAAATTTTTATTGCCTTACATGATATATATATATAATTATACATGATGATATAGATGTTCTATATAAATATAGAACAATTTAATTACACTTTACTACATTGACTTGCCATGTAAACTGAACTATAGTATAGTGCAAATTAAAGAGGAAAAAAAATTTGCTTTCCAGTATTTTAAAGGAGATTGCAAGGCAAACAGACAAACAAAAAACCCCCCATGCACACAAAAGGATGCAATGTATCTCACTTATTTTCCCTTACTGGCGGTGCAGATATGTACACTTAAGTTGTCCCCTTAGGCCCTCTTTTTAACTGTGATGAGTACAAGATATTTTTTAATCAGGATTCCTCTTTACTGTTTTAAAGGTCTCTTCACCAGCTATAATGAGATTCCAAGGTATTCTGTTTAAATACAAGCTCCTTTTGTTTCAGGTGACCCTCAACTCTAAACTTTTCAGGCCAGATGTAAGCTTTACTGACCAAAAAACACATTAAATTACCATAAAAAAAAAAAAAGGCAGAAGAGACGGGGCTGGCATTTGATCCTCTTGCCTAGCCCAGCCAAATTTCATATTACTAGACAATGCCTTTTTTAAAGTTGGGTTGTGTTTTTTTTTTCTCCAGTCACTAACACTAGGTTTTGAGGCTGTTTCCATTCTTTTAATCCGTGTCAGGGGTCTCCTCTCACTTATATCTCATGAGTGGGATATGTGAACTGCTAATGGTGGCTCAGCCCATGGACAGATGCATGGACAAAGATCACAAGAATGGCTTTCTGCTGGTATGCATGAGTGTCTGACTGAAAGCCAAGTGACATATGAAAGGAAATCCTCCTAAAATTATCACCGAGATTTAAGTTAGGCTCATTGTCTTGCTGACCTGCAGGAGGCTAAAAGTGATGATTGTTTATCAATTTTATCTTGAGCCACACTGACTATACACATGATTTTCCATAATATATAGAGAAAATGTGTGTATCATTACAGAAGAGACAATGTGAGTGGCTAGTTTACCAACTATGTCTTTCCAGAAATCCGTGTTCAAAGAGGAGGCAGAGGATGTGTGTTACAAAACACTCCTGGCTGCTTAGCACTGTGACAGATACCTGGTACATATTTAAAAAGGAGATTGGGAACATGATTCAGTGATCAGAAAAGTGAATTGTAATGAGATTTAATAGTTCTATACTCAGAATTGCCAAGGAATATTCTAGCAAGATCTCAGTGTCAACTCTATAGCTGCAGTGAAGAGCATCACTGAAAACTGGGCATTAATCCCTTCATTTCATTACAGTTATGGGGCAACTGCAAGTGTTGTCATAAAAGTGAAAATATGGGTAAGGAAATAAATTTCATTTTTAATTGCATTTTCTCGAGACAGATTACATTTACTTCACTTTATTAATAACATTGCTAAAAATGTACATCCTGCAATATCTTTTCATGTGAGGATGATCAACCTAACACATACTTTTCCTCTCTAAATTCTCCCTGCACTGGAACCAGCACCAGGGGGATTTATTTACATTTCTATGACGTTTTTATTTTAAAATCTTGCTCACTATCTTAGGCAATTAATGCATGCCATTGTCCGTCAAGGCCAAGGAGATGCTTTTTTAAAATGCAACATAAAAAATCATTAACTCTCTTATCTTCCTGTTGCAGTTTAAATATTCATGTATTTTCAATGCACATTCAGTTAGAAAACAGCAAGTTTCCCAATGAAAAGTTTAACAGTGGCATGTTGCCAAAATAATTGTTTGGCCAAGTACAGGAACAAGATGGACAAGCCAAGTAATCATCCTAGAACACAGTGGTCCCAAAGAGAGCTCTGTGTTTACAGGGCCCTGCATCTTCCAAAGTTAATTTGGAAAGGTTTCCTACTGTGTATTTCAATAAAAAGCAAAATGTAGTTTCTAATTTACTTTCCCCAAATAAGAGTCTTAAATGTTGACAAATGCTGTAAATGTCATCTGCTTGGGATGTGCCCTGTACAATGTGATAATACGGGAAACTTCTTTCAGAAAATTCTAGAATCTTAAACATTAATCCTAAATCAATGGAGTTTCCTTTTGCAGAACTGGTTGTCCTATTGTGTCCAATTTTTTTTTTCTAATTAAATACTGGAGAGAATACACAAGTAACAAGAAAATTGGCACACACCTCAAGGTGAGCAGACTAGGGATTCAATCCGCTAACCAGCCTGTCACACTGAGTGCTTAGGAAATAACTCATTGTTTTAAAAAAAGTTCTTTTTTCCTTCAAATCTCAGCTGTGGAAAATCTGCAGGAAAGTTCCACAATGTTATACTGCTAAGCACATGGAAAACAGATAACTTTTCTACACCATTTTCTCTTGACAGATAGGGCTGGGCTCGTATCCTGGTACGCAGGGTCATGGGCCAAACTTTGTCTCTGAAGCCTTCTTAAGTGTTCCTGGCTCTCCCTATTCTTATAACACTACATCACTGCTAAAGCCAAAAAACTTCTTGCAATTATCTTCGCTCCCTTACAAGCACTCCAAACCCCTGACACACTCATTCCTTCTTTCTGTGGTGATTTTGCAGTGTCTTTTTGTCACTCTGTGCTTATTCCACATATTTATGACATTCTGATTTTCAGGTTTGGGTAGCTTTCATTCTGCAGAATACACATTTTATATATATACATAAATTTTTATATATGAAGTATAAACACACCACTTTCTTCCCATGCTCATTACTTATTTGTAGTAAGCTCTACAATACCTCTAAATATTACCAAGTACACTTGGGTGCAACTATACAGAGTATTATACAATATAAGTAGATGGTACTATTTCTGTACCACCATATCTTACCATGTGAGCAGAACGTTGGAAGGACATAAAAATGATTAAGTGGAGCAAAGAGATGAAGTGGCACATCCTACAATGCCAATGGTACCAGAAAGGGAAACAATTTCCAGAAGCTGTTGTTTCTGCTCTGCTTCACTTCCTGTGGCTGGCTCCTCCTGCTTTAATCCCTTGAATATCACATATTTTCATTTATTATCTCCTGTTGTGTCACTTTTATACATAGAAAATGTGTCACAGGTGCAGAGGATGATATTTACTTGAAACTAGGCCAAGCAATGCATTAAGTGAAAGTAGCTCAACTTTTGTCACTGACAGTTTTTTGGTTTTCCTTAAAAATTTTGAAACAGGTCTGAATTTCAATAGTAATCCTGAACAAATTTGGGTTACAATGTGATGTGAAGGTATGACAGCAGAACTTAGTCTGCTGTTTCCAGTGACTTTGGGGGAAGTATTTGGTTCCTGCTGCTCAGATTGCCACTCATAAGAAACATTGCCAATAACACATTTGGCCTGAGGGTATAATAGTTCCTCAGAAGCCCTGATAATCAGTTTCACAGCACCCTTACGTGTAGTTACTGGAAGCTTTTGTTATGCTTATTTTACAAAATACAGTGAAACACAGAGGGCTAACTTGTTACTCCAAGACTGTTCAAATCAGTGGCAGAACTGGAAATGGCATTGCCATCGCCCCTGCCCAACACCAGGGCCCTGAGGGCACCAGCAGTTCTCACTGGTCCTGACCAGCCTCACATGGGGCTCCCCTCAGAACTGTCCACAGATGTAATATCCCATTTCAGCTCAGCCTGGTGCCTTCAGTTTGTGCCAGAGCTGCCTTGCAAGTGTGCTGATCTCCAGCCCTGCTGCTCCTCTGGATGGACCTCTCTGACTCACACTGCTGGATGTCTCCAGCCCCATCTCCTGGATGGGCACATTGTAGCCCCATCACCAGCCTTGCTGGTGAAATTTTTTTTTTCAGGAAAGCTTCAGCTTCAAACAGATCAGAAGATTAATCTTTATTGTCAGTTTTCTTTGAAACACTTTAGCTTTTCACCAAGGAGAGGAAATATTTTGTCAGAACAGCTATTCCATTTCTGAAGACATTTTTAGTTGGGAAGACTGACTTCATAACAGTTATCGAGTTCTTTAGCGAAATGATGCCTCTGGTGAACCCACAGGAAATGTTTTCTGGAAAAAAAAAAAACAAACCACCTGTAAATAAAAGAAGAAAGTACAGTTCAAGGTATTTTTGTGAATCTGTCCTATTGTCACAGATGTGGGGAAATAGCTGTCAGAAGCAAACATTTCTTGCCCCAGAAACAGGATGGAAATATTAATGCTTACTGATGGATTACATCAGTCCTCTCAGTCAGCAAACACATACTTAGCCCATTGCAGAAGACAAAACTTGAGATTTGGAGTGATTTAGAAGATAAGTGTGACCATGTCATGTGTTCCAAGAGTGCTGTTGAAAACAAAGGGAATACAAAGAACGGACTGTCTACAAGTCTTGCCAAAATTAGCAAGGAACAAGCCTAATGCCTTCTGATTTTTTCCCTTGTGAACCCATGTTCTGCTTCCTGTGAAGCCTGAGCAAGATTTTCAGAAAAACAATTCAGTGCAGGACACTACATTTATTAATGTACTCACCATATGAAAGGATGAAGGCAAAGCAATAAGAGTATTCTTTGGCCTGAAAATTCTCTTTTCAAAAAAACAACAACCACCAAAAACCCAGAATAAAAAAGCACCCTCGAAATAAATTAAAGAACATGAAGCAAGAGCAATAAGGTACACTAGGGAAAGTTTTCTAAGTCCATTACTATACACACTTCAAGGCCTTAAGAGGAAAAAGGCCTTGTTGCTGTGCATGGAGTAGCTATGGAAAATACGCCCACTTGTGCCTTACTGCGTAATTAAATGCACTATAAATTATTGATGTGCCACGATGGCACACAAGAGAATATAAAAAAAAGAGTATTACACGGAACCATTGCTTCAAACCAGCTGTCTCCTTCCTCAGATTAGCTGATGTTTTCACCTCCTAAAAGGAAGTTAAATGATGTATGAATGAGAGAAGGAGCACACAGCCAAAAGCATTACAGTTAGTATTTTGCTGCTGCTGTTTTTTAAAGCATAAAATTGCCATGGATAGTGCTGCTTGGGGGAAAAGGTTTATTTTCAAAACTCAGTCTCAATAAGAGGATATTTTGAAGATGGTATTTTTCAGTTCAGGTTCTACAAGCAGTAATAAAGACCAGTGGGATCCAATTATTTACACCTTTAATGAGCCTCATTAACTCACTTTAAATGTGTGTAAAAGCATTATGTTAATTTAGGATTTGGAAGAGATATACCTGTTTATACTGAAGTAAGAAGCTTCAGTATCTGTTTATACTGAAGTGGTTACAATGACTGGTCTAAGACGACTCAGAGACTCAGACTGATCTGTCCAAGAAAAATAGAGACACTCCCTATAACTTACTAAAATAAACAAAAATATTTTTGTGGAATATTACGAGATCTATGACTGTCTTATCCACCGAAGCTGAACACTCTGGTAGAAGACCCATCAATTGACAAAACTACATTGTTATAAATGAAAGGACATTGATTTATTATGCTGAAGTTGAATTCAAATTAGGGGCTTTCCAGAAGTGAGACCTGCACCCATTTTTAGTTCTTATCAGCAAGTCAAATCTGAAATAAAGTGTGCCAAGGGGGAACTCAACATAATGACCACCTCTGCATCAGCTCAGATGTTCCACAAATTACACAGTGAACATTGCTGGATCTAAACATTAGAGTTCTCTTCCTCAGAAAGATTTAGACTCAGAAAAGTCTCAAGTGTCGTAGTTTTATCCTGAATTTTATTTTTTTTTCTTCTCTCCTACTGCTGGAAATCATTTGACTTCTGAGAAATGCAGGGGTGGGCAAGAAAGAACAATTAGTTATGGTCATTTGCACTCAGATAACTCTCATCATAAAGGATTTGCCAGTACATATTTTGCTGCCTTCTACAGGCTACAGTTAGATTTGTCCATTCCTTATCCATGGACTCTGACATTAATAGTCACGAGATTCAGAACACCATAAGATTTTTTTCCCTTAAGTTTTTCATAGGAAAACTTCATTTTCATAGAATTTTTTCAAAAGGAAATAAAAATGAAACATTTCTTTTCTGATTGTTTTTGGCCAAAATGTCCTTCTAATAACTAACTATGACAGTAAAGTCAATGTTTCCGAAGCTGTGACTTTTGAATCACTTACAGACAATGCATTTCTTTGTAGCACATTTCCTTTGGGAATCTCTGTTTACCAGGGATCCATTTTGTTTACTTCTGGGTATGGGTCTCTGCAGACTGATAGGTAATGCATTGATTTTTGTCTGACCAGCTATGAGATTTTCAAGGGCACTGGGGATATTTTGATAGTAGCCCAGAGAATATGGTCAGGGAAGGCAATGAAGACAGATGAATTGCTTATACAAGGCCATAGCTGAAATAAAACTTTTATTAAAAGACTTCTAACAATGATTTACCTGTGCTCTATGAAATAAAAAGTATGTGCCAATATTGTGAATTTCATAGTGTGTTGTTTTGACGATGCACATCAAAATAAAAAGTCAACATTTCCAAATGCTTTCAGTGAAAAACACATAAAAAACCCCAACCAAAACCACACAGAAACAAAAAATGCAACAAAAGAAAGAGAGGATAACTTTGCCCTTTTTTTAATAAAACCACATGTGGAAATGACAGAATTTCCCTAAACTGTTCAGATCTCTCTGTGTTTTACTCCTCTCTATAACAGATGCTGACCCTACACATCGCAGGGGACAGATACTTTGCTTTCAGCACTGAAAGCATGGAGATCTACCTTTGGTCTCATGAACACCTCTGAATACTATCGTGCTTTCTGTGGCCATCTGTCAGTGATATCCAAAATATTCCTTCTATTTAGACATTTTTTAAAAGTCCTATGCTTTTCTGAAAAGAAATACCCATAATCTGACTTTGTTCTCTCACTGTATTTCAAAATGGGCAAAGCGTAAGACATAGTGAAAAACACAGGGTCCTTCTAGATGACAGATTGTAAGAGTATAATTTCAGGGACATATAGGAAAATTTGAAATGAAAAGTTAAAAAAAAAAAGTCAGCATTTATGATAATTCCAACTCCCCCCACTTTTTTTTTTTTTTTTTTAAAGATTGTGATCTGTGAGGAAGAGGGGCTGATTAATGTTCTTCAGGGGAGTTGGCAATTTGATCACTGCAAAGTGCCAAACGGTCAAAGCCCAAGCAGAAGAGGGAGTGAGTAATTCAGTGGTTTGTTTCTCCTTGCTCTTAGTAGTTGAGGTCCCCCAGGACTACAGCAGTGCTGAGCAGCCAGAGGGTTTCATGGATCAGTGGCTCATTCAACCACAGCACAAAGAGGAGAAGCAGAGATGAAAGCAAGATAATAGTGGCTTTTCCACATGTATGTCACGAGGAAAATGAATTACCCTGGAGAGATTTTGAAGGGGAGGGCAGAGAGAGGGGGCAAAGGCACTAAGGTTATGGGCAGGCAGTGGAGGGAATATCCTGACTGGAGTTCAATCTCAAAGGTGCAGGGCTGGAAGAGGGCAAAGCCTTGACTGCTGGATGCAGGAGGCTGCAGGCAGCAAGCCTGGCTCTCTGTCAACATGACTGAGATGAACTTTCAGCAACATCCATGAAGGCTTTGAGTCATCAGAGGGTAAAATGTTCTTGATTAGGGAGAGCTGAGGAATATTACAGTAGCAGGTCATGCATGACCTCCTGGACAAAATGGTTGGTTGGCCTTTTTCTTGGGTGAATTCATAGTAAATATTTTGGTAGTATTTTAAATACTTCTTACTCCTGCATAAAGGAGCAATCACATAATTTCATGCCATGAATAGTAAAAGCCTCCCTTGGAGATGATAAAATCCATTTGAGAGTTATTTCTTGCAGTGCTTTGTGTGTAATTTTCCCTGACCTCACAGTTAGCAAAAGAGGGTTGTTGTGAATTAATTCACTAATAGTTTCATAATGTCATGACTGGGTGCTGGTTCAGTATTTGACAATGAAACATTAATTCCCATCATTATATTCCTGGGAAAAACTGTGACAGAAAACTGCGTCTGTCACTTTTCAAAATATCTTCATTTAAAGTTTTGAAAGTAGGCAGAGGTTTTTTTTATGCTGTTAACACATTATGGTTCAATGTGGAAAATATGCCCTGGCCGGTGTAACTCCAATCTCCAGTCAAAGCCATTATGAATTTTGTAGTAGAGATATTGATCCAATTAATGTCAGAGCCTCACTGACCACTCCTGCAGATGCACACACCCAGAACTGCATTTTCTGTGCTGGTAACATGAAGTTTCTTTTTTCATGTGCTCAGTGTTATAGAACTTTTTCTTGAGCAGAAAAAAAAAGACCACAAAAACAAACCCACAACAAAAATACAGGAGTGATGATCACTTCAGAATCGAGGTAATTTTGAAATCACATCTATCCAGTATATGTCAATAATACTAACATTTAAGTTTTCCAAATGCAACCAGAAGGAGACCACAGCCTTTGCACACACCTAACAGTGCAGGGTCTCTGGATCAGTCTGGACCTGTATTAGCCTGAACAGATTTAAGCTTGTTTTAACTGTGAGAGCAATTCTCTATCCATGAAACAGTCCAACTCAGCTTTGCCTAACTTGTTCTAACTTAGTTCTGTGACTACCCACTGAGTAACTAACCTGACATTGTGTACAGCAACTTCACATGGTGTATAGCTTTTCTGTCATAATTAACTTGGGCTGTGAATGTGTCATTATGATGGGACTAATAACAACTGCATTGTATTTTAATTATGTTCACAAAGTATCCCCAGGGGTACTGAGGGAATTGGCAGAAGTGCTCACTGAGCCACACTCCATATGGCATTTCACAGAATCACAGAACATACTGTGTTGGAAGGGACCCACAAGGGTCACAGAAACACAGAATGAAATAGGTTGGAAAAGACCTCTGAGATCATCAAGTTCAACCTATGATCTACCACCACCTTATCAACTAGAGCATGACATTAAGTGCCACATCCAGTGTATTCCTAAACACCTCCAGGGCCAGTGACTCCACCACCTTCCTGGGCAGCCCATTCCAAAACCCAATCGCTCTTTCTGTGAAGAACTTCTTCCTAACATCTAACCTAAACTTCCCCTGAAGCAGCTTAAGACTATGTCCTCTTGTCCTACTGCAAGTTGCCTGGGAGAAGAGGCTGACTACAAGCTCCCCCCTCAGCTTCTTCCTCTCCAGGTCAAACACTCCCACCTCCCTTAGCTGCTCCTCATAAGAGAAGCATTGTGCTCCAATCCCCTTCACCAGCCTTGTTGCCCTTCTTTGTACACAATCCAGCTCCTCAACATCCTCCCTAAACAGAGGGGCCCAGAACTGGACAGTACTTGAGGTGCGGCCTCACCAGTGCTGAGTACAGGGGCAGAATCACTGCCCTGCTCCTGCTGGCCACACTATTGCTGATACAGGCCAGGATGCCACTGGACTTCTTGGCCACCTGGGCACTCTGCTGGCTCATGTTCAG
>JAWMRA010000001.1:36555559-36578898 GCA_035584735.1 Pseudotriccus pelzelni | reverse complement strand
TGCTGGCTCATGTTCAGCCTCCTGTCGATCAGCACCCCCAGGTCCCTTTCTGCCTGGCTGCTCTCCAGCCGCTCTGTCCCAGCCTGGAGCGCTGCAGGGGTTGTTGTGGCCAAAGTGCAGGACCTGGCACTTGGCCTTGTTGAACCTAATACCATTGGATTTGGCTCATCTATCCAGCCTGTCCAAGGTCCCTCTGCAGAGCCCTCCTACCCTGCAGCAGATCAACACTCCCCCTCAATTTGGTGCCATCTGCAAATTTGCTAATGGATTATTGAGTCCAACTCCTGGCTCTGCACAGGACCAACCCCAAGAGTCACACCATGTCCCCAAGAGTATTCTCCAAACATTTCTTGAACTCAGACAGGCTTGATGCTGCCTGGCAAAACAGGAGTTTGGTAAGTGTAATGCCCATCTACAAGAAGGGGTAGAAGGACAATCCAGGGAACTACAGGCCTGTCAGCATGACCTTGGTGCTGGGGAAGACCAGGGAAGGTGAGATCATCCTGAGTGCTATCATATGGCACTGCAGGGCAACCAGGTATGGGACAGGAACTACAGAGCAGTGTTGAGTTACTGCAGTTTTGTTAACATTAAGCTGAAAGTAAGTCACGAATAGTAGATTAACAAGTTCTGGAGTGTCAGCTCTGGAAAAGACTTTATTGGATGCTTGAGTAGATGAAAATACAAGCTTAGGTGATGACTCTTTTAGTAGAAAGTCTGAATCAGTAGCTTAAAACTCAGCACACAGCAAATTATTTATTATAGCAAGGGTTTGTTCTGCCTGCCTCTTTGCTGACTCTTGCCTTTAGCTGCCTAATGGGATTTTCCGGGAAAGAGATAAAAATTAAGTGAAATAACTCACTCCTAATGAGCTACATGTAATTGCAGAAATAAGTGATTACAGTGAGATCACTTCTTACTGGGGGAGCACAGAATTTTCATTTTGTCCTTCCTGACAGATTAGAAGACTGAAGTCAGTCTGAAATAGGTTTTAGATGCCTAAACTTTCCCTGACTTCACTGGAAGTATGATAATTTGCTACGAAGTTGAATTGAGGTCAGGTGAAGAACTTGCACTACCCCTGCCCTCCCACTTACTTGAGCAATACTTGGGGTGTTCAAAACCAGCCAAGTGCTGGTGAGCCATAGGAAATACAACAATTAACACTGAGAGCCAGAAACAAAATATATTTATAAAAACATATGACTTTTGACAAATCATGATTTCTTGCCTTTTTCCTGAAAATCTAACACCTTCCCTCAGGGATGCAATACATGCTCAGTTTCTAAGCTTTGCCAATACAGAAGTTATTACGAAGGAAAGGGCAAAACATTTGGGATTGTGTTTTTGTTTTGGTTTGGTTTTCCCAGAAAATCCAATCCTAGACTGATGACAAACCTTTGAAATGTTACAGAAGGAAGAAATAAATACATTAAAGTGTTGGAAATTTTGACATAAATATCTTGGCTTGTATGTAGCATTCATCTGCACTGGATACAGGTGGCTGTAGCCTCAACTGGAACTGGGAACTACAAAGCTATGAAGCTTCAACATGATCGTATGCTTTGGCCTATCTCTCGCATCTTGTGCAAGGCTGTAGCCTTCTTCAGTCCAGAATAAATCAAAATCTCAGGGTAAGTCCGGACTAAAGGAAACAGAAGTATATAATACCTGCTGGACCGCTGGTGACTGTGATTATAAGAAGACTTTAATTGGTTAAAACCTCTATAATTGCTGCTTAAGGAAAGGACAAAAATATAATTTCTTCCCACAGCAGTGCACAGCTGTAGCTTGCCCACTTTTCATTCTTTTCTTATTGTGAGGTAGATGTTTTTAAAAATTACCCTGCACGGGTATTTCAGACAACGTGTCTCTTAATTTTTTTGCTAAATGAATAATTTATTGCAAATCACCCCCTAAGTTATTTTATCTTATAAGATTTCCTACATCATTCAGTTTTTCTTTCTGTACACACATATCAAGAAAGGTAGTATTGCATATGTGTTAATTGGGCTAGAATTAGCTTGTATTATATGCTGTAGAAATATGCTTTAGATAAGGTAAAAAGTCTTTAAGGATTAATTCAAGGTTTCTGCACATGTGGTATTTACTCTCCATGCTGCTATAAGCATTGAGGTATGAAAACAGAGAGATTGGTAATTTTTAAGAAAGTCTACACTGAAAATACAATTTTTATTTCAATCACAGTCCTGCTCCAGGTATAATCAGCATTAAAATTATTGTTTTCTGAAATGTGACTAGTTCTATAATTAAAATAATCAGGAAAACATATACATATAATAAGAAGGAATAAGAAAGAGTACGGAAAAAACACTTCTGCTGTACTGCTGTCAGGACATAGCCGTAGCAATTTCATAAGTAGTTATTATTGCACTTTACATTGTTGTAATCAGATAGTTTTGAAATGATAATGATGCTCAGATAGTAAAACTGAGTAGGGCTCCAGTATTTATAAAGCAGGTAGTAATCTTCCCTTCACTCTGTTGCATTTGCAGAGTTTATCTATCTCACTTTAACACCCCAGCCCCGGAGCTGCAAGCTAAGCCAGAAGTTTTACTTTTAAAAATATACACAGGGTTCTTCAATATCTCGAGATACTGTAAAGAGAAGAAGCCACACGCTTTTTCCCAAGAGGTACTTTTACTGATAATTTTAGGGGAAAAAATGAGACAACCTGGCATCAAAAGGGTGTCATACTATCAAAACAAAGCATATGCCTTTGGTTTTATCTGCTCTGGTCCTTCTGGCCACCTCCCGAGGTGGGATTTGAGGCCCACTGGCCATAGTGGGGTTCCAGAGGGAGGGGCAGTGTTCTCGCTGTCCCTGCCAGCACGAGGCTGGGTTAGGGGCTGCAGGAGGTGGGGGGTGTCACAGCTTTCCTGGGCTGCTCCAAGGCTTACCCACGTGGGCTCCAGGGGCTGCCATGAGGGATATGTCACCACCCCACCTCTGTGAGGTTTCGCCCATCCCTTTCCCCCTCCACACACACATACAAACACCCCTCTAAGGTGGTTCTAATCCAACAATATTTTTAGTGATCCAGTGTCTCACACTGTCGGGAGTGGACCTGCTGAATCCTACGAGTGGTGGAGAAAGCTCCAGGAGGACAATGAATACACAGAAATGCCTTGAACCCAGCTGCTACGAGAGCAAAGAATAACAACGTTGAACTTTACTCCGACTACATGTTTTATTAAGGGTTTCTTAGTTCAAAAAGAAAAAAAGATTTTATAGTTATGTATAATTCCCTACTATGTAGCCCTTTAAACCTCCCCCTATTAGTTCATTGTTAATCCTTTTCCTATTTGATAATCTTCCCCATTACATCAAATCTTTACTGTCCAATCCTTTATTTTCCCCATACCTGAGCTCATAGCCGACTACCAATGAAATATCCTCATTATTGTTACATCACTCCCTAGTTACACAACTGGTTATCCCCATGCACGCTCCTCCCAATCTCCTCCCTCACTCTAGTCTTTTCCATGCTCTCCCCCTTATAAGCCGGTGCCCTTGTTAAATAAACGGCCATTTTGTTGCCTCGACTGTGACTCCCAGAGCAAATCACCGGGACTAACCTGTATTTGACATTGGTTCATTTTCAGTGTGGCCACCACTCTGTAGGGTGCAGCTGGGGGAGCAAAGGATAAGGAAAGGATAGGGAGTGTGTAGGGCATAGGAAATTTCAGAAGAAACATATATATAAAATTTTTTTTTTGCTAGTATGATTGAAATACTAGCAGTCTAATCCAAAAATCAGTAATAGTCCAGACCTAATAATTATGGAAGAAGAGAAAGACTATAGTTATATTTCAGTAGGGATAGTCACATGACCCCCCCCCAAATTCATCTGCATTTTGTCTTCCTTCTTCTTTGGGTGGTTGTTTGAGATTAAGTGACTCACCACTGAACACCTTGGAATATTTGTAACAGACAGAAATAGGATTGTCAAAAGCTAACTTAATTTAAAATGACAGGAACAGTAGGTTTACCTGTCTAATCAGATTTATTAGTGTTCTCCTGCCAACTAATTTGGATGAGATACCAGCCACATAATCACATGTGCTTGGTGTCTTATAGACATTTAAGAAGACATTTATGAAAGAAACTAAATAGTCATCTTTTTTTTCCTACAGTAAAGAAAAATACGAGGGCTGACTGCGCTGCCCGTTCCTGGGCAGAAGCCGCAGGCAAGCCAAGCCCACAACCCCCCACTCTCACCGCAACCACGCCGGCACAGAAGAGATCCCAACATTCCCTTGGGCTTGGGCGGGGCGGGCACACGTGTAAGGGGGACTCGAGCAGTTCCTACGGCCGCTGCCCGGCCTGAACCCCTCCAACCCCCAGAAAAACCCACTGCCCACCCTAACCGTACCCTCTGCCCCACCGTGCCACCGCAAGCTCCCCTCGCACTGCCTACCTGCAGCCCTCCAAGCGGGATTGCCCCGCCGAGCCTCCCGCTGCTCCGGGGAGCCGACATGCCCGCCCAGCCTCCTCCCGCCTCCCGCCTCCCGCCCGGCCCGGCCCGGCCCGGCCCCGCGGCCCGGCGGCCGCCCTGCACGATCCGAGAGTATTTAGTGCTTAATAACCCAGCAGCTGTAACGCCCTGGCCCGCTTGGCAGATTTAAGGGACGGTAGTTTGATTTTCTGTGGGCAGTGCATGGGAGAAACAACAAAATTATCGGGAGGTTCAGTAACAAACAACTTTTTATCTGCAAACTTTAGAACACCCAGATAGAATATGGCACTTGGCAAACTTTCACTTAGGCAATGTTGAAACATACAGACAGAACAAGTCACTCAGCAAGGCATTGACTGGATTTTTTTGGCCAGGCTTACAAAGTATTTCAAGAAGCAGGAGGTTGGAGAAGAAAAGAGAAAGAAAATGGAGGCAGAGAGATAGACAGTCACCACTATAGGATCCAGGACAGTCTCAGCAGCTTTTACATCCAGTGTAGCAGAGTGCTCCACGAAGCACACACGTGTTGCCATCCTTTTATCAGTTCTGGTCATCCGGGACCCTCCACAGGCAAGCCCATGCTTATTCCAGCACCAAAGTTACACACCTGCGCTTTAAACAGAGCCAGAATGTTCCTGGCATCGTTCTGGACCTTGCAGCAGCCCCAGGTGATCGACTGGCCCTATTACCATGCACTGTGGGCTGACTTTTTAAATGTACGTGCACTACACAGCACAGTGCAGGAAGGCTCAAGTGGTGGGGGCAGCAGTGCACTGCTCCACCTACACAGAGCTCTCCCTGCTCCCTCACCGCTTTCCCACCTGGTTGCAAAAACTTCGTATCCTAATTTTACTTGAGTGTTTTCTTTAACGGAGTTTAGAAGAAGACAGAGGGTTGTCTATAGGCAGATAGGACCCAAATCAGAAGTGTCTTGTGGTAGTGGCTCTTCCTCTCCAAAATGTCTTTTTTTTTCCTTGTGCAAGGGAAGCGCTATGAGACTATGACTTGACCCTGAGGAGTCTGGAACCTCCCTCTCTGCAAACCTCAGTGAGCTTTTCTTCTTGGGACTGTTTCTGGCTGAAAGGCAATTGCAGTATTTATCCCACCAACAACATTAATGATCGAAGTTCCCCTGTAGATAGAAGTTGTTGGAAGAGACAAGATGTACCTAGCAGCTAAGAAGTTTCATGAAGGAATATGCAATAGGCCACGTCCTGAGAGCAAGCACCTCCCAATGCTTGTTGATCCCAGAGAGGCCCAGAATGGAGCGACCCCAGCCTACACAGTCATTATGGTCAGATAATTCAAAAGCGTGAGACGGAATGTGAATAAAGAAGGCAGATAAAAATCACTCAAGGACTAACACACAAGAACAGATATTTGACTGGTATGCAAGTGATGAAAGAAACTGAACAGTCATCTTTTTTTTTTCTATATTAAAGAAAAATATCAGGGCTGACTGTGCTGTCTTTACTAGTTTGGTACTCTGTGGATGATCCCAGTAGAACTTGAAGGGTTTAGTGCAAATTTCAGAAGGAAACATATTTCTGGAATGAGGTGAAGAAAGATTATAAGGAATAAAAGGGCAAAAATTCATAGGATTGGTTACTTCTGATGTTCTGACAATAATTAATAAATTCTCTGATTAAAAGTGTAGAGTAATTCCAGATAATTTGTTCAAAAAGCAGGATAAAATCTAACAATAATCAACAGGAGATTCAGGTGATGACTGGGAGCTACCCTCACAGAAAATCCTCCTGCTTTCTTTGAGCTACACCAGTGAACACCGGCAAACACTCGTGATGGGATGAACAGTTAGAATCAGGGAGCATTATATATAGTAGGATTGTGTGAGCAGATTTTTTTTTTTGTCACATGCTAAATATGAAAGCTCAGATGTTCTTACTCAATAACCACTGACTATGCTGGGGTTTTGATACCAATATCATTTGACTTGCATGTATGTTACTTGCATATCTAATGGAAGGTGTAAAGACCTTCCCCGGTTCTTCGTTCGCGAAGACTGGCCATTATATATATATAAATGCTTTTAAGGCATGGTAATGAACAGTGTGCTAACAATCAGGTGGAATGCCTTGTGCCATTTCAGGTGTCTCTGTCTCCCTGCAACCAGCCAATTAATTGCAGTAGGGAACCACAATTTGACCCACAGAAGTCATCAGGAGGCATTAAGAGTCATTGTTTTTTTCACCTGTTATTTCAACTTGTATGCTTAATTCTGAATGCTGGCTGGATGATGTGCTGGGATAGCAGTGAACACAATATTTGCAGAGATGTGCTTTAGACTAGACTACGTGAACGAAATGCTAGACTGAATGGAATTGCCTACAATCAGGATAATTATCATAGCACTGATTAGGGTGTTCAGTGAAATACGACGATATTTGGGTGACACTTCAGCTCAGGCAGGGTGTCTCTGGGGGACACAGAAGTGACAGCCATTACAGCAGGATGTGTTTCTCCATTCTGCTTGCTGATACATTTCCTACAAGTGGTTCTTTCACATCAACTAGAACAACTTCCACTGGTATAACTGGTGAAGGATTAATCCATGAAAGGAAAAGACACTATGGTCTTGTCTCTTTTACAAGCTTTTGGAAAGCTGGCATCCAAAACCCATGCCTTCTTTTGAGGCACAAAAGAATACTTCCCAGTTTTAGGAGGCTCTGACTTTTATCTAGGTAGTAAAAATCTGGCTCCTTATTATTTGTGCATGTTAATTGTTGCTTGATGGTAAATTATTAGGGAATTATTTCATAAACAACCTGTGGCCTGACTCATTCACCCCTCTCCGTGGGGATCCTTCCATTTGGCTGCGATGGACTTTTACCATATAATTTGAAAATCAAGCATGGAAAGGGTTAGCAGTGTAAACTTAAAAACATCCGAACTAATGGGATTTAGCATGTAGGTATTAAACTAATCAAGACACTAAATCTTTAATTTATATTATTATAATCTATACAGCAGCCTTTAGGTGAAAAAAATATCAATGCACATGTTACGTATTAGCATTTCCTTGAAAAGTTATTTTCTTACCTTGCAGTTTTCTTCTACCTGCCTTCCAGCTTTTTTCCAAAATAAATAGAAGGAGGAAATGAAAAATCATTCGTTAAAACGACTTCACGAAATTGTTTGTTTCCTCTTCGGCTATGCATATGTAGTGAACAGCCTCCTCCTGCTTATAGTAGATGACTCAGAATTTGCACCTCTGAAGTAAGTGCTCAGCAGGTATTTTAGTGTCAAGACAGTAGGCAGATTTTCAGAAAGGCTGGGAATTTGGGGTGCTGAATTCCCTTGAAAATCTGAGTTTAGTGTTTCTACAAAAGCATTTACAGCCTCAACTGAGCTGAGCTTATTTTTTGAGCTCCTACCAATTGCTAGAATGGAACCATTGAAAACTCATTTTCTAAATTACCTCTTCTAAAAACTGCCCAAACCAATAGCAATTTTATCTCCCTTATTGATTTATTTAAAAGGAACTTAATGAATCTAACTCGGTTGTTCAAAGGTAGTCATTAAACATAAAATAAGCAGTGGATTGAAGAGGTTAGAAATACAGTTAATTACTAATGATTGCTGGGATTAGGATATGGTAAACCATGCGAGTCTTCCAGCCTGCCTCCTATTCAAAGCCTGCCCTTGCCTTAGAGAAAACAGGAACAGATTATCTCCAAAACACTGCCCCCGTGAGGGTAAAACACAGTCTCCTGGGAACCAGCTGTACATCAGTTATGTCATTTATTTTTTTCATCTGGGCTAACGTTCTTCATTGTTGTAGCACATACTTCAGACTTTCTCAAAGAGAGGAAATTTCAAGGTGACTCAGATGTTGTGATTTTGATACTACAGCATGGGGTCACAGCCTCCTTTCAGGCATCCGCCTGCTCCGGTGTGGGGTCCTCCGGGGTCTGCAGGTGGATCTCTGCTCCACCATGAGCCTCCCTGGGCTGCAGGGGCACAGCTGTCTCACCATGATCTGCACCACGGACTGTAGGGGGATCTCTACTCTGTTGCCTGAGCACCTCCTCCCCCGCTTCTTCACTGCTCTTGGGGTCTTCAGGGCTGTTTCTGTCACATATTCTCACTTGTCTCTCCGTCTGCAGCTGCTGTTGTGCGGTGGTTTGTGCCCCCTTCCCAACTGTGCTATCCCAGCTACACCTTCCCTGATGGACTCAGCCATGCTCAGCAGCGGGTGGGTCTCGGAACCGGCTGTGGTGCCGTGTCACAAGCCCCCTCTGTGATGCCTCGGAGCGTTCCACGGCTGCTGTCCCGTTGCCAGGCCCTGCCTGGCCGTCAGTGCTGACTCCGCCGCGACGGGATCAGCAGCGTTTCTCTGGCTTGGATCGCCACTCGGATCTCGCCTTTTGAATCTGCCCATCCTCTCCCCACACCCGCTCCCCCTCCCCGCCTGGGGGCTCGGCAGAGCCCGCCGGGCATCTCTTGTGTCTGCTGAACCGAGGCCGAGGCCGCCGAGCCTCAAGAGATGGCCTCAAGTGTTGGCCTGCACAGCGCGGCCGCCCGCGGCGACCTGGACCAGCTGCGGCGGCACTGGTGGATGAAGAAGTTTCTCATCAACAGGCGCAACACGGATAAGCAGTAAGGGCAAACAGCAAAGCCTCCACCTGTTGTAAAATGTGGAATTTGTCAAAATTATCTGAAGTCAGGGTGGTTTTTTGATGGATGTGCTTTGGGTACTTTCAAGCCTAAGCAGCAACAAAGGGCGCAATTAGTGGAACAAGCAGCAGCTATCAGCCCTTAGTATTATTGTATTTATTTTATTTACTTTCTTTTAATTATTATTCTATTTTAATTTAATTGTTATTAAAGGTTTTACTTTTGATTCTCCTTCCTGTTTCACTGGGGTGGGGAGAGAGAGAGTGTGAGCAAGTACCGCACGGGGCTTAATTGTCAGCTAGGCTTAAACCAGGACAATTGTGTCTGTTTAATTTCTAGGACACCTCTACATCTTGCTTGCATAAATGGCCATGCAGATGTTGTTCGGTTTCTAGTAGGCAAGAATTGCAAGCTAAATCCTCGTGACAAATATAAGAAATCACCACTGATATTGGTATGTGAAAGGGGCATATGTTGTCTTATCATTGAAGATGTTTGAACTTTCCAGTGTTGGGAAGACGCAGGAGTTCTGACAGAGAAAAATGTAGATGTTGGAAGTTATTCCTCCTCTGTGTCTTGTTTCCAGGCAATACAGCACCAGCACGCAGATTGCGCGGCTATTCTGCTGGAGCATGGTGCCAAACACGACCACAAAGCTACTGCTGGTAACACCGCCCTTCACTTTGCTGTCCTGGTGTCTAGCAAATCTCTAGTGGAGCTGTTACTTGAGCACGGTGCAGATATTGACGCTAAGAATGAAGTAAGCTTGACCTTTGGGTAAAGCTCCTCTTCCCAAGTCAACTTGTTTGACTTTTCTCTGTTACTCTAAGAGAGATCATTTTTCCTTTCAGCTGGGATACACTCCACTTGCTCTTGCGATCACTGAGCGTTGCACAGGGATGATGGAGTTCCTTATTCAAAAAGGAGCTAACGTGAACGCTGCAGATAGACATGGAAGGTGAAGGATTTGATAAGAGCACGTGTGGGACTCCTCAGCATTGTTCAAGTTGGATGGATGAGAGGCATAAGAATGAGCTTTGAAAAAGGGCCAGGAACCATCCAGAAGGAGCTGCAGCGTGACTTGTGAAAGCACACCTGCGCTCTGCTATTTGCTTACTTCAGGGGACAATTTGCACACTTGAGGACTGCACGAAAGCATTGTCTGTGGTCCCACATGCACACGCGTGCGTGCACGCAGACACGTGCAGACACCCACACACAGCCTGAGTCTGCTCTGGGTGGGTGGCTGGCCTGGAGACCTCCTGAGGTCCCACCAACTTGAATTCTCCAACACTTCCTGGTGTTTGGCTGTGCTTTCATTCTGCCAGCAGGAGAGGGGAAATGAATTGTCCGAGGAGCAAAGAGGGATTAAAGTAATGGTACGCAATGCCTGCAGAAGCTGGTGTGTTTACTCTTATCTCCTGGATGCCTTAGGACCCCTCTGGAAGTTGCTGCTATTCTTCAGAGTAAGGATGCAGCAAAAGTTCTTCTTCGCCATGGCGGTGTTATGACTCCAGGAGGTCTTCCACGGTATGCAGCTGAAGCTTTTGAGGAACTACTTCAAAATGAGCTGTAAGTGTTTCATAACTTTGTTAGAGCAACTGCATTCTCAGAATGTTGGTGCTGACGTACAGCCCTTTTTGGTATGAGGAGCAGGGTTAAATGAGGTGCTGAGAGCTTTTTCAAAGCTGAGCTCTTCTGATGTGACACCTTCTGATGCACCTCTTTCCATGTAAAGGGTAGATTTGGAAATTGAGGAAAACATCCCCCCTTCCCACCAAGCCCAGTTCTCTTTGAGAATTTGCCTGTGTGCTTCCAAGTTCCATTCTACTCCATAGCAGCGAGCACCTGCTTTTTGTTTCAGAGGGGACCTAACTGATATCCCCTAGTTAAAACTCTTCAGTGCTTTTCCTCTTCCCGTGGGTAGCTCTGCACCCCTGGCCATTCATGTCCTAAGGTGGCTATGTGTGCTTAAGTAGAGTGAGGAAAAAAAGCCCTATTTCCTAGTGATGGTAGCCAAGGGATGTGTGAAGGAACTGCATTATGCCTCTAAGCATGCCTTGCCTAGCCATAAACAACTGCCTGTGAGCTCTTGTCACTGGATCTCAACTAAATTTCTTCTCCCTTCTGTCATCCTGTCTTGATGGGAAGCAGGAGAGAAGGGACCCTGGGTAAACTGTGGAGTAAAAACCCCTTTATAAATGAAGCATGATTGAGGATTGCTCTAACAAAACAACGTGTTCCTTCCTCCATTCCAGGCATCTGTTGTGCTAATGCACCATTCTGCATAGCAGCCTTGGTCTGGAGAATGTGTTTAATTTCTTTTGTGGTTTGATTGGGGTTTTTTGTTTTGTTTTCCCACTTATGAAACAAACCTGACCTCCATCTGACCCAGGGTTGTTAGAAGATGACACAGGTCTCAGAATGCAAATGCAGTTATTTGTTGGCCTCCGATTATCCCTCTTAGGAGCCCCCTCTGAACTCCCAGGTGTTCAGATGAACCCTGAGAATTTCTGAAGCCCTTAAAAGTGAGGATTGGGTTTGAGGAGACATTGCCCCATCTTAATGTTGAGACATTACTATAACATCCAGCTGAGGTAGAAGCTTTGGAGATGTCAGCCTGCCTGAGGGCTTGTTGATCTCTTTGGCCCTTGAAATGGAGAGGGAGTTTATCAGACGAGACAGTAGCCAGCAGGGCTGAGTTACTCCACAAATAGAATAGGTACCTGTAGCATGAGCATGCCTGTAGTGAGGATTTCAGTCTCCACTGCTCTAGGACTGCGGTACGTTCTCTGTGTGTGTGTGACCATCTAGCAGTTGTCTAGGAGTAGGGTTAGAATGGCACGTGCATGGCTATTGCTCTTCCTGGGGAGAGCGCGTGAAAGTCTGGGGGCATTTTTACCTGTTGTGTTTCCTCCCTTTCTATCTTTAGTATTGCTAATGAAGAAGGGAAGTATGAGTGCTCTGAAAAGGAGGGACAGTGTTCTGCCAGAGGCGCAGAAGGAATTAACAGCTCTTGCTCTGGGGCAACTGCCGGCATTGTCTTGAATACACCTGCGTTGCCAGAATCAGGTAAGACTCTTTGCTATCAAAGAGGTAAGAAGGAAAAATCAGTGTGGCCTGTAGGAGAATGATAAGCCATCAGTATGATGCAGGTCTTGAGGGAGGGGCCAAAGCAGAGGAAGATCAGCACTCAAAGGAGTGATGTGATTGTTATCGTATTTGTTAGGTGTCTTGCCAGCAGTGGGAGAAGAGCAGAAGAAAGACAAAGACTCCCCCCGTAATTCTGAGGTACCTTCTCTGGAGGAGGTAGTGGGGTCCCTCTGAATCGCTGGCTTCTGGGATCATTACTGTCTGCAGCTGCTTTTGCCAGCTGCTTGTAACTCAGACCTTGACATGCCAGTGCTGCAGACAAACTGTTCCTGTAGGACTCAGACAAAGTGCAGTCCAGCTAGGTCTCCTTGCAGCTGACCTCCAAGACAGATTTCTAAGGAGAACAAAACAATACAGTTTCTGTTAGAAGACTGGCTTTGTGAAGATTGCTGATTTTCTATCATACGGCAAACATCTTCCAATCCAGTCACTCTCAGTTGGTTCCCATGACTCACAGTCTAGAGACTTCTTTCTTCTGCCTACATTCTCTCTCAGGATTGGGCAGGGGTACTTTGTCCCCTTTTGAAAGCCCTGCTGAGGAGAAATACCTAACATGCTGGGTGGCTTTGCCCGTTTTGTTCCTTCCATCACCCAATCCCGCTCGTTAGGCCTGTTGGCAGAAGCAGAAGCACTGAGCATGGAAGTATGTTGAGAAGGAGGCTGTGCCAGTTCCCAAGTGTATCTTTTAAATTACACAGACTGATTCCAAATGTCAAGGGAAAGTGTCGGCTGACCAGATGCTTCCTGCTGCAGTCGGCAAGAGTTTGGATCTTGCAGTGGAGAACGGCAAAGGTAATTCCAGAGGGACTAAGTGGTTACCTTTGCAAAATTCTCTGGGGTGACGTGGCTGGGGAGAAGCAGAGTGACAGAAGCACTCAGGGTAATGACACGCCTGTTGTCTTTTGTTAGGGATCTTGCCAGCAGCAGGAGAAGATCAGGAGGAAGACAGCGACTCTGCCTGGGATTCTGAGGTACCTACTCTGGATGGGGCAGTGAGGTCCCTGTGGATCAGTGGCTTCTGGTCTCCTTTCCTGTTGCTGCTGGTTTTGCCATATGCTTGTACCTTGGCCCTGGATATGCCAGTGGTGGAGACAAACTGTTCAGTTAGTGCTGGGACAAAGTGAGGTGAAGCTGATGTCCTAGGTCTCCTTGCAACTGACCTCCTAAGCTGGATTTCTAGAGCAAAGCAGTAAAGCTTTCTGGTGCTTACAGTCCTCTGAAGTCCTACAAGACTGGCCTTCTGAGGATTGCTGTTTCCCACCCCACAGCCCCCTTCCCTGGATCCATTAATGTCAGATGGATGACTCGTGTCACGTACAGTCTAGAGATGTATTTCTTCTGCCTAGGTTCTCTCTGGAATGGGCAGGGGTATTTTATCTCCTTTTGAAAGCCCTGCTCAAGAGACATGACTAACACGCTAGCTGTGTTTGCCCATTTTTTCCTTTCGTCACCTGATCCCTCTCATTAGGCCTGTTGGCAGAAGGAGAAGTGTTGTGCGTGGAAGTGTGTTGAGAAGGAGGCTGTGCCAGTTCTCAGACACGTCTTTTCAATTACACAGAGTGATTGTGAAGGTCCCCGCGATGTATGGAAAAACGTGTCTCTCTTTGCTGCGTTTGGCAATAAGTTGGATGCACGCTCTGCGTTGGTACAGAGCAAAAAAGGTAATTTCAGAGGGACCAAGTGGTTACCTTTGTGAACTTCTCTGGGATGATATGGCTGGGAAGAAACAGAGTGAAATAAGCACTCAAAGACACGCCTGTCATCTTTTATAAGCAGTCCTGCCAGCGGCCGGAGAACAGCAGAAGAAAGACAATGATTCCGTCTGTGATTCTAAGGTACCTACTCTGGAGGGGCCAGTGAAATCCCTGTGGATCAAAGGCTTCTGGGCTCCTTTCCCGTTGCTGCTGCTTTTGCCACATGCTTGTACCTTGGTCTTGGACATGCCAGTGCTGCCGACAAGCTGTTCAGTTAGTGCTGGGACAAAGTGAGGTCAAGCTAAATGTCCCGGCTGTCCTTGCAACCGACCTCCAAGCTGGATTTTTAGAGCAAAGCAGTAAAGTTTTCTGCTGCTTACAGTCCTCTGAAGTTCTAGAAGACTGGCATTGTTAGGATTGCTGTTTTCCACTCCACAGCCTGCTTTTCTGGATCCATTAATGTCAAATGGTTCCCTTATTGCCTACAGTCTGGAGATGTATTTCTCCTGCCTAGGTTGTCTTTGCATTGGGCAGGGCTACTTCATCTCCTTGGGAAAGCCCTACTCAGGAGAGATGCCTAATGTGCCTGGCTGTGTTTGCACGTTTTGTTCCTTCTGTCACCCAATCCCGCTTTTTTAGTCCTGTTGGCAGAAGCAGGAGTGCTGAGCGTGGAAGTGTGTTGAGAAGGAGGCTGTGCCAGTTCTCAGACGTGTCTTTTCAATTACACAGACGGATTCCAAACATCAAGGGAAAGTGTCGACCAACCAGACGCTTCCTGCTGCAGTCGGCAAGACTTTGGATGCGCGCTCTGTTGCAGTGGAGCACAGCAAAGGTAATTCCAGGAAGACTAAGCGGTTACCTGTGTGAACTGCTTTGGGGTGACATGGCTGGGGAGAAGCAGAGTGAAAGAAGCACTCAGAGTAATCACTCGCCTGTTGTCTTTTCTTAGGGGTCTTGCCAGCAGCAGGAAAAGAGAAAAAGGAATTTGAAGACTTTTCTTGGGAAGAGGATTTCATTTCCTGGCTTTTGGAGGTACCTGCTCTGGAGGGGGCATTGATGTCCTTCTGGATCAACACCTTCTGAACTTCTTTCCCACTGCTGCTGCTGCCACACGCTTTACCTTGTCCCTGGACATGCCATTGCTGGTGGGAAACTGCTCAGTTAGCGCTGGGACAAAGTGAGGTCAAGCTAAATGTCCCGGCTGTCCTTGCAGCTGACGTCCAAGCTGGATTTCGAGAGCAAAGCAGTAAAGCTTTCTGGTGCTTACAGTCCTCTGAAGTTCTAGATGTCAGGCATTGCCAGGATTGCTGTTTTCCATCTCAGGGTCCCCTTGCCTGGATTCATTATTTTCAAACAGTTCCCTTACGACTTACAGTCTAGAGATGTATTTCTCCTGCCAAGCTTCTCTCTGCACTGGGCAGGGGTACTGCATTCCCTTTTGAAGGCTCTGCTCAAGACAGATGCCTAACATCCTGGCTTCCTTTGCCCATTTTTTTCCTTCCGTCACCCAATCCCACTCATTAGGCCCGTTGTCTGAAGCAGAAGTGTTGTGCGCGAAGGTGGGTTGAGAAGGAGGCTGTGCCAGTTCTCAAGGTGTGTCTTTTCAATTACACAGAGTGATTCCAAAGGTCAAGGAAACGTGTCAGCTGACCAGACTTTTCCTGCTGCAGTCAGCAAGAGTTTGGACGTTGCAGTGGAGAACGGCAAAGGTAATTTCGGAAGGACTAAATGGTTACCTTTGTGAACTGCTTTGGGCTGACATAACTAGGGAGAAGCAGAGTGAAAGAAGCGCTCAGGGTAATGAGACACCTGTTGTCTTTTGTTAGGGGCCTTGCCAGCAGCAGGAGAAGATCAGGAGGAAGACAATGACTCTCCGTGGGATTCTGAGGTATGTACTCTGTTCAGTTAGTGCTGGGACAAAATGAGGTCAAGCTCGTGTCCTGGGTCTCCTTGCAGCTGACCGCCAAGCCGGATTTCTAGAACAAAGCAGTGAAGCTTTCTGCTGCTTACAGTCCTCTCAAGTCCTACCAGACTGGTGTTGTGAGGATTGCTGTTTTCCACCCCACAGCCTGCTTCCCTGGATTCCTTAATGTCAAATGACCTACAGTCTGGAGATGTATTTTCCTCTCCTAGGTTCTCACTGGAATGGACACGGGTCCCCCTTTAAAAGCCCTGCTCAAAAGACATCCCTAATGTGCCTGGCTGTGTTTGCCCGTTTTGTTCCTTCTGTCACCCAATCCCGCTCCTTAGGCGTGTTGTCTGAAGCAGAAGTGTTGTGCATGAAAGTGGGTTGAGAAGGAGGCTGTGCCAGGTCTCAGGCGTTTGTTTTCAATTACACAGACTGAATCTGAAGGTCCACCAGAAAACGCGTTGCTTCCTCCTGAAGTTGGCATGAGTTTGGATGCGCGCTCTGTTGCAGTGGAGCACAGCAAAGGTAATTTTGGAAGGACTAAATGGTTACCTGTGTGAACTGCTTTGGGGTGACATAGCTGGGGAGAAGCAGAGTGAAAGAAGGACTCAGAGTAAAACCACACTTTTTACCTTTCTTCTAGGTATCCTGCCAGCAGCAGGATCAGAGCAGAAAGAATATTTTGTCCCTTCTTCTAAGAATTCGGTACTGCTGGGGTTTTGAAGTTGTTCACTCACTTGTCTACCATTGGTTTCTGTGTTGCCATAGTTTATATATATAGTTATAATTGTCTCCTTGCATTGGCTAGCCGAATGGCCAATCCCCCCCTTTCCCCAGCAGCCCTTACAGGCTGCGGGAAATTTGAATAAACCTCCTCTTTGCTGCTGGATTCCCTGTGTGCTGCGTGGTCTCTGTCTCCTGGCATAGAGGCCTCGGCCGCCTGTCCCTGCCACGAGGGACGGGCGGCGGGGGGTGATGTCAGCCCTGAAAACCTTCCCAGAGCAGCCGGCAGTGACCCCCCAGAAACCCCTCCAAAAGCAACAGCTGGCACCCAACGGCACGGACTGCGCCCACGAAATCGGTACACAATTTCAAAATACACTTTAAATCTAAAGGGTGGAAACGGTAGGGGCTCGCTCCCCCTCCACCATTGACTAATCCTGTCTCTGCGTTGCCGGGGGGAGTGAAACGTTTTGAACAGTGGTGCTGGCTCCGCAGAGCGCCCTGCGATTGAACTGTGCCATGATGCCGACCTCTGTGACCCAGGGGGGCCGAGGGCCAAGGGAGCTGCAGCCAACCAGTGCACCATCGACACAGCAGCAGTGGCTGCGAGGCGCCAGTGAGATGCTGAGAGCGCAGCGTGGTGCGGACTTGGGATGGCGGCAGAGACTGCACGCGAAACACGTGTGTCCAGCATGAAAAACCAACATTTCCAAAGTGCCCGCCACGTCTCCGTAGTGCCGCCGCCGCCGGACGGAGAGAGCCGAGCGGGGACCGCAGAGACAGCGGCGGTCGTTGAAGGGACGCCAGCCGCCGCCGCCGGGGTGTCCATCGGAGTGGCCCCCCTCCGCCCTGAGGCAACAACTTCTCTACCCCGCGCCGCCGCCCAGATCACGCGCCTCTGCTCCAGACACCAAGAGATCACCGAGAGACCAGCCCGCCTCCAATCGCGCAGCCGACCCCACCCCCGCCGCCCTCCTGTCCCCCAACCCCTTTTCCTCAACTCTTTTTTTTTTTCTTCTTTCCAGGCTGACTTCAGAGTACCCAAACCGGTTTTTCTCCTTTGCTGTTCATATGTTAATTACCTGATTACTTCACTTTTACATATTTCTAGCAACCACATCGTGACCAGAGAAACAAAGAAAACCCAGCAACACCCCCCCCCACACACAGCCCAACTCCACTTCCAAAAAAAAAAAAAAAAAGCCCCACACAGGTTCCCAAAGTTACCACAGCTGGAATAGATAACTTTGGTCCCCAAGATGAAAGACTCTTGGGTCAATCACTCTCATATACTCCATAGCCTTAAGCTATATAAGGGGTATAGGCGGTGGAACAGTCTCCTGACACAACCGAGGACTAGCCTAGTTGATCAGGAGGCGGCAGTAACCGGGGTTGGAGGCCACCCTAACTGGCTCGGGTTGAGCACGCACACATGCTCGGGTTGGAAGCCACCCTAACTGGCTCAGGTAAAATTTAATTTGGAGATTTCTCTTTTTATGATAGGAACATCGATTTTAAAATTACCTGATTTCCCAAGCTCAATAAAAATTGTCTTACTCGCTTTCTCATTTTTATATCAACCTTTACCCCAGGTTCAACTAGAAAGTCTTCATTGTTAAATCCCATTAAAATTACAAATGTTGTCTTTATTATAAAATAAGAAAGGGTGAGATGGGGGTCATCTCAGCCCTGAAAACCTTCCCAGAGCAGCCAGCAGTGACCCCCCAGAAACCCCTCCAAAAGCAACAAGGTACTTAGTTCTGTTGCAGTTGAATTGCATTGTCTTTGACTGAAATCAAATGCAGTGTGATGCCGCACTCTTGACGAGGATTCGTTTCTCCACTGTGTCTCTGTTTTCTTGCTCACTTAGCTGCCTACAGTGGGGCGAGAAGATCTTCAGCTAAAATCTGATGCTTCAACTCAAACAGACTCTCCGGTGGACATACAGGTGAGTCTGTTAATAGAGACAGACGCAGGTATCCCTAAATCGAGCCTGTCCGTGTAAGCTCAGGTGTTCTTTCCACTGAATTCATTTTGAAATGCTGCTGAGAGGAGGTGATTGAGTGTGGACCTGTGCTATACTTTGGACCTCATTTCCTTTGCATTCCGAAGCAGGAAGGCTGGAATAAGGCTTGCTCCAAGTCCCATTTAGCTTCACTTTGAACACTTCCGTAACTTGGTCCAGTGTCCCACCGCAGTCCTTGCAAAAACTTTATTCCTTATGTCCAATCTAAATCTACTCTCTTTTCATTTTAAACCACTGCCTCTCGTCCTGTTGCTACTGGCTTTGGTAAACATATCTCTCCCTCTTTTTACATTGAAAGACAGCAGTAAGTTCTGCCCAAAGCCTGCTTTTCCCAGGCTGAAAAAGCCCAAGTCTCTCAGCCTTTTTTCATGGGAGAGCTCTTCCAGCCCTCCGAACGTTTATGGCCTTCCTCTGTACTCATTCCATCAGGTCCATGTCTTGCTTGTGCTGGGGTCCCCAGAGCTGGACACAGTGCTCCAACTGGGGTCCCATGAGAGCAGAGTAGAAAGGGAGAACTGCCTCCCTTGACCTGCTGGCCAACCTGATGACCGATCTATTTATATAATCCCATCAGTAAAAACATCTCTTGTGTTGTCATGTTCTTACTGATTTCTCCATGTTCACGGAACACCATTTCTTTAGCCACTGGTCATGGATCTGCTGGAGAAGCTTGATGAAGTTCTCAAAAAGAACTCCCTGGCAGAAACTTCACTTGGAGCTATGAAGACCCACAGCAAGGACCTGAAGGAACAGAAACTTCTGATGCAGGATAAACTGGAGAGGTCTGAAACTAAGGTATGGGAAAGCCTGTCTCTTGGCAGGGCCCAAGGCCGCCTTTACAGTGCAGCAGAGCAGGGAACTGATTTTTCCTTGGTAGTTTTATGTAACACAAGGTAGTTCAGTGTGCAGCTAGCTATGATGGGAAGGAACGGCACTGCTGCCTTTGGTGTCTCCCTGTTGGCAGGACTTGAAGTGACACTGGAGGGCTGCACTGAGGTGGTGTAGGGACTGAAAACTTATATGTGAAAGATTTACTCGAGGAGGATAGAAGAATTTTCGCTCAAGGGAGCTGCTACGAAAGGCCCATCGTGGGGGAAGATTATTTCCCAAGAATAGCACTGTCCATATTTCTCTGCCTGTCTGTTTAAGAAGCTAGCTGCACTGATGCAAGAAGAGATAACACATTCTCGTAGACATGCTGTGGGGTTCCTGCTGGGGAGAGAAGTCCACAGAAGGACAGGGAAAGAACGCAGCCTTGAAGTTACATGCATGCAGAAGGTGTTGATACAAAAAGCACCCAGGGTACAGGCTGCGCGCTCCTTCCTCCCGCTATGATTTTTAGCAGAGTATTTTAGGGGGTTTGACTTTGGAGTACACTTTTCCTTAATACCTTAGCCCTTTCTTGGTCCATGGGGTTACCTGTGTGTGTATGAACTCTAACAGGTGGTCTTAGTATACGGGACAACTTTGCAGCAAGCGTGAGTTGAGTGACATATAATTGACTCCATGTGTTTTATAAGCCTGGTGCTTATGATTTGAAACATCACTAACCGTGGAGTCACTTTCTCCTTAATTGGACAACCACATGTGTATTCCTGTCAAAAACCGGCTTCTCGAGTTTTACAAAGCACGTGTATTTGCTTCTTCTCTTGGGTTTTGCAAAGCAGACTATGTGCTGATGGAGAAGGGGTAGGCATATTGGAGTGTTGATGCTTTGTAGCATTTCCTCATCTCATCATAATTGTCGTGGAGTTGCAAAGTCACTTTAGGAGCAGGAGGAGCTTCTAACAGCGTTGGAGTAGCCAACTCCTGCTTCTGGACAGGATAGGGTTAAGTTTTGCAGTAGCCAGGAGGGGGCATGGCTAGGACAGGGGCATTATTCTGTACCACTTCAGGTCACTGCTGGGTGTGGGGGAAGGGAATCTCTTCTGGAGAGAACGGGTCCCTTCGGGTTGAGTAAGTGTGGTGGGGAAGGAGGAGTTGGATAATGCCAGTGCTGAGCATTTTGTACGTAAATCACTTGCCCATCTCTTGTACACTTTTGTAATAATACTGTCGCTGTTACTGTTTGTTTTCTTATCTCCTTGCTGTTTCCAGTAAATTGTTCTTATCTCAGCCTGTAATCTTTACCTTTTGTGCCTCCAATTCTCCTCCCCATCCCGCCGAAGTGGGGAGAGAGACTGGGGAGCAAGTGAGCAGCAGTGTGGCTTGGAGCGTCTCAACGGGAGCACGAAATTGGGGAGTACCATTCCTAAACCATGACACCACTTGTGTTCAGAGTCCTTGAGAAAGGGGAGAAACGTTGTGGCAGCCCTTAGGAAATGCTCTAAGAAATCAACGTAGACATAGGAGAGGGCTCAGTATAAAAGAGGAAGAAGTAACATAGGTGTCAAGAGTTTTCGTGAGTGTCACAGCAGTCCACTTTTTTCGAACAAGCGTTAAGCTGTCTACTGAGGATTCTTGTTGGGGTTTGACATCTGCAGGAACTGAAAGAGTGTCATATCCAGAAGGAGTGTTTTCCCGAGTCACTGAAGAATGCCCCAAAGGAGAAGGAAATAACAACTTGCAGGAACCTGCAAGGCCATCCTCCTTCATGTAACATGTCTGCAGCTGCAGCTATCCGCGAGCTGAAAGAACGATTTCAACGGTAAGACAGTGGAGCAAAGCTTCATTTTTTGTGATTGTGTAAAAACAACAGGACTTACTTGTATCCCAGTGAGATATTAATACATGATTTTCAAAGGTGCTTTTATTTTAGATGAGGTTCTTTCACACTGTTCCTTTGGGATTTGTGCTCTTGTGGACTTCTGTCATAAGGCCTGTACTTATTTTTCAGTCTCGAAGTTGAGTATGCCGTGCTGCAAGCCACAGTCCAGCAACAAGCCCTAACCTTTAAAATAATTGAGAAGTTCCGGCAAGCCAAAAAGGTACTCAGGGCCTTCCTTTTTATGACCCACACAGCCTAGTTCCATACTCATGTGGGGAAATTTTACAATGAGCTTTTCCTAGAGAGAGTCCAGGAGAGATGAGTTCTTCTGTTCTCCTGACTATAGACTACTCTGAAAGTCCTGTGTGTTGCCCAGCTTCCTGGCATCTTAAGTTGCCCCAGGAGACTAAACCAAACCCTACTTCTTGCTGTCTGTGTTAGGGGTTGACAGTAATGCACGTAAGTATTAGCGCATTACCAGGTTTAAGTGTTTTCTGCTTTAGACCGGTCGGGAGGTTGAGGCCTCAGCCAGCACTTCAGGCAGTCATACAGTAGAGGGATTCGGTACATTTGCTCGTGGGCTTTCCATGGGCTTTGGTGATGCTGAGCACTTCTTCCTGGAGGCCTGACTGGCATCATCAGACTGTGACAGGAATTCTTCAGCTGCCTGTATTCCAGTCACCCTCCTGATTTAGAGACTATGGATTCCCTGGCCAGAAGGCATAGGTCCATAATGCAGTGAGATGACCTCCAAAGATGAAAATCCCTTTGCACAATGAAGAGCACAGGGACCTGTGGCCCCACCAGGACTGGACACTCAGAGACGTGGCAGGAACCCAGACTTTAGCAAGCTTAGATTGTCAGGGTATAAAAGGCCTGGGTTTTCTTTTGTTCGGGGTCCCTCCTTGGAGGCACCCAGCTAGAGTTGCTATTTTATTACTGCACCATGATTATACTATTTTAAGGATTGAGATGACTGAGGCTCTGCTGTGGGAAACCTGGGGTCGAGCCATTAAGGAAGCCTTGTCTGACTGTGTGAGTGTGGGGTGTGTAGGGAGTCAGGCGGGGCAACCATGGCGCTCACTAGAGCCACCCACTGCAGAGTGGCTCAGCTCAAGTGACTGCCAGAGTGGCTCCTGGATGATAGGACAGAAATTTTCCTTAACAGTTGCATCTGACTCCATGTATTCAGAACCCAAGGGGGTGGCATGAAGCTGTGTCAGGGGAGGTTTACTTCCGATGCTAGGAAAAGGTTCTTCACCCAGAGGGCAGTTGGACCTTTTCTCCATGCAGGAGACTTTCTTGGCACATTACTGCTCCAGCCACCCTCCATGTCTTACAGAGCACAGGAGTCAGTTGCAAGGGAGTATTTTCTATTCTTGCTATCCTGTCCACCCCCACAGCTGGTGCCAACTCTTTCTCTCCCACAGACATGCAATTGCTGCGCCACTCACAGCGGAGCGAGGCCCAAGCTGCCATCAGAAAGACAGCCATCTCTCCAGTATAATTAACCCAGCAGTGCTTGGGCCATTTCAGCGAAGACTCCGAGGCAAACTACACGGAGAGGAGCGCTCTGGAGTTGAAATGAAATCATGCCAAGGAAGCAAGACCAGCTTTCCTACCCATCAAGACCTCGATACTAGAGCAGAGACAGTTCCATACTCTCAAGTGGGAAGCAGTGGAGCTGCGACTCAGGGGCAGCTCTGACTCAGCATGGATGGCACCACCAGCGACGGAGTCCACCCTCACCCCTAGAACATTCCCACCCCTAGTACACCGCTACTTATATTATTAATTATTGTGCGGAGCAACAGCTCACCATCACCAACAGTATCTTTCAGCAGAAAGACAGTTTGAAGACAACCTGAATGCATCCTAGATCCAAGCACTGGCACCTCATTGATTATATCTTGGTGCGGCAGAGAGACATCAGTGATGTTCGTCATACCCGTGTGATGCCTAGTGCTGAATGCCAAACAGACCATCGACTTGTGCGCTGTAAACTTAAC
>JAWMRA010000001.1:36517864-36543188 GCA_035584735.1 Pseudotriccus pelzelni | reverse complement strand
ATAAATACCTTGCTGTTTAAAGACTTAAAACTTTGTCTCTAAGCAGTTTCTATCGGCCTGTTTTTGGGCATCAGAGGGAAGGGTTACCACCATATAGGGAATCAACCAATGAGCAACCAGGGATAAAAAGGAATAAACAGTTTAAAGGAACTTTCACAAAAATTATGGAGTATCATAAGTAAACTCTGTTTTAAAAATAATCTAGAACTCTATTAGTAAAGTCCATTGTCTGTAATCTTCAGTTGACTTTTTTAGGGCTTCAATTCATCTTCTATATTGTTCTTCTTCCTTTTGCCCATCTTCCATAGGTACCACCAAAATGCCACAAGGGATTGCCATATGAGTGTATTACACTGCTACACAAAAGAATAAAGCTACAAGTTTTGTATCACAGGTTATGGGCTTCTAGTTCTTCCCTTGCTAATTGGAAGATACCATAGAAACCATCTCCTGTAACTGTAGTCAAGTTCTGAGTGACCACTGCTAATTTGCAGGTCTGTTATCAGTAACTAAATTGCCTCTTTGGCGAGAACCCAGCATAGCCAGAAACCACAGGCTGGCAAGGCTGCATGTGGACTTCTGGTATTTATAATGAGAAATATACTATTACATTACAAATAAGAAAGTTTGTAACAGCTAGAATAACATAGCGTTAATTAAGCCTTTACTTCTAGTTGATTTCATAGAGATTAAGTTTTCCAAATAATGAAAATCATATAATTTGGTTTTGTACTGGTGCTTTCAATATGTGTCACGCAGACAGAAAAGAAGTTGACTTTCAAAAATCCATTTTATTAAAACTCTAGCTTCTTGATATAACTGAATTCTTGTCAGGATCTCCTAAAGTTGGCCTGTTACCTGAGAAAGTATAGCACCTTCCTTAAGCAGAACATGTTAACTGCATGGGAAAATTAAGCCAGAGTTGTAAATTGAAATTGGTTTTGGCTGGCAACAAAGCAGAAAGCAAAGGTAATATAGTAATGAAGTAATGGTCTTGGCAGATTAAAGTGATAAAAATTTGGCCGAGGTTAATTATTTGGTTGTTCAATTAGAATTTAGTGCACCAGAATTTTTAAATATGTTGTTCAACAAATATAATTTGGAAAAAGTTTGAGAAGTCAAAGTATAGCATACATGAAATAAGGGCATTTCCAAAGGCATTTCTTTTGGAAGTTTTTCTAGGGTGAGGTGGATCAATGTCGTGATGCTATAGCTTAGGAAGAAACACAAGGGTATAATCAGGGATGCAAGCTGAAGGTTATTTGGTTTTGTCATTCTTTCATAGTGGCATGGGAGGCAACAGCTTTGATCTTGGAAATAAAAAATATATTAACTGGTGTCTCTCCTTCTGTTTAGTCAGCCTAGGATCCCGTAATAATTTAGAGGAATTGTTCCCAACTATTACTTAACAGATACTTTCTAGTCCATTAAAACCACATGCAGGAAGCAACAGACATTAAAAAGCCTGACATCAAAAAAGAACAATTTTTCTTCACTGGGGCTTCTCTGAAGGTATTAGATGTTATTGTCTGTCAGGGATGATAGTTTATCTGGTCATGGTTCAGTCTTCTAAAAGAAGAGACTTGTCAAATTAAGGAGAAGTGCTTACATTTGATCAGTTAGGCTCCACAGCCTGATGCTGTGAGATTTTCAGTTCCTGCCTGGTAACCCCATGGTTCATGATAGCAATGAACCACCACCCCAACCCACTAAACCTGCCAGCAGTGCCTAGTCCCCAGTCTGAGATCACTTCAAATTCTGTGTCAACAGACTTGACATGAGATATCTCTTAAAACATGTAAGACTGTGGATTTCATGAAATTATTTTAGAGTCATAATGGATGAAAGCAAGAAGCCGAGTCTAGTACTTTTAGGGGGAAATCATTGAGAACTTCAAGGAGTCAGTTATGGCAAATGGGGTTTTACTGAGGAGTTTAGCTTCTTGGAAATGCAAATTGGGAAAAATTAGGGCTAAGAAAATTGCTTTTATGAGGGAGCTGCATGGCAGATATGCTGACATACAGCAGTTCTGTTATTGCTTAGAACTGAACTAATCTCAGGGTCAGTAAGAACTGAGGCCTAACCATTAGATTAAGAAAAACTTAGAAAATGAAAATGCAATAGAAAAGAATGTAAAAGCCATTGTTAAAGTAAGTTTTCTCCAAATTAGAGACTTATGGTATCCAAAGCAAAAATATAATGCTGTAATTCTTCTGGATACCATAACAGAGTCTTAAAGAAAGGGATCCTTTTAGATACTGTGGATTCTGCCAGATCCTTATCTATACCTATTTATCAATACTTTCCTATATACTAACACTTTTGTAGAAATTTTCCTGTAATGGTGAGAAATATATTTTGGAAAAATCATCAATGTTATCTAATCCAGTTGTTACTACTAGATTTGCACCAACATTAGTACTACTTAACCTGAGAAGATGTGTGGTATGAGTGAAGGAAAAAATAGGAGAAAGAAAGATTTCGGAAAACATTATGTTTGCATTATATATATACACATTAGAACAGTGCTTTATGATTTCTTCTTATAGGAGATTGTTTCCAAACCATGTAAACACAGTTTTAAAAATATTATGTCTAGACAATGCAGCTTGCCTTAATTTTCTTCCATGATGCTGGGGAACAAGGTGAACTGGGGTGAAAGATGAGAACTCAAGATGCACTGCTTCCATGATGTCCACAAGTCAGTGTAGTGAGAAGGTGTCCCCAGAGCCAATGTGTGAGCAGCACTGTGTGGGGCTTGCACTTCCACATGCTCCCCCCAGCCTGCAGTAACAAGAGCTCTTCTTGCTGGGAATGGGTGCCTGAAAGCCATCTGGCTGTCCTAAGCACCCCAGGGTTCACATGAAGTCACAGCACTTCTTTCCATCTCACCAAGGAGGTGTCTGACCAGAGCTGCTGCCATCCATCCTGTTTCTGCCTTGATTAGTCACTGTAATGTGTGTTATACGAAGCTACATCTTGAAGCCTTCAGAGAGGAGTATGTGCAAGACAGTGCTTTTTGCAATCAACTCTTCGTTTGAGGGAATTTCTCTGGAGTTCATACCACTGCTCTGAACTGCAGTGGCTGATGTTGGCTACTGAGAGGTCAGGGAGGTACTGGTATTTTTGAGAGCTGAAAAAATAATGGTATGGTACCAAGTGGTCGTATTTCTTTTTAATGAACATTTTGTTGTTTGCTGAACTGTGATGATCTGGCTCAATGCTAAAAAGGTAATTGCTCACTTAAGTGGACAGTTCTGGAAAAGAAAAGCAGTAGCAGAAAAAGAAAGGATGGGGGAACAAGTATATGAAGGAAGAAAATTAACAAATACTGTTTTCTTTTCTTTCTAAGCAACCTAGTCTACTGGAAGTTTCCCTGCCCATGGCAGGGGAGTTGTAACTAGATGATCAAACCAAAACCAAAGAAACTATGATTCTTTATCTTTAGTTCCACTTTCAGCTTTCAAAACTTTCCAGATTTGCAAATCCTGGTTAATTTTAGTTTTTGGAGAGATTTTTTTTTCCCCAGAATTGAGACACTTCAAAAATAACATGGTAGTAAAATAAAGAAGATGAGGAGAAAATACCTGTTTCCATGTCATCTATTCTATTGTACACTCAGGGACAGCTTGCAGGACAGATTGAAAGTGAGCTCAGTTGGGCAGCCCATGCTGCCAAAAGGACAGAGTTCATAGAGTAGACGAGTGTGAGTAAATTTCTGTAATGACTAAATTTCTCTTCTAGAAAGGATCTGTTCTAGTTTCTAAATTTTGTTGAAGTCAGCAAGCCAGCATTGTGAGGATGGTACGGGCAAACTTCCGCCCAGGGTCCCCAAGATTCTTAGAGATGTGCCAAGGAGTGCCTGGGAAGTACCTGAAAGTTGCTGAGGTACATTCAGACCATTGACCAATGCATAATTCCACTTTGTCATGTGAGCCCTGCTAGTGTTCCTACACTGGTCCAAAGTGGCGGTGAGATACTGGAAAGAAAACTGAAGGACTGGGGACTCCCATCTGTTCCTCCAGTGAAAGGACAAAGCACATCCATATAAAGATGTATCCAGTTGAGAAAGGCATGGCTGAGCAGATGGTGCTGTCAGGAGGGCTTTCACTGCTTCATCCAAGGATATTTCATGAATCATTCACTGACTGATGACGAACTCAGGACACATGAAAGGGGAAGAGAAACTCTGAGGATTGCTTTGCAAATCTGTTGAGGAGAGTTTTAAAGCAGGACTAAGACTAATGAAGGACAGTGGACTAAAAATGAGTATAGACAATGCTGACTTGCTGACTTGAAGAAAGGCCAAGAAACTAGAAGAGCTATTTTCTCATTATAGGGTTTAGGAGTGTCAAAAGGGATTATAGCATAGGCTGCCAAACATTTTAGGTTTCTGTATATAAGATAAAAACCATGGGGGATATGCCACGATTCAGGAAAGAAGACAAGAGACCACAGGGCTGCAGATATTACTCGATCAGTGCTCAAAACTGAGCTGTTTATTAAACAAAATGGAGGGCTATTTAAGGAGTAGGCGGGGAGGAGTCTAGCAACTGGGAGGAGTATGCAAAACTGAGACATATGATAGGTAGGGAGAACATACGTAAACATTAAGGGGAAGAGTTACAATAATGTTGTAACTAGGGGAGAAGACGATTGGGTAGGGCAGATATAGCTCTGTAAGCTGCCCAATGGGGAAACAGCAAGTAGCTCCAGGGGGCAAAGACCATAGCAACAGGGTGTAACCACTTGGAACGAAGGCGTCAATGTAGCAATAGGTTTAGCCCGGAGTCTCTGAAAGCCAGTATTTAAACAAGTGTAGATTCGGTGCTTTTTTCTTCCACAAAATCTTTTTTCCATTGCTCATAGGCGTTCTCCTCATCATGGCCATCTCCAACAGGGATACATCTGTAAACCTGACATTATTCATGCAGATGATCAGAATGTGACTTAATTTACAGAGCAGATTGTGAGAGAAAATTCACATAATTGGCATATTGATTAAAGGTATTAATTTAAAGAGAAAATGTGTTCATGGACAAAAGGAGGGAAGTGTTCCTTGCATATCAAAGGCATAGGCTAGATCTGAGGTGTCAAATGTAGCTGGAAGTGAGTCATGCTGAAAATCTCTGGATAGGGATGAGAAGAAAAAAATACATAGAACACAAGTGGGTCACTAAATGAAGAATATGGATGAGACTTTATGAGAAACAAGCACAATCAACCAAAACATAAATCTTGTCATAGTGGGAAAATTATCTCTGGCTGGGAAAGGAATAAAGGAACACGGAAGTTATACCTGTTCTGCTAAACAAAAAAAGACAAGGAGCAATCCCTTGGTCTGAGGACAAGCATGCACACAGGTTTGCTTCCTCACTGTTGAGGACAAACCTTTTTTAGAGCAGATGGACAAAGTCTACTCTTCACAACACTTGGTCCTGAGTCTACTCTCATCCCCCATGGCCCAAGGCAAAATCCTGATTTTCTGTGATATCTTCCTTTGCTATTCAATGCATCTGAAGGGGTGCAAGGGGTGTGTTACAGCTCACCAGACTGGTCCTTTAATGGCATGGAACAGAGAGCACATGCTGCCTATCCTGAGCATAACGTTTCAAGGTGGACGGCTTTGAAAACAGGTTACATAGTAATGTGTCAGGTGAGATTTTTTTATGTACAGTCCAAATTTATTATTTTTTCTATAAGTTTGAACAAATAAATTAAGTAACTAAATAAACAAGAAAACTAGAGGGAAGTTTGGATTTAGCTACTGAGAAAAACTGAGGTATGATCAAAATCCTAGAGGCGTGGGAACATTCCCTTACGTAATCATGTTGCACAGTACTTTTATGCACTGTATATATACACACCTAATTCCAAAGTAAACTGTCGGTCAGCTTCATTTCAAATAAATGGAAATTGGCTTAGCTCCTACTAATGCTCCTTGGATCAGACTAATGCTCCCTCAACACAGGCAATACCCATTTCTGTAAGAGCATGGCTCCTACTGACCCACATCCTTCAGGGTCATCCCTTGGCCTCTGTGTGGCTATTGTGTGCTAGAGGAGTACTGGGACCACTGTGTGGGCCAGCATTCTCCCCTTGCAGTCTTTAGGTTTTGCTCATCCTACAAGGCAGACTATGAACACCCAAAGACCATGCAGTTGTCTTCACTGTAAGGTCTGGAATCTGCCTTCACTGTGGCATCTAATTTCTTACTAAACAGTTTGATCTTCAGGAAATCCTGTACTACTTATGAGACATCACTCAAGTTCAAGGCTCTGCAGGAAAGAGTTACTAAGAACACAGGCAGTCTTATATCTATTCAACTCCACAAGATTTCTGTAGCCAGCATGAGCCTGTCTGACTTTATTCTGGGAAACATGTACAACTAACTCAGACCATGACATAACACAATTTTCCCCTGTTTACAAACTGTATTATGGTTTAACCTCAGCTGGTGAGTAAACCGCACACAGCCTCTTGCTCACTCTTGCTGCATTGGGATGGGGAAGAGAACTGGAAGACTAGGAGTGAGAAAACTCACGAGTTGGTATTAAGACAGCTGAATAGATGAAACAGAGGCTGCACACACACACAGAGTAAAACAAGGAATTCATTCACCGCTTCCTGTGGGCAGGCAGGTTTTCAGCCATCTTCAGGACAGCAGGAGTCCATCATATGCAACATTGACTTGGGAGACAGACAACATCGCTCCAAATGTCTCCCCCCTTCCTTCTTCTCCCCTCCAGCTTTATGATGACATATGGTGTGGAGTATCTCTGTGGTCCGCTGGCCCCAGCTGTGTCCCCTCCCAAATCCTTACTTACAGTGCAGCCCCACTGTAAGCTTTGATATGCACGCTGGTAAGCAGAGAAATAGGCCATCAGCTGAAGCAGTAAAGGAAGTTTATTCAGAGGCAGTAGAACAGACTGGGAAACTCACAACTGGTGGGGAAAGAACACACACACCCTAGCTGGGCTCTGGCCTTACATATCAGGGGCCTGACACATGCACAAACTGCCTTCTGGGCTGTTTTTTTGCAGTTTTCTGGTTGGTCAACCCCTAGGACAAAAACTGCCAAAAATGGGGTCTGATTTCCCAAGGCGGGGGGTTTCCATGTGGTTTCCCCAGGCAAAGACTAACTCTTCTCTCCTCCCCCCATCCCAGCAGCTGGAAACTAGCAGGGCAGTTGCCATCAAGGTCCTCCGGTGCAGTCCAGACAGCAGCAGCCCTGGCAGCAACTGCTGCCTGTTGCTAGGCTGGAGAGAAGTGGCCCCTTCCTCTTCTAGTTCTTGGCTTTTTTTTCATGTCAAGCACACACCTCCGTTGATGACTATTCATTGTTAAAGCTCTGCCCTCTGTCTTTGTAACTATAACATCGGGTTTGCCTTTATGAGGCCACATTGACACAAAAGTGAGCACAAAAAGATGGTGTAGTTCTGTGTAGATGAAGATAACAATGCTTAATCTTCTGCTCAACTTGCATGATTTCCATATAAGTAACCACCTGCCTCAAAAAATGAGGTAATTTCTTTGTGGAACTTGCAGTCTACAAAGTAAAAAAATATAAATCGTTATTTTGGGGGAAAAATGATGCAAAAAAGGAACAGGAAGTCTCTAGTTTGCGTTTCCACATCCCTAGAAAATTTTATGGAAGTGTTATGTTTATTAATATGTTTAGAAAAGACAGATTTGCAAAAAGCAGCTAACGGTGGGTTCCTGACTTTAGCTTTTTGCATGCATGAGGTAATGTAATATATTGAATGGGAAATCAAGAGGATTTCTGAATGTTCAGGTAAATCTTTACCCTGATGAATGTACTGAAAAGCAAACCTCCAACACTGGTTAAAAGATTATTCTAGAAGGTGATTTTTAAATTTTTTAGACAAGTGGCCAAGATACTCCTAAATTGATGGCGTATCTCAAGATTCTTCAGGTATGGTACTAGTTTTGCCTCCTTACTTCACCAGCAGAACCTTTTTTTCGTGCCCTAATTTGTCTCCTTCCTTCACAATTCTTTTTAATGTTAGTGGCTTTTCTGTCCCAAACGATAGTCAACGGGTGTTAGGCTAAATGATTCTAGTGACGTATTCCAATCTGCCAAGCAAAAGGATGCAGTAACTTGAGCTTTGGCCTAACTTTATAGTTCTCATGAGTTGAAATTAAATCCATTGAAAAATGAGGATACAAGAAGGAAAATGGAAAATTACAGATTCACTGAATTATTAATCATCTCTGGTGTATAAAAATACCCCAGAAGGAATTATTTTTTATCACATTCTTTGTTAAATGAAGCATGTATTCTAATTACAGTATTAAGCAAAGTTATAATGAAGAAAGGTCAAGGCAATCAAGAGCTATCTTTATTCACTGTCTATACTTACTACCCATTCTTACGTGAAGAGCTGTCTCTGCCAGCCCTCCTCCCTTGCTACCTGTGATAAGGAAATTAAACAATTGTTTTGAATGGAAGTAAGGTCAAGTGACATAGTACAGCTAATGAAGATATTGATTTAACACTTGCCCACAGGGAGGACTGAGCAGAAGGCAAATGTTTTTTACTTTAGTCTCTTTCCTTGTAAATCTTCAAGTTCTTATTTACAGTGAGCAGACTGGCTTTGCAACCTGCAGCAGGTGGAGTTGAGCTGGCAGAGTCCCATCTTCAGTCCCTCAGGGAATGGGGGATTTTTGTTCCACCACAGAATAAAAGACTGGGGCACAGATTCAAAATTCTGCCTCAGGATTCCCAGCACTGTGAACCCACTTGAGACCTATAGACTTGAGTAGATGGTGACAAGCACTGAAATTTACTGTAGTCACCATCCTTGGAGATATTAAAAACCAGACTTGGTGTTTTGAGCAACCTCAGAGGTCCTTCACCACCTCTGTGATTCTGTGATACGTTTGGTGCCAAGAAGAGATGCTAATATAGCTGAGATTTTTCTGGAGGTAGTGGAGAAGGGGAGGGTGTGCCCATCCTGACTCCTTGATTCGCTTGATTGTCTTGAATGGTGTCTTCATTTATATCAAACCAATCTCAAACGTCTCTCAGGTCAAGAAGACTCACGTATTCAGGGACACATCCTTCATAATTTGCCTTTTTTTATTTCAGTACAGTCCGAGTAACCATGAATTCAGCCAAATCATAACAGTTTTGCCTGCAGCCAACAGAGCAGAGAGATTTGTGGCTCAAATTGTAATTCCTGTTCTATGAAGCTGAACAGCAAGCAGAGTTCAGTCTCAGTCTCTTTGTTTGGTGTCTTTAGCATTTATAATCCATCAGTAAATTTCTGCCTGATGGACACTTAGAGACTAGAAAGAATATAGTAGACTAATCATGGATACTGTAGTGTCCCCCTAATTTTATTGAAAAGTTATCAGTCTTGATCTTGTTGAGAGAGATGTTATGCATAGATTGGATTTGCTTTTGTTAGGTATACCTGAAGCTGTCTCTGCTCTAGGCTGAACAAGCCCAGCTCCTCCAGCCCTTCCTTGCAAGACAAGTGCTCCAGCCCTCATCACCTTCATGTCCTTCTGCTGAACTTCATCCAGTTTATTGATGTGCTTCTTGACAAAACTAGATGCAGAATCTAGATGTGGTCTAATCCCTTTTGATTACTCACTTGTGGATTTGAGTGCTCCCTTGTGAATTTAATATCTATCGTAACTGTGCTCAAGCTCATACATCAAATATAGGAAATTTGTGACAAGCCTAAAATCTTACTGTATGTAAACTCTGTCCTCCTAACAGGTGATGTCCTTGTGCCAGCAATTGGCATCTCCACTTGTCAGGGTATGGGTGACAGATATTTCAGATGCTCTTTTTAGATTTGAAAAGAAGGAAGAGGAAGATGTTTGCTTGAGGAAATGAACCTGGTTTCTCACATTGTAGTTTGTGCCTTTAACCGCTATACAAAGTTGCCTGTTGTGAGGGGTGTTTGCTTTTTTATACAAACTGGAAGAGCATAAACAGGAAAGAGTAAGATATTCTCACTAGCATAGCTTTGGTATAGAGAGCAGTCTAAAAGAATCTCTGTGGAGATATATATGCCTAAGTGAGCTGTGAAATAGTCACCTCAGGTGGTTCAACATGGAGATCAAAACAGACTACTGTTTGCACACTTTTGGTGTTTGCTGTTGGATTTTATTTGTTGTTGTGTTTTGGAGTTTTGTTTTTGTTTTTTGTTGTTGTCATTGTTTTAATCAGACTTTGTTTTGTTTAAAGTTTAATGTGAGCTTTGAAATCCCATTACCTGCTAATGCAAAGCTGTCTCTGTTACCCGTATGGGAGCTCTGTGGTCTATGCATTGACAGAAGCGTGGCTGTGTTTCTGCAGAAGACGACTAAACCCTACATATTTCTGATGATGCCAAGCTCTGGCGTGTGATATCTGCTATTTCACTGGGTACAGTTTGTACCATTGTATCAAGCATCACAACTATTTCATATTACTCAACAACAAGGGACCTAACTAAATGACTGGGATTTGCTTTTCAAAGGTTAGCTTCCCCTTGACAAGAGGGGATGCAACCAGCTATCATATGGTAGCTTACAGCTTTGGAAATCTATGTTCACTTTCTGGTTTTGCAACAACTTTGCACCACTTTGAACAAAACACTTGCTTTTTCCTGATCCCAGGTTCTGCTTTTTAAAAGGGGAATTATAATCCTGTTTTTTTTCCACCTGCTGTCAACCTTTAGACATGTGTTTTGCAGGTCAGGTGGTGCTGTGTGTGGATCACGTCTGAGCACAACAGGGTTCCCTTGCAGTCAACAGCCTCTGAGCAACACAAGTTGTGCGTTAATTAAAAATAAAAGGCTGCACAGTGCTGTAAGCGTACAATACTTGCCTTGGATAATCTGAAAGCACCAGGGATGCTTTCTCCTATACAGAGGAATCAAGACTCCCACCTTCCTGTCTTTTATTCTAGCTGACTTTCATGAACTACTTACTTCCCAATGCCTTGGTTTTTAAAAGTGGATGTAGTGTTTTCTAGTTCTGCCTTTTCAGCACAATATCATTACTGAGGAATCAGTGTACAAGGCAGAGCAGAACAAGTCTTGCTTTGTAACTAACAGGCAGCTATCTCAGATAAAGCTGAGTTTATACAACCAGAAAAGATCATTAATATATGTACCTAAATGAATGAAGATTATTAAGTTTTCATAATAGTTTGCTACATTTTTTGACCACTTCTATAATCATAGAAAGGCTTGGATTGAAAGAGACCCTAAAGACTATCTAGTTCCAACCCTCCTCCGCCATGGACAGGGACACCTTCCTCTAGACCAGGTTGCTCAGGGCCCCATCCAACCTAGCCTTAACCACTGCCAGGGATGGGACAACCTGTTCTAGTGACTCATCACCCTCTGAGAAAATAATTTCTTCCTAACATCTAATCTAAAATCTCTCCTCTTTTGTTTTGAAGCCATTCTCCCTTGTCCTATCACTATCTGCCTATCACTTTCCCCAATTTTTATAAGCCTCTTTTAGGTACTTCAGGATAGTCTGCCTGCTATGCATTTACAATTAGGTTTTTAAAGTTCAAAGCTAGAATTTTCAAAAGGCTTCTCCACCTTGCTTCAGCTGCAGTAAGGAGTTTTCCACTGACTTAATCCAAATCCACATTAGACTAAAACATCCTAACCTTTCAAAAATCAAAACGATCTGAAGGCTCTTTTACCAGTTCTCCTAATGACAGAACAATGGCACCAAGTACAATAAATAGTTAGAAATGAGTAAGTCTTGTAAGGTCTGCATAGGAGGGCCTCTCACCACCAGTTCTCCAAAAGTCTTCAAATATGTGTCACGGGGACAAGATCCCAGCATATTTTAAGACCATATGTGTCTTTATAAAAGGGATATGAGAAAGCATGTGGGATAAGTTTCATTTTTGAATTAAATCTGCTGAGGGATGTCAAGTGCAACCAGAAGGGCTTCTTCAAGTATTTCAATTGCTAAAGGAAAAGTAGGGGAAATGTGGGCCTGCTGCTGGATGAGTATGTGCAGAGGAGGTGGAGTTACTGAATGCCTTCTTTCCTTTAGTTTTTACTTCTAAGGCTAACCTTTTGGAATTCCAGACTCAGAAGGCAAGAAAGTCTGAAGAAAAGAAGTCTTTCCCTTGGTCGAGGAGGATTGGCTTAGAGATAATTTAGGCAAACCTGACACCCACAAATCCGTGGGCCCGGAAGGGGTGCACCCGGGATCCCGTACAGCCTGCTCTAGGTGAATCTCCTTTAACAGGGGGGTTGGACTAGATGAGCTCCAGAAGTCCATTCCAACCCCAGTCATTCTGTGACTCTGTGAGAACAAGGGACTGGATTAATTGTTTTCCTGACCTATGTTCCTTCAGTCCTTTGGGAGGTTACTAAGAATCATGCTTCTTAAGAATCTGAGGTACATACACACTGACTAGCTTAGTTTGCCTATTTAAATTTTACTTTCATATTTAGACTCTTAAATTAATGCTCCAGTTACGAGACAGAAGGAACATAATTTGTTTCCTTTGTCCTTAGGTAATGAGTTCCTAAACTGTGTAATCTGAAGAACCTCCCCTTTTCTCAACACCTGAAAAGAGTCATTCAGACTGGGTAGGAAAATAGTGTGCTTTAGCAGTGTAGGTGCTTGTGAAGTACTTAAACAGAGGAAGCTGTACTTAGGCTAACTCAGCCTGCTCAGAGCTGCTGGAATTTTAATTAAACTTATTATTTTCCAAATTTCACTCATGTGTCTCTTTTTCTGATAGTTAGGAGTGAAGAGAACATTCCTTGGATGATCACAACTATTTTTATAGTGACTAGTAACAGCATTCATTGTTGCAGTCTAGGAATGTGACCAGACACAAAAAGTAAGATCAAGGAACTTCTCTGAAATCAGAGGTGTAAGAGGTATAAGCAAGTACTGGAGAAATAATATAAAACCACTGAGCAATGTACAATGCCATGTACGGTGTGGTATAGTTTTTGTTGCATACTGAGGGATAACAGGCGAGAAACTTTCATGTTCTGAAATTAAACTGACAGTTTATTAAACAGTGAGATGTTTCTCAAGATGATGTGAGTGGTTCTGATGTTTGCAGCTATAGAGAGGTACAGATCCTTGTCTGTATCTCCTGCCCTTTGCATGACTCTTGTGTCCAGTCAGACTGCTGCAGTCACTGTTCCCTTCTCTTTCAGCATTGGTTTTCTTGCTTTGTGGAAGGCATTTCCAGCCAACTATCATGGTCTTTCAGGTTAATTTCAGGTTAATGCATTTTTATGCTAGCTTACTGGAGTGAATAAAGCTGCTATCCTGTCTTAAAAAGGCAAAAGCCTGAAGAAAAAAAACCTTAAGCATAGTAAGTGACTATTAGCTCCTTTTCTCAGGCTCTCTTTTTTGCTAAGCCTTTGCATTACAGCACCTCACTTTCTGGATGTGACTAGACCCCTTGAGCCTCATGACAACTGAAGAACAAAACCTGGCAAAGGCTAAGCAGTCACAAAAATAAGTTTCAAAGCTTGTCAGGACGATACCAACAGAAGGATGTATATGGTGGGCCAAAATCGTAATTTATTTTTGTGCTTTGTTTTGCTGTAATGACTCACAGCCACTTATCACCTCTGTGTCAGAACAGGAAGTGGAGAAGAGCTGTCATTATTCCTGACAGGGCTGCATCTTCTCTGCTGTTCCTATTTTGGAGGAGTATCCAGCTCAGGTGTGACACCCTTGAGAGGCTTTGCAACCTGGTGTCTCATCCGGAGTTGACCTTTAGAGCAAGTATACATTTACTCTTAGAATCTGGTTCAAGACCTGACCTCTGTCTTTAGCTTGGTGCCAAAGAGGCAAATGAGCTGTGACTCTTTTCAACTGTACCACTAACAGTTCAGTCTGAAAGTACATTACTTGATTACACCCTTTTGCCTGTAAACCTCCTTTATATCCAGTGTGCTCTTGTGTGAGAAAAGACTTGTCTTAAAATGTTCCAGATGCTTTGTGTGCACTCTGGTCTGAAACAAATTATAATGATGCCTCCCAAGAAACGGTGGATAGTGAAAAAGAGAAATACTCAATTTGGCTGGAAGATCTCAGCCCACACCTTTCTCACTGGTAATAGCAGAAAGTGAAAAGTTGATTTGATGTAATTTGCTTCAATAATGGTGAACTTTTAGTTCTTTACTGGGAGCACCTCTAGATGGTCATGGGAAAATGAGACTTTTTATTCTGGAAGATAGTTTGGAAGTCTTGTTGATATTTAATATCTAGGAGCTAAACAAAGCAGAACAGAAGTACACAAGCAGAGCTCTACCAAACAAGGATTTTGTTGCATCAGATGCATCATGGAGTAAATTTGCCATTAAGTCCAGTAACTGCAGCATTAGAGAGTATTTCAATAGCTTTCAGTGGTGTATTGAAATTGGCTGTATTTTATTACAATACCAGAAGCTTTTTGACTGAAAACTAAGAAAAAAGGGGGGGAGGGCACCTTTAAAGATCACCTAGTTCAACCCCTGTGCCATAGGCTGTACCCTAAGCTGTACCCTTTTCTTGCATTAAGAACTTCTATTGTTTCTTTTCCTCAAATCCTTTAAATGAAATGGAAACTTAACTCACACCTTTACCTAAGTCTGAGCCATTTGGAGACTGTGAAGCTGTTTCCACAGAATATAATAATATTTTATATTCACCTACTTTTGTACTTCCTATCATCAGGCAGATGTGCCTGATCGGACAGGTTGCCACAGGATCCAAGCGCTCCAGTCTGACTGGAAGGCACCTGGAAGGATGTTCATTCTTCTTGCCATGATTCCAAACTCCAGTTCTCCTATTTCAAGTTCTTACTCCTGAAGGAGACTAAAGGCAGATTATTCTGTGTGATTTAATACCACATCAGTTACCTGTATGTGTTCAGAGCTTTGTAGAGCTTCAGTTGCACCATTCTTCATAGAACTACTCTGAATGTTTATTTGCCAGCATATGCTGTCTAATCCAGTTAATTAGGCATGATCTACCTTCTCTTAGGTAGTAGAACTTTTTTAGTCTTAATTGTATTGAATTAATTCTGCTAAGGAGCAATTACATGGACAGTTATGCCACTGGATGTGAAGAGCAATGACCAGCCTCTGGGCACAGGGCAGGGACAGAAAAATTTTCATCAGTCAGCCACAACCAGAGGCTCTTCCAGAGGAGGTTTAGGTTGGATATTAGAAAGAAATTTTTTACAGAGAGAGTGATCAGACATTGGAACAGGCTGCCCAGGGAGGTGGTGGATTCTCTGTCCCTGGAGGTTTTTAAGATGAGACTGGATGTAGCACTTAGTGCCATGGTCTAGTAACCATGGTGGTGTTGGATCAAGGGTTGGACTTGATGATCTCGGAGGTCTTTTCCAACCCAGTTGTTTCTATGATTCTGTAATTCTATGTGACACTAATCTTACGCTATTTTTAATACAGGTGATAAATCCAGACCTTCGTGGAAAAGGTCCTACTGTTGAATGCACAGCAAGGTTTCAAATTATCTTGGAGCTATAAATTACTGAAAAGTCAGGATGGAGTGGTTGTTGGGATTTAATGTAGCCTAACAGGCAGTTGAAAGGAAGAACGTGAGTGATATAAGCCTCATGCCCAACTTTAAGATAGTTCCCTTCTCAATAAGAGTGGATGTATTTCCCTTGGTTATTTTGGGAACCATTCTCTTTCTTCTTTAAAGAGATGACATTTTACTGAATTATATGTAAGTCCTCCACAGATCAGCTCTGCCCACCACTGACAATTGAGCTGAATTTATTAAGCTTTTAGTCTGTGTTGTGCTTCTCAGCCTTGGGTATTGTTTGTCTTTTGGATGTAAGTTTTCAACTTGAGGCCTCTGCATCCCTACAGACTTTTAAATGGTCGAAAAAAGCAAGTCAGTTCTCAGGTAGCTGAGCCAGGTCCATGATTTTGTTGGAAAACATCTTAGAGGTTGGAGATTCTATACTAAGAAAAAGAGAGAAAACCTATGGATACGTTTAAATTGCATTAGACATAATAACTATTCTAAATTAATTAAGTTAATTAATCACATTAAGTCACATTAAATATAGTTTCTGTACTGCAAGGTGTTTGTATTAAAGATGTTTGTGTGAAATGAAGCTGACAAAGCATTCATTATCTGACGTGCTTTCTGCGAGGAAACTGTGTTTTGGGAATATGGACAAAGTTAAAAACACCATGTCAAACAGATCCCTAGTTTTGAGGGAGGTAAAGACCACTCTCAAAACTAACTGTCACATGGCCTGTGGAATTACCCTTTACTTTCCAAATCTCCACGAACCACTACAATACAGCAGTGTCAATTTGAGGTGTCACTCTTTGGTGTCAGGTTTTCATTACTGATGTTGCAAAGATGCATTAATGTTGCTAGTTAATGGAAGTCAGTCTTTAATTATTAACATTGCGAACCTTTAAAATCCTAAGTATTTCCACTGATTTTTGCATATCAACGGTCCACCTGATTCTGCTTCATTCCTTGCTAGATTCCCCACAGAAAATCCTCCTCGTTCTGGGGCTGAACAGCCTCTCTGAGTCAGCCAGGGAGAGGCAATAGGAAGAGCTACCCACATATCTGCATGCAGTATGATTCACATCTGTGTGGGGGTGTCTCTAATGCTGTGTGAAAGGCTCTTGCCTCCATCATGATGACATAATACAGGGGTTTAACTTACTAACCATGGATAAGCCATGTTTGTTTCCAAACGAATAGACTGCAGATATTGTAAATATTCTATGTAGTTACTTAATTAACCGAAATGACTGTAAATAAAGAGGACTTTTCTGAATTAGAGGGTAAATTGTAATTGCTCAAAGCCCTTTTGCCCTAGCAGACTGTGGGGTCAGCTGAACTGGTGTACTTTGTAAGACCTTGGACACACAGATTGCATGCAGACATCTGCATAAAACCCCCTAAACTAAGATGGCTTAAAACTGATAGTGAGGCACTGGAAGAGGCTTCCCAGAGAAGTTATGGATGCCCCATCCCTGGAAGTGTTCAAGGCCAGGTTGGATGGGGCCCTTGACCAACCTGAGCATGCCTGCCTGTAGTGGGGGTGTTGGAATTGAAACGAGTTAATCTTTAAGGTGCCTTCCAATGCACAACATACTATGAAATACCCTGACTTTAAGATTCAAGATGAATATATGTGTCCATGAGTTCACAACTAGCTTGGAAGGGGGAAAGGGACAAAACCAGGCTTGCCTGTGATGAGTGATGAAATGGTGTGCCAGAACTTGAAGAAAGGAGTGCTAATGGGATCCCTCAATCTGCTTCACTGGGTGTTGGCTACAATGTACCACACCGGAAATGCTTCTACACTAATGCACACAGCAGGAAGAACAATTAAGAGGAGCTCTAAGCTTTGGCCCAGTCCCAGAGGTCTGACATCGTTGGCATAAGTGAATCTTGGTGGGATGAGACTTGTGACTGGAGTGCTCTGTTGGATGATGATAGGCTCTTCAGGAGGGATAGGCAGGGCAGAAGAGGTGGAGGGGTAGCACCGTGTGAAGGGTTAGAATGTATGGAGCTCACAGTTGGCAACGGCACAGTTGAGAGCCTCTGGGTAAGAATCAAGAGGCAAACAAATAATGTGGATGTCATCATGGGAGTCTGCTATAGACCTTCTGGCCATAACTTCAGGATGATGACACCAACAAATTATTCCCTGACGAACTAAGAGACACTTCGTAGTCAATGGCCCTTGTCCTTATGGGGACTTCAACTTGCCAGAAATTAACTGGGAGCATCACACAGCTGTTACAACCCAGCCCCGAGGATTCCTAAAAAAACCTGGATGACAACTTTATGGAACATGTCCTAAGGGAGATGACTCAGAAAGATGGCCTCCTTGATGTGCTGCTTGTCAACAGAGTGGATCCTGTGAGTGAAGTTGAGATTGGTGGCCATCTCGGCCACAACAACCATGAAGCCATTGAGTTTAAAATCTCTGTTGACAGGACGAAAAGTGCCAGCAAAACCTCAACTCTGGACATAAGGAGAGCAGAGTTCAGACTGCTCAGGGAATTAGTAAGTAAAGTCCCCTGGGAAAATGTTTTTGCGAATGCTGGGGTCCATCAGTGCTAGTCACTTTCTAAACATCACCTCCTAAGGGCACAGGAGCAGGCAACTCCCAAATGTCATAAGTCAAGCAGGCGAGACAGAAGGCGAGCTTGGCTGAGCAGGGATCTTCTCTTGGAAATAAGGAAAGTGTGTGCTCTGTGGAAGCAAAGATGGGTGACAGGAGAAGAATTCAGAGATGATGCTTGCCACTGTAGGAAGAAAAGTTGTGCGGCCAAAGCTGAACTGGAGTTGAAGCTGGCCAGAAATGTGGGGGACAATACAAAGAGTTTTTTTCAGATATATTAATGGCAATAAGCAGTATAGAAATATCATTGGCCCATTACAGGATGAGGGTGGTCACCTCACAAACGAGGACAGGGACAAGGCAGAGGTCTTTAATGCTTTCTTTGCCTCTGTCTTCAACACGGATGATGGACTAAGGGAGTCACAATGCTCTGACCTGGAGAACCATGACTGTCAGGATGATCAACTCTCAGTCGACCCTGAAATCTGCTCCTCTAGCTGGCTCTATGTGATCTGATGAGATCCATCCCAGAATCGTCAAAGAGCTGGCTGATGTCATCTCATAAACACTCTCAATTATTTTTGAGCAGTCTTGGGAATCTGGAAAGGTCCCAGCTAACTGGAAGCTAGTAAATGTCCCGATTTTCAAGAAGGGCAAGTAGGAGGACCCCGTAAACTACAGCCTGTCAGTCTCACTTCAGTGCCTGGTAAAGTTATGGAGAAGATTATTCTGGGAGGTATTGAAAAACTCCTGAAAGAAACACAGTCATTGGCACAGCCAGCATGGCTTCATGAGAAGAAAGTCCTGCTTATCAAACCTGGTTTACTTTTATGACAAGTTAACCCATCTAGCTGATCAAGGGAAGAGAGCTAATATCATCTTTTTGGATTTCGGTTAAGCTTTTGATACTGTGAGATGATGATCCTCCTGACAAAGTGTCCAGCACACAGCTGGATAAACACATCATGTAGTGGGTGAGCATTTGGCTCGCGAGTCAAGCACAGAGGGTGATAGTGAATGAGGTGACATCAGACTGGCTACCTGTCAGTAGTGGGGTTTACAGATGACACAAAACTGCAAGAAGCTATTGACTCCCTTGAAGGCAGGGAGGACCTGCAGAGACCTTGACCAATTAAGAGGACTGGGAAATCACCACTCATATGAAGTTCAACAAGGGAAAGTGCTGAATTTTGCACCTGAGATGAGGCAAGCCTGGATGTATGTACAGACTGGGGAATGAGATGCTGGAAAGCAGTGCCACAGAAAGGGACCTGGGGATTCTGGTTGATGGCAAGTTGAATATGAGTCAGCAGTGCCCTGGCAGCCAGGGGGGCCATCCGTGTCCTGGGGGGCATCAAGCAGAGCATTGCCAGTCAGTTGAGGGAGGGGATTGTCCCACTCTGCTCTGCACTGATGTGGCTTCACCTTGAATATTGTGTCCAGTTTTTGGGCACTGCAGTATAAGAAAGATATTAAGCTATTAGAAAGCATTCAAAGAAGGGCAACGAAGATGGTTGAAGGACCTGGCGGGCAAGCTGTGTGAGGAGCATCTGAGATCACTCGATTTGTTCATCCTGGAGGAGACTGAGAAGAGTCCTCATTGCAGCCTCTGACTTTTTGTAAGGGGAAGAGGAGGGGCAGGCACTGATCTCTTCTCTGTGGTGACCAGTGACAGGACCCAAGGGAATGGAGTGAAGTTGTGTCAGGGAAGGTTTAGGTTGGATATTAGAAAAAGGTTCTTCAGCCAGAGGGTGTCTGGGCACTGAAACAGGCTCCCCAGGGAAGTGGTCAAAGCACCAAGCCTGTCAGAGTTTGAGAAGCATTTGGATGATACTCTCAGGCACATGGTGTGACTCTTGGGGATGATCCTGTGGAGGGATAAGAGTTGGACTTGATGATTCTTGTGGGTCCTTTCCAACTTGGCATATTCTGTGATTCTGTGATGTCATGGTTTAGGAATGTCCAATTTAGTGCTCCCACTAAAATCACACAGCTGCTTGTTCCCCCCTTGCCCTCCAGCTGAAGGCACAAAGACAAAAGTCAAAGGTTGAGATAAGTACAGTTTAATGGAAACAGCAAAGAGGTAAGAGAACAGAAATTATAGCAGCAATACTAGTAACAGAAGATATAAGACAAAGGAGCAATTTCCACAGGAAACCCATGGCAATAAACAAATACCAATCGGCTCTCCCCACCACATTTTCTCGACCAGAAGGAATCCCTTCTCCCCAGAAGAGAGAGTCCCTTTCCCTGCCTTTGCAATGACCTGAGGTGGTATAGAATAACCTCTAGGTCCTAGCCATGCCCCTCCTGGCTGCTGCAAAAATTAACCCTGTTGTGGCCAGAATCAGGACAGTTCAAAAACTGAAAATTAAGATGAAAGAAAAGAGTACGTATAATCCCACTACTGTTTGTATGTTATGGATTTATACGAACATGATTTTAGATTTATCTATTTCCCTGCTGTTTTTACTTATCTGTGGCGGGAAACTGAACTGATATGCCATACGCAGTACACTGAGAGGCTGTTAAAATGAAGGACCATAGGTCCTTCAAGCTAAAATTAGTGAACCTACTCTATTCATCTTGAGGACATGAGTCTAAAAACTCATCATGCAGCTTACAAATGTAGCCCTGTAGCAACTAGGATGTGCCACCAGGAAATCTGTAGGATCCTGCATACCCATTTATTTTGGTTGGTGGCTTAGTATGCCTGATATACAGCTTAAAAGACTAGCAAAAAGACATTGATGTGACAGCCTTACGCATAGGAATCAGGGAAATCTAAACTCATATTGTGCTCTTGGATGTTCCAGAATCGAGCTTTTGGATTAAGAACGTTTAGTATGTATAACAATGTTTAGTACATATAAACCATGGTGCCCTTGTAGCTGATCCCTGAATATAGGGAGAAATGCAGAGTACAGCTAGATATTCTATACATCTCTTGCTGTTCCTTCCTACTCCTGGAAAAGAGAGTTTAAATTTTGTGGATGCACTATTTGAAGAAAATGGCAAATGATGGACAGAATTGGCAGCTGATCATTTTTTTATATTTCTTTGATCTCCTGAAGATTTTTGCTTGATTCCACTCTGGTAAAAAGACTTGCTTCCCATTTTACCATAACATGAAACCCCAGGATGGTTTTACTTGCCTTTTTTTTATTTAGAACATAAACTTGTGGCAGAATGGATGCCATATAGTGGCCATATATGATAAAAAATGAAATCTGTAGTGTGGAGACTTCCTCCTACATGAAAAGTCAGCATCCCTATTATCAGTGGCAATTTCAATCTAACTGGGACTATACATGTATGTCTTACATAAATGCATCAGTTATATGGATAGATTGCTGCTACAGCAATCTATGGGGTTCCATCTATGGGATGGGACTTCTGTCTTGTTCTGTAGCTGCATGGGGGATTTAAATGGTCTTTTCCTGCTGCATTTAAATGCTATGCAGCCTGAGAATGACTGGCCTCTATTTCAGTGCGGCTAATCAGTTACCAACTCAGGTATGTTTTCTTCTGCTGAAACCCCTTGCCTTGCTCTTTCCTCTCTGTAATTATGGAGACTTCTTTCTGTATAATCTGGAGGAAATGTCATTCCAACATGAAAACCTTCATTGTGGAGTCTGGAAATCATGCAGCAGTTTAGAAGTTTGAAGTTTAGAAAATAGCACATTTACATTTAAATGAAGTGTTAAAATAATAGACTGCTGAAGTTCAGAGCTGAGGATGTGAATTTTTTAAAAAGGGCACTTTGCATCTTCAAAGAAAGAATCATGGGCTTTTGAAACCCTTAAGTTAAATCTTGCAGCCTGTGCCAATGCAGTAAACATAAATCTAAAGAGTGGAATTACAGGGGCTCCATAACAAGCTATGCAATAATTGTCTGGAATAAGAGCATCTGAAAAGAATGGTCTCTTAGACTTTGTTTATTCATTGTTTCAAAATAAGCTTATTTAACACTTGGTTGACCTGGGAAGCCTCAGTCAAATCTGAGGCATTTGTCTCTGCATGAAGAGAAAGCCGTTATCCTTCTAGCAGCTAATGTCTCTGAAGAACCATAGGAAATGATTCAGCCGTTATTGCTGTCAGATCTCATATACCAGAAAAGAAATATGAATGTTATGAACAATATTTTATCATGTTTTCCTAAACATCACTTAAGTGCCTGCTTCTTCTTTTCCTGGTGCTTCAGACTGTAGATGAAGAGGTGCATCAGCAAGTCTAAAGGCAAAAGAAACCAGACATTAGGTATGAGGTGATAAAAAACCTGCCTGCCAAGTGTTCCCTTTTAAGAGATTCTCAAAAATAAATTTTCTTCGTTTTTTAAAGACTTTATGTTGCAATTTAGCCAATTAACACTGTGATGATGCTGCTTAAATGCAACAGACAAGTGAGCTGTCAGCCACTGGGAAACTAGGAATGTTTCAACTACTTATGGCCTAATGAGAGAAGATTATGCTTACTGCTTACCCTCCAAAAGCACACACACCTCTTATAATACAGAAATCTTAAAGGAATAATTAATTTCTAAATACAAAAAAGCCCTATAAAATTTGAGGGCCATACTGTTAACACATATGCTGGTTTTTAAAATATAAATAGACAGTGATGGGAGAAGAATAAAATAAGCTTGTCTTTTTTATCTTCATGACTCCAAATGTTCTTTGGTGTCTTTGTGCTTCCAGCAGGGAAAAGAAGATTCTTTCCATATGCGTTTGATGAGCACATGAGAGAGAGCACATCAGGATGAAAAGATCATGGAATGAATGCCTTGTTGTAACAAAGCCCCAGCCCTCTGAGGTGACACAGGGGAGGGGGCACAGAGCAAATGCATCAGTAGCACATCAGATAGTTTCAGATAACACCATTTTTCATTCATAGCATTGCGTTTAGTCCCTGCATTGTTTATGTATAGGAAAAATTAGGATGATGGTATAAGTTGCTCAGCAAGCCAAATATATATTTTGGAAAAATAGATGGAGAACAAGGTGGAGCATGAAACTCCAGCATCTGTAAAGCTTTTTCCCCGAAAAAATGGTAGTTGAGGCCACCTAGTTCCTTGTATGTAATGCATTTGAAAGATGGTCCCTATATACAGGGCATTATCATTTTGTTTTAGGGGTTTTTTTGGTGTGTTGTTTTTTTTTTCTTTTAATTGTTCTCCGGGCAAACTCCATATGCAGAAGGTGCTTTAATACAGGTGACTTGAATGCCCTGTCAATTCACAACCTACACCAGAAAGGGCTGTTAGGGCCAATGCGTTCACTTTTTCTGTGTCCAGCCTGAGAGTATCCAGATCAATCACTGCAGGATCTTTTTGAGAGTGCATATCTTCAAATTCAACAAAATACTCTAAAATACTAAATATCTGCTCGAAATTTAGCCGCAGAACAGGCTTTCATGGTGTTGCAGTGACACTCAATTAAGATTAGTGCCCCTTTAGGCCAAAGGGAAAAAATCTTTTGATTCACTGTGTTTAATGATATGTTGCATGAAATTCCCAAGTCCTGCTGTACTATTGTGTAAAGTGCTTAGACTAAGATTAGTTAACCCTTGCAGGAATCTAGTCCTATGAACACAAAATTTGCATTAATTTCCAGTGACATAGCAATTGAAGTATGACAAAAAGGCCGCTGTTGATTAACGACTGAATTAGAGCTTTCTATTTGAAAAGCATTGGAATCACTAGTTCTTGGCTTTATGGATTATCATTTATAAACAAAGGCATATGGGATTGATGAATGCATTACAATATGGAAAATTTAGCTTATATGTTGAAAATTATATATATTACATATAGTTCATATAAATATTTCTGGTTCATTGCCTTTTAAACAAAGTGAATGATAAAGGAAATAGAAAATAGGTTTGCAGTAGTTACTCTGGCTAAGTGCAGCTTTTGACAAGGATGCTTTAACATTAAGCAGCACACAACTGCTTAAATCAGATTGCTGAAGTGGACTTTCAGTGAACTTCTGCAGAATATGATAACATTTCCCATGTCAAAAATATCCTTTAGAAGTCTCTAGATTGCTACTGAAATATAAGAGGAAAAAATCCTAAAGCCTGTTCTTTCTTTATTAATGATTGATTCCTTCACAAAATATTTCCTTCTCAACTTGCCCTCGGATTTCATCAAAATGTCATTGTCAAGGAATGTTAGATGGCTTGCCAATGAAGTCTCTCTCCCACTGGGATGTGCATTTAGTTTAAATCATCAAGATTAACCTGCAGCAGCTTAAGTCACACAAAATAGCACCTACTTCTCCCAGCCACAAGAGCAGGCAGCTGCAAATGGAATGGAAAGGGAAAGGCTGCTTCAGGCTCTGGAGCACAGAGATGGGAGTTGAATCTGTGAAGTAATCTCTTGGACACTGGACATAAAGTCCTGGAGAGACCAAGGTGAAGGCCAACAAGGGTGGTACCTATGAATAGCTTGGTATTAAAGGAAGGGTAAAAACAATGGGTGCCCCCTTTTCAGTGGGGCAGGGAACCTAGTGAGAAGCAACAAGGAAAAACTGAAGCACTCAGTGCATTTTTTGTCTCAGTTTTCACTTGGAAGGCTTGTCCTCAGGGGTCCCTGGTCCCTGAGTCTTCCAGCAGAATCTGTGGGAGCAAACCAGTACCCACAGCAGAGGAAGAAAGGATTAGGGATCACTTAAGCCTCTTGTGCATACACGAGTCCATAGGACCAGATGCGATACATCTAAGGGTATTGTGGAAGCTTGATAATGACATTGTGATGCCACACTGCATCATTTTAGAAATGACATGACAACTGGAGAGGCTCCTCATAACTGGAAAAAGGTACATGTCACATCATTTTTAAGAAGGGCGAGAAGAGGGATTCAGGAAGCTGATCCATCTCACTTCAGTCTCTAGAAAGGTGATGGGGCAAATCTACTCAGAATTAATGTCTAAACTCACAAATAGACCAGAAGGTGATTAAGAGCAGCCAGCACAGGTTTATTGTAGTTTTGCCATGGAGTTTTAATTTTTTAATTTTTTAATTTTGTAGCTGTTAGAAGTAGTTATATAGTAGATGTAGATTTAATATACTAAAATCCTTTACCCTTTGACACAGCTTTCACATAGCAAACCCTGTTAGCCATCCCCATATCAATCCTCTAAACTCCAGTAATCTGTTTAGTCTCATTTTCAAGGTAGAATTGTAGAAAACATCCTAAAATCTGCAGAAGAAGATATGACCCTAGAACACAA
>JAWMRA010000001.1:36405128-36517764 GCA_035584735.1 Pseudotriccus pelzelni | reverse complement strand
CCCTTCCCTCCCTCCTTCCCTCCCGCCTTCCCGCCGTCCCTCCCTCCCTTCCTTCCTGTCTTTTCTCTCTTTCTTTCTTTCTTTCTTTCTTTCTTTCTGTCTGTCTTTCTGTCTTTCTTTTCTACAAGAATTGTAAATAACTTTTCTTAAAACATCTCAATCTCTAGTCTCTTTAGGGAACAACCCTAAAAAAATACATTTCATGTGGTCATTCATAGCCAGAAGTAACAGTTTTAAAAATACAGCATGGACAAAAAACTGGTGAAATCTGAAGGTTTTTGCTTTCAACACAGAGAGACACTGAAAAACACCCTAAAATAGATATTCAAAAAAGCTTGGTTTAGATTTTGAGCTCTCTAGGAAGTCACCTTACAGACAACTTTCTGAAAAGCTGTTCTGTTTCCTACTACCTTTCACTTAATTTTATGTGATAATACCTGCAGTTCAAATCCAAAGAGATAGTTTTTCATTCCTTTTATATTAATTTGAAATCATTAATTATATCAACACTTGCTCTATTCTTGGCAACATCAAAAATACCTATTAGAAATAGTCATTACAATGTTTTGCAGCAATAGTCATCGTAGAAAATTAGTACTCTATGCATTATCACATTTTAAAAGATTGTAAGGTATTACAATATACAATACAATACAATACAATATATTGTATATATATTTATAATAATTTGAGTGAATGAAAGAGGGTAGCCAAGAAAATACAAATTCTTCAATAAGTATATTCTTTAATTTTTAGGGGATGTATAAATAATGATTTTGAGAAACCAAGAATAGTTTCTGCTTTGTTCATATTTTAATAATATACTCCTCTTTGCTCTTTCAGTAATTAAGTCTGACGACATTCCAGAAAGCATAAATCATGCTGAGATATTTAAGTTTGGAGCAACCTCTTGATGTACAAACAAAACAAAAAAAAAAAAGAAAAAAAAAAAGACACCCAGGATCATAATAAGCTGTTTCGCTTTCACCTTTGAAACAAAATTGAATGATAAAGCAGTATGGCCTACTGAAACTGTTCCAATCTCGTTGTTAACTAGAACCTCCTTTTGAAATTCATTGCCTTCAATTACATTTTTAAAAGAATTTTAATTATGTGCCTGAAAAGAATAAAGATGCTTCAGGCTCCATTTGTTTATCATGGAAGGCCTAAAAAAATGAGGACAGAGCTTCCCAGCTCATGCAGGGTTGCAGGGAGAGAGAGATGACTTTTAATTCGACAAGTTCAGAGAGATTTCTTAGTTTGACGCGCACAGCAGGGGGTCTTTGAGTGCCTGGCAATACTTCAGCATTCTGAGCTTTGAAAGTCTTTCCCTGCAGCAGAAATTGTATCAAAAGCCAATGATAATATTCCCTGCAAGGTAAAGGACCCTATTGAAGATTTCTAGAGCTGTTTATTTATTCATCACAGTTTTTTCTTTTAGGACGTACCAGACGTATAGGTAATAATTCACACAGATGCTAGAAAAATTAAATAAATAAATAAATAAATAAATAAGAATCTCTCATTAATCCTTCCATTTGCCCTCAAATTTTCTGTAGGCCATGCTCAGCTATAGCCACGTTCACCTGTAAAATTTCCTGTCATTCTCTGTCAAGTATTCTGTATGCAATCTTCACTTCAAATCTCAGCTTTTCCTTATTTTTATCAGAATTGTAATTTTTGTCTGCCTTCTACCACCAGCTGAGCACATAAGATGTTTATGGCCATTACTTTCCACTAAACCCTCAAAGTGATTGATTAATTTTACAGAAGAACATTCAATTTCTTAGGGGTCTTTTTTAAAGTAGATTTAAGATAACTATTTCAAAGCCAAGATTAAAGCATTATTTATATTCCAGAGATCAGAGTTTTAATGTTTTGGCACAACATTTATTTGAAAAGTATGCACATATATTTTTATTTCTCTTTTTGTTTTGTTTCTACAGCCGAGCTGCAACTGTGAGACTACAACAACCTTTCCCCTGTGTAATGTCAGTGTCGGTTATCATTTTGGCAAAATCAGCCAGCTCAGAGAAGACAAAAAAACCTTCTTTCCTTCTTGTTTTTTCATCTGCTGGTGGCATTCCAAGTGACCTTCCCTCATAAATATTGGTGAGTGACCACATGGGGAAAGTAGTTCCTTGGCGCAAAGAAACTTGTTTCAAAAGATTGTGTTGACCTGAGGGGTTTCCATTTTTTCAAGGTATAAAAACCCCCACATATGCAGGTGTTGGTTGTGTTTGTTTGGGGGTTTTTAATAGTAAGTTGAGGTATTTAATGATACTTCTTTCTTTAGACATTTGTAGAACTCTACCATGTGCTACCTATTCAAACTATAAGAACTAGTCTTTCAGGATACTGTTTTACAGATAAATACTTCCTGACAGCAACCAGGAATCAGTCCTTTCATCCTGTTGCTTTCTGATGGCTGAATAGTCTGGAATGGTATAAATTTATCAAAACACCCCAAATATGGCAAGATGAAACTTTCCCAAATGTAGGAATTAAGGAAGATAGCTAGAGGCTTTGTTCTGGAACCCTTCTGGTTCAGGAAGTATGCCTAGGGTGAAATCACATCACGGCAGAAATTCTGATACCTACAGGGCAGTCCAGGAATGATGTCGTATCTGTAGTCATTCCATAAGGCTGTCTAAATTACATAGTTCAGTACTGAAAAAGTTTTCAGGTCATTTGAGGCTATCTCAGCAGATTTATCCTGCTTGAGAGATCCAGTATGGCTTAAGAGATTTTCAGTGTTGAAACCAGATAGTGAAATAGCAACCCATAGCTCAGGAATATTTACAGTATCATGACACACAACTTTATAAATCACATGCTCAGATACAAAAAATATTTAACCTAGCTTGGAACAGTTTGGAAGCTGTAAATATGTGCAGGATCTAAGACTGGAAATTATTTAAGGATTACATGTATTAAAACTAAGACATTGACATAAAGGGTCACTTAGGCAGCTGCCATCAGTATTAACTACGTTATTGCAATTACCTCCTATTCAGAGTACAGTCAGAGAACTGTGATGTATCATTTATGACTGTATGATAAGTAACGTTTGACTTTCTAAATTTTTTTTCTTAACCGTATGTGTACTTGAAGTATGTCACTTTAAAGGACCAGAGCATCTTCAAAAGAAATATTAATAGGAGTGTTATCATGGCACCAGCCTAATAAAATAATGTCTTTTCATCAATGGAATGCTTCCAGGGAAGGGAAAGGCTGGTATATTTTCTGTATCTATCTCACTGCTTAGAAAGTGAACAGTGGTGCTATTTACAAGTTCCTCAGCTGTATGTTAGGATTGTCACTGTTTTCCTTGACTGCTAATAATCAGGGGACAGAGTGGAGACGAGAAGGGAGACAGAATTTAGTAGAATTGCATAAATTTCTATGCTCTGTCAGTGTTCAGGCTTTGTCTCTGAATCAAGTGCATGATGGACTTGGGGCTTCTTACTGCTTTGGGGGGTAGCATTTGGATATACAGGTAAATCAGTATCAGGCTTAGTTTTGAGGATTTGTGTGAATCTCAGAAGTGAAATAAGTCTCTAGTCTGGTATGAAATCGTTGTACTAACAGTTAAAAAAAATGTATTTCCTCTAGTAACATCATGATACCTGTAACCATATACTATAATATTTAGTGTGGTGACATATGATAGTAAGGTTGCACACCGTTTAAAAAATGAGTGGAGGGTAGAGTTTCAAAGCATTCAGCTTTTGAGATAGGCCTTCTCTGTGCTTTCATTCTAAATTTGTCTGTCAGCTCATTTTTTATGTCTTTAGAGGACGCTGCATAGATTTATAGAAGCTTTATGAAATAACTTTCTGTTTGATCATATTATGGTATTTTGCATATGTAGCTGCTTTCCTTTAAAATGCATAGGACAGAACTATACACAATCCAACAATTAAAGACTCCGAATTTCTTCTTTCCATGCAAGATTCCAAGGGCATACAGTTCACAGTTCATAAAGCTATAATGACATTTTTTGAAATCTTGCAAGGGCAGCTGGTATACCAGGAACAGATATCCCAGTAAAGGGTGATCATAAGTTGTGTTGGGACTACAGCAACTGCTTTATCCTCACTTAGAGTGCAGCAGCTTTCTAGAAGTTAGGATCTGACCAGAGGGGATCAAATACAATCATTACCATTTCTCAGTGCATATCTATTAGACAAAAAGGTGGCTTTTTTACTCTTGACTACATCCACATTAGTAATTAGAAAGAAATGAACAAGCATGATAATAATTTGTGATATTACTTTTTACTGGTTTAATTTCTTTCATACAACCATGTACTTCAGTGTGATCTACCAGATGGTTCTAGATTCAGTCATATGCTGCCCCTAGTGCATTTTGCACATATTTGATATTTTGTTCAAATTTGACATTTTACAAAGGGTAAAATGGCTTAATTCAATAAAATTGAGAGGTGTAAATCAGTAAATAAGTGTATTAAGTATCGCATAGATATACTTAAAAATATTCCCTCTACATGAAGAGGATTAAATACATTCTTGGTTTTGTGTCAGGTGGGATTAATCCACCTCTGATTATTTGATTGTTGTTCTTAAATCCTCTGCTACATATTGGGAGTTTGGTAAAAAAATCTGGTGCAAGCCCTAACACGGAACTTTTAAAGGAAAGTTTACCCTTTTGAAATCTGTAGCTCTGAACCATTTATGAGGACATTTCCTTGCAACTAAGTTCAGATATCAGTTGATTTTTGGGCACTGCATTAACTTTCAGAAGTATAAACTATCATTAATCTTAGTGTTGATCTCCTCTAAGTAAAGGACATTGCTGTAAAAGAATGTCCATTTTTCTTTGAATCTTTATAGCTTTTCTTACTTTTTATTTTGCTTGTGTCTAAACTTTTAGGAATCTGATGAAACTGGAATTATAGGAAAGTCACATAAACTGCCAGCTAGTAGAAACATGATGCTTCAGGAGCTGGAACTAATAAAGCCAGCTTTCCTTTTGAAATCTTGTTTTCTTTGTACTCTAAGGTCACCAATTTCAACTGCAACCCTGACTGCCCTATTCCTCTTATTACATTCTTTGCTTGAGAAACAATAGAGCTGTGCTTAGTCTGCACCTCCCTGAATGCTGAGTAGCCCAGCCCTCTCCTACCTACATTCCTCTCCCTGGGCACATTAATTTGGATCTCCATCCTTGAAACTCACAGGGCCTTAATTATCTTAATTATAAAACTTTTTTTTTCTCTGATTTGCTTTACTCTCGACAATCAACCAGCTGAAAAATTACTAAGTGAAAAGAGATAGGACACGCCTTGGGTAAGGCTAAAATACATAGGCAAGACAAGAAGTAGCTGGAATCCCCATGCTGCCATTAGGAGTAAGAGACGGGAGGGATGGGCTTCCATAGATGAGCAGCTGTTTCTTTGCAGTTTGCTTTTGGTGATCTTAACACTAACCATTTTTTAAAGCCATTTAACCATTATCAGTCTCTGACAAAATCTTGGGGTTTTTTAACTAAGCTGCAGATCTTCCTGAACTATACTATGGTTTTTAATTCCAATTTGGATGTTTTGTTTGTTCCAATTCCAAAATGGTTCTCCCTGCCCAAGGTTTTTAACTTAGAAAATGTATTAAAGTGAATTACTGATGTTAACTTGAGATTTTGAAGTGATTATTTAGCTAGATCATCCCAACTACTCATGTGTAAGTCTTATTAACCAATAAAAGTAGAGAAGACTAATCAGTGACTTTTTAGCATTTCACAGGTTCCACAGAATATTCTGAGTTGGAAGGGACCCACAAGGATCATTGAATCCAGCTCTTGATGAGTGAATGGCCCATTGAGTGAATTGAACCTACAACCTTTATATTTTTAGCACTATGCTTTAATCAACTGAGATAATCTTTGGGTTTACATGAAATGTTCAGAGTGGAAAGACACTAATAAATAATTCCAAGTCATCAAAATATACTTACAGAAATCACAAAAATGCTGATAAATACTTGAATAACATGGCTGTGTTTCATCAGATGCACTAGTAAAATCAATTTTAGTACATTGCAACAAAATAAAAAATATTATATGCACACATAGAAATCATGAAGATAAGTTATTCCTTTCCTAAAGAAATATAATTTTGATTATATGATTTGTTAGAATACAAGAAAAGCTTTAAAATATGAATGGTGGTGTGCTATTTCCCCTATAAAAGCTGCTGTGTAAAGGAAGTAAATGAGAGGGCTCAGCAGAGATGACAGAAGTCTTCTGAGTGACAGCATTTAGGAAGCACAAGGTATTCATGTGGTAATACTCTTGGGTAATTCTGTAGCTGTCTGATCTACTATTCAAACATCCAGGTTGAAGTTATTATGCATATATTCTTGTTACTTGCATACAGTTACACAGCAAAGTTGAAATAAAGTTGTTGTTATTCAGATATCTTGCAAGTGGAGGGAAGAAAAGATATTTCATAAATATGTTTTCTGGTTTTTTGTTTCTCTTTCTTTGCTTTCTATTTTATGTCTGCAAGAAATTTGATTCTGATTTTAATTTTGTTTCAGATTAGATGCGTTTTTAACTAAAGGTTTGGAATTACCAAGCTATGAATTTTACCATTTTATGGTGACTGTAATAAGGGACAGAGAATGACAACATCACTTAGATTTCAAGCATCTGGTACTTGGACTGGCACTCATTTCTGTATTATGTGCTGTGAACTAAGCAGCAAGTGTTAGCATAAGATGCAAAAAACAGTCAGGCCTACTGGTCAGCGCAATGCGTACAGATAAGAGATATGCCACAAATCTCATGTTCTTCGGCTACAAAGAGGTGTCTTCTCCAAGCAGGAGTTGCAGCCAACTAGAAATAGAGTAACTGTGAGAACATTCACCAGGTTAAGGGTGCCCATATTCATAGCTAAACTTTGGCTCACTTGACATTCATTACCTGAGAATTCTGGTCCTTGCACATACCTGTGTGCCTCTGGTAGCAGGCATAGGCCTTCCCACCATGAGGGTCGTAAGGGAATTGAGCTTCTGAACAAGTTATACCTAGACACACAGTCTAGACACCATTCTTAGGGAAGTCTCCTGTATTCATCACTAATGTTGAGAAACTTTGGAAAATGAAAGGGAATAGAAGGATCAGAAGAAGCACAACTGCAGCCTTGTGGTTAGTATAGTCTCCATGGAGAAGAAAGGAGAAGCCCTGGTCTCAGTTTTAAGGACTGCTCCTGAATTTTTTACTGAATAGTCATTGGAAAAACACCTTTCAACTTAAGAGATTGATTTCTTGTAACAAAGAATACATGACTTTACAAAAGTTGCCTAAAACTCACATAAAGTAGAATTAGGATTTTATTTGGTTTCACGTGTTACAGATACAAGCCTTTGGAAGGAAATACTCATTTTTCTTTTTCTTTTTCCTTTTTTCTTTTTCTTTTTCTTGCTCTTTCTCTTTCTCTTTTTCCTTTTTTTTCTATTTAATTTCAACTAATAAGGAAAAAAAGATGTCTTCTATATCCTACTGTATACTTTGCTTCACAGGAACCCAGGGACTCATGTCAGGGACATCAGGGACATGTCTAGCCCCCTCTTTCAATTAGGGGCAAGATTTCTTCTTCAGTACTCTGTCTCTTTTTGTCAAGTATACAGTTTTTCTATGCATGCTTCTCTGTTTGCTTTGCAAAAGTAGGTTCAAAAGGGTTGTGGACCCCTGACAATATAAGGCTCCATTACAGAAACTTTACATGCATTTTATCAAAGTGGATTGGCAATAGTCAGGTTTGCTGTGAGGTAACTCCCGTGACTCTTTGGCTTAAATAATATCATCTGATTTTGAACATACCAAAACAGTAAAAATATACAGATAGAATGCAATTACTAGGTAAAAATGAGGACTTTAAGGCCAATGAAATTTTTTTTCATTACCAGTTTGTTGTTTTTATTCCTGGTAACTTCTGATTGACATAGCTATAGCACTACTGTAAAACTGAAATGAATAGAGCATCAGTCTGCACTTAGACTTTTGAATCGTCAGTGAGCTGTGACCAACTGACAACAACCAGCAACTGAAGGTTTGCCAGCCAGCTACATGTACATTAATGAGTTTTTTGCACAGCTAAATATTCAAGAAGTCTGAAGCGGACATCAGAGATGAAGGTAGTTTAAAGCAATTATAGTCTTCTTTTAGTGTCCCACTTCAGCCACTTTCAAAGTCTTCATGGTTTATGGTTTTATTAATCTCTGTTACATTATATGCAGTTACGTTGCCACATTTTCCAGTGCCAACTCAGGAACTGAATACAAGATGTGCTAAGGCAACATTAGCACTTGCAGACATAATGGACTAAATTGTAAAGGTCTTCTTCCCTTATGTGTCCACAGCAGTATATGCCAACACATTTCTTCACTAATTTAAAGCATATCTGGAATTTAAGCATATCTGGAAATCTGATTTGCCTTCAATAAAATTCTGCATTCTGCTGATGATACATTTATCTTATCTACAATATAGTCTAGTTTATGTGTGCCTGCACAGATTCTGTGGGACAGTATAAAGGCAATTTCAGACAGACACAACAGGAGGCAAATTCTGTCTTCAGGGCCAAGTGCATAATTGTGTAGGTGCGACTCAGCAGCCCTGTAGTCTTTCTGGTGCAAAAACTAATCAAGTGAATTATGCAAATGAAGCGGATATATTTCTGTACTAGAGGATAATGTGCTAAAGCACATAGAAACTGAGGTGATAGGTGACAACCAATATGCCTTCACTAAAGGCAAATCATGCCTGACAAATTTGTTGGCCTTCTAAGATGGGGTTACAGTAGTAACAAACAAGGAAAGGACAACAGATGTCATCTACCTGGGCTTGTGCAAAGCATTTGACACTGTCCCACACAACATCCTTGAGTCTAAGCTGGAGACACATGGATTTGATGGATAGACCACTCAGTGGATAAAAAGTTGGCTGGATGTCTGCACTCAAAGAATTGTGGTCAACTGCTCAATTTCCAACTGGAGACCAGTGACAAGTGGCAATCCTCAGAGGTGTGAGTATTTGGATTGACACTGTTCAACATCTATGTCAGTGACATGGACAGTGGTACTCAGCGCACCCTCAGCAAGTTTGCCGACACTAAGCTGTGTGGTGCAGTCGACACACTGGAGGGAAAGGATGCCATCAGAGGGACCTTGACAGGCTTAGGAGGTGGGTTGATGGAAACCTCATGAAATTCAACAAGGCCTTCTTCCCTCACCACATGGGATTTCCCTCACCAGCACAGACTTCTTCATTTACCACCCAGGTCTTTTCCCTCACCACTCCGGGCTTCCCTCAGGAGATCCAGATTGCAACCATCACTTTGACAAGACTGAGACTCTCATCACTGAGAAGACCACAAGAAAAGGATCAATAGGATGCTCGCAGAATCCACAGAGTGGTGATATTTTTTCTACTTTTTCTGTCTCTTTGTTACTCACTTTCTCTCTCTCTCTCTTTTTCCTCACTCTCTCTCTCTCTCTACCTCACATTTACTACATACATAAATAAAAATCTATACTATTTACTTCAGCAGATGGTCTCTTAATTTGGGTAGAGGCATCTGTCTAATAGTTTAAAGAACTTGATCATAACACCCTTTCAGTCAATTTTTAAATATACTCACATGCCAGGTAAAGAAAAATTCAAAATGTATTCATACCAAAGGTATTTTTTGTATTAGCAAAGAAAATCCATGCTTTAGCTTATGAAGTCTAATCTGCTAATCAGAACTATGTATGGTTATAGATGTACTTTATGCTTGCTTATTTTCTGGTGCAAATGTTAGTAGTGATTTTTAATACATAATTGACTTCAATGCCAGCATGAAACTCTGAAATTAAATGTACATATCCTTCAATTAAAAAAGACAGCAATAGAGAGATTAAATGGATAAATTTATGTCTTTAGGGCTAAATGAGCTATCAGTCTGGTTTAAAATTTTCCAAACTATATATACGAATTTTGAATGTGATTTTGAACATTGAAGAGCCTATGGTTTATTTGTTTTCAGATCTGAAAATTTATCCAGCTTTTGAAAGGTATAAAAAATATTATCACGCTTTTTTGCCTCAGACAATACACTAGTGAATGCTACATTCATAGCAAACTAAGGTTGAGATCCTGACGCTATCCTAATTCCTTAAAAACTTTCATATAGGTAAAGTAGTTTGAAACTTGTGGATGGTTATAAAGGTGAGGCCTGACTCTGTTGTGAAGTGCCCTTACTGAGTTAGGGCAGAGCTGTACCAGGGGAATACTGAAGTCAAACTAGCTTCAGGCATTGATAAATGCTAAGTTACCAGGAGCTGAACACTTGGAGGATGTATTTTCCCATCCAAGTGGTTCTTTACTTTCTAATAAGAGAGAAACTGGATTCAAATGAGTGCACTTTTTTTTTTTTTTTTTTTTGAAGTGCCCACAAAATACCCTATTCCTTTTTCTGAAAAACTCCAGAAATGTTTTATTTAACTGACCAGTTCTTGCCATCTCCTTTAAAAAAGAAATTAGCTGTTAATATCCTGGGAAATGTTTGTGTTAAAGGTCATATTAAACAAAAGTCAAATCTAGACTATCTGAGGAGTCTGGAAAAGATGTATAATGCAAATTTTTTGTGGAAAAAAGATGTGTGTCACTGCAGGTCATCTCTGAATATTCTTGTTGGGGTTTCTCTGTTGGATATGCAATCTCAGCTAAATGTTTTGAAGAGGAAGAATCAAATAAATTGCCCTATTTTGGGTCTTTCTCATCTGTATACAGTTGTGCAGCTCTAGTAGACCTGAAAATTGCCCAGAGACAAACTTTTAAAAAATGGAGTGCTTTTGAGGCAGAAAATTGCTTTTCTGTAGCATGGTCTAAGGGACAGGATATGACAGGAGGACAAGGAGTTGTCACTAGGTAGTGATATTGTAAGGCATATCTTACATAACAAAAAGGATCATTTGTCTCTTTTTTCTTGCATTTTAAGCTACAAGAGATTTAATTGAAACATCTGAAGGTATCACCCCAGTAAACCAAGAACAAGACATTACGTTTTACAATTAAAACGGAAAGTTCCTCCCTTAACCCACTTATAATAGCTATTCATTCCGGAGTGCATGTGGTGTGGATGCCTGTCCAGTACTTCAGAAGCCTTATTCTCAAAATGAAGAGTAAGAAAAAACCACCTCATTGTACATGCATGTCAAATATTAGTGTGATTCTTGTAGTATAATAAGAAAAGAAAGTGGTTTGTGCTTTTGATTAGCCTCTTGATGTTTGAGAGTGGTTTTGTATGGCTTAATTTTCCTTTTTATGGCAGTTTGTACATATAAAACAAAATGAAGAAAGGAGGGGAGGGGGAAAGAAATGTGCCATTTATATACTTAGGATACGAGGCCTCCTTTGGGCCCATTATACATTAATGGGTCAGCTGAGATTTATTAGGATATGTATATTAATCTTTATACACATTCACATACCATAATTGTTCCTTTGGTACTATAATATGATTAGCTGTGAATTTGTGCAATATTAACAATAATATGGATTTCCATATTACAGAACTGTAATAACAAATCGTTATTAAAAATGCATGTAAAGTATGGGATGTGAAAGCGCTTCTAAACTCTCAGTAATCCGATTATGTTCTGTTGTTTTTAAATACCAAAATGGCTAAGTCTTTACAGTAAAGTAAAATCTTGTATGAGAAAATCAAAACTTTTGTCTCCCGCAGAAGTGAACAAATGAGTCTAAAGCTGTCTTAGAGGAAGTGTCTGTTTCTCAGACAGCTGAGATGTGGATCTTTGCATTACTATTATCTGAAAATATAGAAAAAATAGATTACAGAAGGTAATAGTAATGTTCAATAGTAAAGTTTTTCATTTAGGAAACTGTCTAGGATCCAGACAGAAAATTCAGCATTGATACCTCTACATGTCAAAACTGAAGCGATCTTCTCTCCTAGTGTATGGATAGTAATAATTCCACATATAAGACAATCATTGTCTGATACAAAATATAGTAGGAATATAGAAAGGAGAAACTGTTAATTTTAACTTTGTGAAGTTAATTCTTATTTCTCAAAAGCTAATTACTTTTGCTTTCTCAAATAGTGTAAAATAGAGCAGCCACTTTGATTTCAGGTAGTTTGCAGCAATAGTACCTCCATATGGCACAGCCTCATCTGTTCCTTTCCTTTTGCTTTGTGATCAAATATGATTGCAAGTTATTTTTATAAGGTAGTGATGTTTCTGGAGTGAAAGTTTGTTTACCCTCCCTTCATGACCCCATAGTGGGAAGGTGTCTTCTTTGACCCCTCTTTCTTGAATCACAACTTTTTTATCTTTACCTTGTGCATATTTGTGGGAATACAAGGAATTTCTTTATTATACATTCTACCATTTGCCACATAGACTTAAGATTCAGTCTTCGGTCATTTCCAAAGTTCTTATTAGCATTACAGTCTCCATTTTTATTCGTCTGATCTAAGCAAGTTTTAAGATTTATTAATAGATTGCGTACTGTAAAACCTGACTATAACGAAGGAATACAATTACTCATTTTTGTCTTCGTCTTCTAGAAATGCTCCTTTTCAAACTACAATTTCTTTTTGTCCTACAGGCCCCCAGTTTCCTAATAGTGTGTGCCCTGGATATGCACAGAGTGAAACAGGGTTTATTTTTGTTATGCATGTAAAAGATATTCCTTAAACTTTATTTATTTTTGTTGTTTCTTTTATTTGAAAATACAGCTTTCCTCTATTTCCGTTTTTTCTCCAATATTCAAAAATCTTGCCAAATAAACAATGTTAAGTAAGTTAGGTGTAGGATTTCTACCTGTTTTATTTTTATACAAACTGTGGAAAAAGCCCACCTTCCTTATTCCTGCTCATGGTAATATGCAATTTAAGTAGAGGGACTTTTGTCATGCATTTTACATGAAGATGATGAGCATTCCATTGTATTCAAATGCTCGTGGAATTGCTGTAAAATGACATACAGCAGGTGGGCCAGTGTCATTTGTGAAAGTCTCTCTGAGCTGCAGCTCGAGCTGCTGATATTTCTCACTGGCATACCATATTGCTGCAAGGCAAATACTCTTCTCTTGCTTAGCGATTGCATTTTATTTTGCTGCAAATCAATCCCTTATTTTTAGTTCACATTTGTTCTGGTTTTTTGTTTCTGCTTACTAATTTTGACAGCAAAAGGAAACAAGTAAAAGACGACCATTAAAAGCACAGTTCTGTTCAGTGTATTTTCAACAGCAACGACGGGGGTAGTCCAAGGCTTCTGTTAAATGTACCTTCTCTCATGTTTGATTGAAGGATTTTCCTTTAAGTTTGTGGTAACTGAACTAAATCTCTTCATATGTCATAGCTAAAGCTTTTGTAGCTTAGCTGTAGCTGTTGCAAAGTCCCTTTCAATATTTTGCAGTGCTTCCTCATAATTTTAATGGCAACTTTGGGGATGTGTGTAGCCAGGTACTGTATCAACACAGTTAGTTACTTACCATTATGGATCAAAACCCAGTTTTATAAATCAATCCAAACTCTAAGAAAAACTATGCATATTTATTAACATTTATATTGGAGAAATAGATTAGGAGCATTTTGAGTTGTCTGCTTAACTAACATAATAACCCCCCAACCATTTTGTGTAATGAAATTACACAACCTGCTTTCTTTGATTTTGAACAAATTTTCATTGTCTTTTTAATTTATGTTTTCAGTTGTCTAATCTGGAGAAGACTATTTAACAATTGTGAACATATTATTTTAAATAAAATGAAGTAGAAGATTAAAACTCCTTATATTGGAACACTGATTACACAATTACACAAGTCATGGTTTAATTATAAAATTTTAAACCAAGGTATTCTTTCAGAAACTTTGTGGAAATTATGTTTCCAGCAGTTATAAAAAGATATTTTTAGCTACCTGTGATACTTCTGTTGCTTTGACCTAATGAAAACCATTAGGTTGAATTCCCTTGTTTGCTATCTATAAATATCTCATAATCCTTATTAAATTATAAAACTGGTCAAAATACCTCTGAAAGTAAACAGTTTTCTTTTCCCTGGATAGGAACACACTGAATGCAAACAGTGCAGGATGTATTGGGCTTAGATCTCCATCCACTGCTTCATACTTACCCTTATATAGCACTCAGTTCACAAGAAAGGTCAGAAATGTTTTTTCTTGATGAATCTTTGATTATGAAAAGATTCTAACTTCTGTTATATTTAATAATAGTCATGGATCATAACAACAATAATACTATTATATTATTATAGTTATATATATTATTATAATATTATAGTGAATAATATTAGCACTATCATATTTTGAAAGTAGCTTTGTGTTTCCTGATAAGTTTATTTCCCAGTGTTGCAGCAGGCTTTTTTTTGTTGAGTTGCCATTTTTCAGGGAAGTGACATTTCTGAATTATCTGGAGAAATTTGCTGAGAAATGTTTGTTAAATATTAGAGATCATATTCAACAAACCCTATTTAAAATGTGTTAAACTGTCTTACAGTGTGGTTAGTAAACCACAACTATCTTTAACAGTGGTAATTTTTAAGGCAGAGGGGTACACGTGGGGGAACATCCTTCTTCCACCTGCAGACCTCTGCTCTCTTATGTAGCATAAGTTTGAGTAATTCTTAAGGTTTCCAGAGCTGTGTCACACGCTGCTGCAGCCTGTTAGGAAATGTCAGTCCAGAATAGTGGGGCTTCACAAATCCTGAGCTGTGATAGGCCCAGAAGGAAGCTTCGGTTGCTATTAGCTGGAGTTAGAGGTATCCCAGTTTCCTCTGACTTCAAAACACTCTGGCACGCCACTTACACTTGCCAAACAGACTTCATGTTCTAATGGTATTCACTGTGTGTGAGGACTTACACGTTATATATATACCCTTTGGGACAGCAGAGCCATGTTCAATTACTGCTGAAATTCACAGCAGTCACTTACTGATGCTTGTGACACATAATTTATACAATGATCACCTTTTAAAATGTGTGAACTTTCCTTGATGACAAAATTACAATTTCTCAGTATTCCTAACAATTCTGTGAATAGGCGGGTGATATCTAAAACATAGCTGGAAAATTCCTATATGTTATTTGTATAGTAGAGAAAATGTGGCTTCTCTGTTTCAGAAAATAATGATCTTTCTAAAATTTTCTGAACTTACTCCAGATGTTGAAGAGTCTGATTGAGTTCAAACCACGTTAAAATTAAGCCATACATAATGTTTATCTCTGACTTTCAGATCTGCGGGTGTGACTGTATTCAGCAAATCTGTCGAGCTGCAACAGCTTTGCTACAGAACTTAGGTAGAGAGGAGAGAAAAAGGATCAAAATTCAGAATATATATAGGAGTATAAACATTTCCATTGGGCAAATCTAATGTATTGCATCTTATTACTCAGAAGGCACCTTGTCATTCTGTTTAGAAAAATACTTCTTTTGTCTATCTTCTTTGCTGCTTCTTTCTTCACTTCTCTTTTTCCTTTGGCTTTAATTACGTTGTTTTAAGAATGCTGACAGTTGCTGACTGCTACAGCAATAGGAAGAAGTCAGTTCTGTGCTTCTGATGGACCAGATGTTTTGAAGCAGTGAGCTACCCCAGTTCACAATATAGATTTAGGAAATTGCTTTTCAGGAGACATATGTACTTTCAAAGTGATGGTAAAATGATCAGTGAAAAAGTGCATTAATTTACTTTCAACAGAAATAATTTGAGATGTCCATCAAGTCAGTTTTATAATGGTGTGTTTCTATGTATGTTTGGTTATTTCTCCTGCTTGTACCTAGCCACCAGGTAATGTCTTCTACTTGCCAATAAAACAACTTCATGACTGAAAACTAAATAATACATCTTTCCACATTTACATCTATCAATTTCTTATTTGGCAATAGGAGTGTAAGCAGAGATACATTTAACTTTTTAAGTTATTTTCAAAATTTTCCAAATACTGTAATTTATTCTTTTTCTTCTAGCCTCTTGTGGTCTTTTAGCCTAATTTAATTTTTTTAAAGCATTTATATTATTTATAGCAAAGAACAGTGTGTAATGTTCTTACAGCAGAGAACTGGAGGCTCTCAGAGTGAACAAAAGAAAGATGAAATATCTCTGGGTTTTTCAGCTCTTTTCTGTTGGAATAAAATTTGACTCAGTGTGGAAACAACCTACATGCAGCCTTTCTCTACCTGCCAACCAGCGCAATAGAGTTTTCTTTTGACTCAGCTGGATATTGTTGCTGCTTTCAGATACAGAATGATTTTCTTTGATTTTTCCAGTACTGTATTACTGGATAAAGAGCAGGGAGGGAGAGAAGAGGCACACAGTAACTGCATTGTTGTCATGTTTACGGTTTGACCATAGTCTTGTGATCATTTTTGTTTATAATTAAGAAAAAAAGCCAAACAAGTTAGGTACATCTAAATAATATTGAGTGATGTTAAAAGTTCTAGAGTATGAAATATAAAGAATTTGTATCTAAAGTATGATTTCGAACTGATCAGAATCCGAATTGACCTTCAGTTCAGAAAAGAAACAACATATTGTGTTTTGCCCTTATGAATGAAGTAGCTCAGGCTTTCTCTATCACTGATTTCCTCTGTAAATTATATAATCTTTGCAAGACTCAGTTTCCTTTATGATGTATGTGTTTAAGATTCCTTGACTGATTTTAGGAATACCATGCTATAAGGTGTAGTACCTAAATACAGGTAATTAAATTATTCAGTTTTCAATATAATATAATTTTGTATTATACCAGTGTTTATTGTTCTTGTTTCCTGGCAAGCAGAAATGTGAAGAGAAAGGCGACATGAGGCCTCTCCAGTGCTTGGGCATGAGAATGTCCATGGATAAATACAGTTTCTTTATGTAGTGAAACAAAGATAATTCTTTTGTTCAGTTTCTCCAGGGACGCATTGACTCTTTCAATCCATACATCCCAAAAAGGGGTCCCTGGAATATTACAAGAAGGTACCCTTGTTTTCTTGTGGTAGCAGTGGACTCCTCTTGAGAAATTACTAGAGACTGTAAAGACCAACTTTCCAGAAGAGGCTGTTCTCACATGTCACTATTATCTCTCTTAATTTGTGAGCCTTTCCAGCAGTTTTTCTAAGCATGAGCATGTAATACCTTCAAATACCAACAGAAGTACTGATAATATGCATTTTATGGACAGCAGTTCTTTTTAACTCTTAAAAGGGTACTTTTTGGTGCAGTACTTTTTTCCAGTGAAAATCAAAGTCTCCCATTGTGCCTTATGCTAAAGACAACACAGGAAATACAAACATCTAATTAGAAATAAAAGATCTGCTGTTTTAGTAGTGCCATCCTGATGAATATTTGAGTTTGAAAGGAAATAAGGAAATAATAAAAATCTGCCAGGGGAGAAATTGGCTGTTTTGGTTAATGTCCACAGTTGCATGATTTTGAATTATTTAGTTTCTTTCATTTACCCAATCCACCTGCAAAAGTGAACAGAAAAGGGAAATGTTTCTTTCTTTTTTTTTTTTTTTTTCCTAATCTCATTTCAGTGATTGAAGAGGGTGGAAAAGAAAGCAATTTTTCACCTAAATGTTTCTATAATGTTATAGAGAGGAAATAATCCTTCTTAGATGTCTTTAGTTAAAAAAAACCAAAAAACCAAACATTACAATGGAGATTTTCTTTTAAAACTGTTTCTGGAGTTCATACTTAGTCTTCTAGCAAAGGCTGGAAGTCATAGTTCAGACTGGCTTTCCTTGGAAATTCTGTAAGTGGAAACAATAAAAACTATTAACCGTATTAAGCTTGCCTAGAGAGGTGCAATTTATTTAGCCATTACCAAGGGAAAAAACCCATTCTTTCACAAAACAAACACTTCTCTGAATTTTCAATCTGATCATCTTGATGGACCCACACAGAATTTTCATATGACAACAGTGGGAACAGTAATTCATTACTTTACCATGTGCTAAAAATCATGAATGTGGGTATTTGATTGATCCTAAAATACAGTAAATATTTCCACTTCCTTACAGTCATCCACAGTGCAAGCTTGTGTTTGTTGTGGTCCTAGAGGAACCATATTTATCCCTTGAGAATGTTTCTCTCTGTAGTACCACACTGCCTATGTCTCTCAAATGTTCTGATTAATTATGATATTTCAGTTCAACTCATCCATTTATGTCCATATCTACTTCAAGTTTTCCTTTCTGTTTCAGGTCTGACAAATGTCATATGCCCAAAAGTCTATAGTTAATTACATGAGATAGAAATACGCGGATTGCTAAGAGTCACCTGACTTCAGGGCACTCAGTTCCTTTCATGATAAGACCATTAAGGACAGAAAGTTTATGTCAGTGAGGAGTATTTACAGTTATTCCTATGAGGATTTTAGGTTTGACATTCATACATTGGCTGACTTAGAAGCTGCAACTACACCTTTAGTGAAGGTGCTGCAAAAATAGAACAAACATTGTTTGGAGAACCAAAAAGACAGGGTTTGCTGTGGTAATCTCCAGTGCTGTAAAATTTGTATGTATGCATCACTTTTTGCAGTACTTTACCCTCCATTACAAGAACATCAGAAACTGAGTGACTTTCTTGTTACTGTAATTCAGATAGTAAATAAAAAATAAGACCTAAAATGTTTAACAGGGAAGAAAATTGAGCCACCCTGCTAAAAACTTTGCACTTCTTAATTATAATGTCTGAACAAGTATTAAATTCAAATGTAGTAGGAAAATTAGGTGTTAGTATTCACCAGACCAAAAATACTTGTTTTTAGGCAACTGTGGGCAAAATTTATATATAACACATGCTTTATCTCAGGCATTCCATATCTTATAGTACCAGTTGTATCTGCATTTCATTTTCTGATTTTCCCTAATACCTTATGCATAACTCTTCTCTAATCAAACAGCAGCTCTGAATTTATATCTTGTAAAACACTTAAATCTCTTTACGCATGTGATTTTAACATAGTTTAAAATAAAAGCTACTTACCTATATTAATCCCTTTTTAGATAAATTCATAATTTAGGGGTAATAAGTTAAAATTCCTCAACACTAAAGGTAGTGCTGGGCTCTGTATCATGTCATTTACAACTTTCCTTAGAAGTAGATCTGTCTTAGTTGCATTTTTCTTGCAAAGAAGTTTCGTCCAACCTTGAGGAAATCTCTTAGGTTCACTGTGATTTCACTATGTATTAGCAAGGATAATTTTCATTAGAACAACCCACATTATTATTGAGAAAAATATATGAAAAATAACATGTATTTCCTTTTATTACTATTATATGCATTGGTTGACGTTCCATGTTGTAATCAGTGTTTTCGGAACTCAACCTGTGGCAAAAGAAATGTAATGACTTTCTTGTCACACCATTGTCATTGATCTTGGGTTTTTTGTCAACTCCATCTCGCTTTTCACCACTCAGTTCATCAACTTGCTCTCCAAAAGCAAGATGCACGTTACAACACAGATCTGGTTCAACCCAGTACCTTCCTTGTGTGTCTTCCATTTCAAATGAGCTTTGATTTATTAGAATGAGCTGTATTAGTACTTCTGAATGTAATATAGACATTGCTTTTACAGAACTTTTAAAAATTATTTTTAAAAAGTGTGAGAACATACGAGCCATTGCAAACACTTGCCTTTTTACAGTCTGCTTTTACACACACCATAAACCGGTTATGACATTTTGATATCTGTAGCTTAAATTCTTGCAGGAAACCACTGTAATGACAAATTACCTAAATTTTACAGTACATATTTTTGCTGATACTGGATTCTTGGTAGCACTATCCTAGTCTTGTCGTGCAGTTTTTATGTAAGCTGTATCCATAAGGGAACATTTCAAAGCCATGTGCCTTTGCATACTGTCCACATAATGGGCAGAACTTCAATGTCAGCTTAATTCCTCTCAGTGCTTGGCCAGATCAGAGCTCTTCTTCTTATGATTCTTAAAGTTTGTTCTAGTCCACTGCTACTTTGTAGCACATTGATGATTCTACATTATCTACCTGCTTTTCTGTCAGTCAGGCACATTTCCTTTCCGGTCTTGTCTTTTAAACCAAACTGAATTCCTAGCTTTATACATGTGTCTTTAATGCTGTTTGACTCTTTGAAGCCCTCCTCCCCAAAAACCTGCTCCAGTCTCTTTGAAGAACTCAGGGAAACTAATGGTTTCTCTTGACCCATTCTCTAAATTCTGTCATGCCATCTTTAGAACAGGACATGAAGAGATGTTGGCACCTGAGTCACTTCAAAAGCCACAAAAAACTCCTCAGTTAAGTCATGGACATGTGGAAAGAAGAAATATAGCATCAGGGATTAAACTCAGCTTCCTTTAGTAGCAGCACACCCTTACAGATCTTCTGAGACCACAAAATTTCTCCAAAGGAAATCTTGTAAGAACCTCCCAGTGGGTTTGTTACATACGCCCTGCATGAGTGCCCACGTATTTGACATTTTTCTGTCAGTATGCATGGTCTAAAAACTTAGCAGCGCTGATGAGCATGCTGCTTGTTCATCAGCCACTAAATCATCTGACCATACCTGATGCAGAAATTGAATTGAGGGACTCATTCCATATGTTTTTCCCCTCCTCCATTTGTATGTCCTGGGGAAGAGCAGACTGTCAGTGCTAAAAACCCTGTGGAGCTCAGGTCTCAAATACAGAAAAAGTATAAGCCCTTACAGGAAGAGAAGGGTTGATTCTTCCTTAAGCTTTGCTTGGAATCATGTCACTTGTTAATGGATATCGCTTACCATTTCTTTTTCCTTTTTAGGTAAGACCCATTACTCTGAAAACAAAAATATTTTTGCTCTCCTGGATCCTGCAGGGGTCATTTTGTAAAGCCCTGCTTCTTGTGGGGCTATATATAAAAGATTACATAGACTAAGCCAGGAGGAAATACAGAAATTTTCTTTCTTTGCTGTCTACAATAATCTCCTGCTACAGGAAGACGTAAGTTAAGCCTTTTTCTTTCAGGCATTATGAAAAAAAAGTATATTTTTCTAATGTAATTTTTCTTTTCTTTTCTTTTTGATTTATTTCTATTCCACATTAGAAATGGGTCTCCTAATTACAAGAAAACTACTATTCCACATAAGTTCTTTTCAGATTGTGTCCTACTAGTTTTTAGGAGGCACCTTAATTTTATACTACTTTAAAGTAAACTGGTCTCTAGGACACCATTTTGGGGTATAGTTGTTGCCTCTGACACCACTTTGTGATCAATAGTGGCAGCAGTTGCCATGAGAATGCACTTCTTTAGAACATGCTATTCTGTGTAAAAAGTCTCCATTTAACACCCAAGAGATCTATGTTCAGCCAGTCTCTACATGAAGATCTTATGTTGTGTTCCCACCAAAAATAATCATTTCCCCTTAGATTATATCTATATGGGCTATAGCTCTTGCAACATAAATTCTGCCCAGGCAAAACAATCAGTATGCCAGCTATCAATGACTAAGGGTTAGTGTCAAATGTCTCCTGGCATCTATGTTATGAATGCTGCAAGTCTGGCTTCAATTTAAAAAATGCAGAAAAATGCACTACAGAACTCTGCCTTCTCCCCACTTATAGAAACTGCCATTTTGTTCTCTTTTTCAAGTGTTCTTCAGGTTTGCAGTTTGCCAGTCAAAACTGCAGTGCCCACAGAAGCCTAGTATATCCATCAAGCAGGCTTTTGTAGCCCACATCTATACAGTCCAATTTCTGAACATGCCAGCTTCTCAGAGACTCTTTTCACCATATACATTTCAGTCCAGATACAATCTTAGTTGTAGTTAGAGACTGTAGAACTTAGAGATAAGAGGAGTTTTAAGGCAACAGCCTTATATATGTTTGCAAAGAAAGTGGTTCATGCTGAATCCTTATTTAAAATGTAAGAATCTAAGTGCTTAAACTGAAATTCAGTAATTCCCTTGCTTCCACGAGGGAGATTGCTTTGCAACTTTTACTGTGCAGGATGTTCTATCACTCAGTTTTCACATCAGAAATCTCTGCAAATCATTCTAGGCTACTAATAGTTGGCCTATTGTTAGAAACAAACTATTCATGTCCTTTATCTTGTGATGTGACAGCCTTTTGAATCCTTCTAATGCTTTCTTCTGCATTTATCTCTGAAAACAGTCTTTATGATCCCTCCTCTGCAACAAGGACAGCTGAGATTCAAACTCATGTAGTGCACAGTTTTCCATAAGGACAAGTGGTACGATCCGTCAGAAGCTTTTACCTAAAGACAGTTCTGACTTTCACGTGCTGAAGGAAGTTAACTTGCCTCTATTTGTGCTTAAACTTCACACTTCATCTCTGGAAACAAATCTCTGAAAATTAGATGTTGTAATGAGGACATGACTTCACAAGAAGAGTCTTTTCTCATCAGAAGCTGAAAGACTCAAGGAACTGCCAGTCCCCTCTCAAAGACATCTGGTGTGTAAAAGAATACCACCAAAATCACTAACTCCCTCTTTCTTATGAAAGATCCACTTGGCTGCAATTCAAACAGAAAGAAAGGCTTTCCCATGAATTTTCTCATATTTGACATTTGCCTTACAGCCACCTGGAGCTCCTTTCACACTTATGGTAAATATTGTGCACTTACTGAAGTGTCTAGAAAAATTACAGTCTATGAGAAATCCAGCTCTGAATCCTTACTTAATTACAGTCTGTTAAAAACTCTCCCAGTTCATTGCAAAGGATTCTACTTGGAATTCTTATTGTGTAATTTTACAGAGACAGTCATGCCAGAAAAAGAAAATAATTTCTCACCTGAAACTGTTATTCATTAAGACAGTTGCATGCATATTCAAAACTCTCTCCCATCACTGTCCATCACAAAATCTTATATTACTTCTGGGCTACATCACTTTAGAGAAACTGAGAATTAGGAATATGGTCTGCCTCTTTTATTACTTTGTGGATAGCAGACAGAAGAGGGCATGGGGAAGTGTTTTAATGGAAACTGCCAAATTTAAAAGAGTTGGAGTACAAATGCGAGTGTATTGGTAATTGCAGTGTGAACTAATGTATGTATATACCTCTTCGGTAAAGACTGCAGCCTGATCTTTCTTCATATCCTATTGATTATTCCTTTGTGACAGTGCTATACGGTTGTTGATAAGATTATGTGCCTTCTTTAACAGAAGAAGATAATATACTCTTAATCCACTTCTAATGCAGGTATTGGGAAAGTCTTATCACCTTTTTCGTAGCCAGAACAAGTATAGGTACTTCCCTTACATTATCAGAACTTACTTAGACCTTTCCATTGCATAGATCAGTTTGCACTCCCCAAGGTATTTAAAAAAAAAATTCATTTTTTCAAAGATCTGGTATCTTCTCCAATTAAGTGGTTGTTAAAGGTGGCCTGTCATTTTCATGAATATTTACATTTCATTACAAGAGTATTTACATCCCAGACCAAAGTTCTTTCCCTATGAACAGTTCTCAAAGCAGGTAAACATATTTTACCTGTCGTATTTTAACGGCTATACTGATCTTTAGCTCAGACATAAACATCAAGTGATAAGCCCCATGGCTCATGATCCCAGGGTCTGCTTCTGACATATTTCCAGCATCAGATACTTCAAAGTATTGTGTGATACATATTCAAAGTAATGGGTAAGACGCCATATTTGCCAAGAATCAGTTAAACTCAGATACAAATTTCTGTCAAATTCTAATTTGTAGTAGTTGGTGGTAGTTATTTTGTGGTGGGTTTTTTTCCTTTTTTTTTTTTTTTGTTGTTGTTTGTATGTTTTGTTTTGTTTTCCTTGTAAAGTAGGGAAGAGTTGTTTTGCTTTTCCAAAGAAACCAATGAATTTACAGTGAGTGAATAGAGGGGCACTAGTCACAATAGGAGAGCATTACAACTGCCTGATCTACTGCAGACCCCACTGCACTTCATTGATCAGTGTATGTGGTTTCAGGAGGGGTAGAATTAATTGTCCTCCTAGTGGCTAGTGTGGGGCTGTGCTTTGGATTTGTGCTGAACACAGGGTGGAGGATACAGAGATTTTTTTGTCATTGCTGAGCAGTGATTACACAGAGCAAAGGCCTTTTCTACTTTTTACACTGTCATGCTGCCAAGGAAGTTGGAAGTACATGGGAAGTTGAGAGGAGACACAGCTGGGACAGGGGACCCCAAGTTACGAAAGGGATACTCCAGACCTTAAGAGATCACATTCAGTATATAAAGCAGAGAGAAGAGGGAGGAAGTGAAGAGTGATGGTGTTTGTCTTCCCAAGTAACCCTTAGGCATGATGGGGCCTTGCCCTCCTGGAGGTGGCTGAACTACTGCTTGCCCATGAAAAGCAGAGAATTAATTCCTTCTTTTACTTTACTTGTTTGTGTGGTTTCTACTTTTCTTATTAAACTGTCTTTATCTCAACCCATGAGTTTTCCAGCTTTTACTCTTTCAGTTCTCTCCCCAGTCTCACTCATGGGGGACTGAGTACCCACTGCATGGGCCGTGGTTGCTGGCTGGGGTTAAACCATGACAGGGTAGAAGTGATTAGTTGTTTAGTGATGTAGGAGGCGGGTCTGATTCCTCCATTGACATCATCAGTGAGAATTTCCCTAAAGGAATTAAATTCTCCATTATTTCTGTCAAAAAACCCTATTATGCATTGCCTGTGTATGATAGAATGAATTGGCTGGTAGAATCTACTTCTGTAGAAGTTATTCTTAGCTCTCATCTTCTTTTGTAGCTGTTTTGAAATGTTCCATGGATATGAGTATCACTGGTTAATAATAATAAATGTGAGAAAGGTAAACATTCCAATTAAACAGTACTGTGTGTGTAATCAAGGTGTCTCTGTGTTCTTGCACTGAAGGGATAAGTAGCTTAGCTAGATTTTTATTTTATATTCTGTGTTCTTTGAGAGCATTCTGTCATAACTCTCAACACTGAAGCTAGCATTGCTTTTATTTCAATGGCTTTGGTCTCTCCAAATTTGTCACCTGTGACCAGAATATTTCTTTTTCCAAGCTCAGATGTTCTTTAAGGAACACAATTAGAAATGGCAGTGCACAATTATTTTCTAAGTGTTCCTTTTTTTTTCCTATTATATTTCTATTTTTTTAATTTATTTTTTTGTTTGACATGTCCAAGTCTAGCAATCTACAGAGCTGAGAAACACATCCTAGGAAAGCATATTTGCCATACTACTTCAAAGCTTTAGTCTGTCTTAACCAGTATTATGCTTCTAGTTGTAAATGCCAATGTATCATTATTGTTTATCCATTTTCTTAACAAAGATTTTTTACTGTGCTTAAGTCCATCTTTGGAATTAGGATCTGTGCTATATTCAAGAGGATGCCCTTAACCTTGGTGCTTTGTTTAGTATGGCTGATTAGTATTTTGAAGTCTTAGAGAAATAGTGTTTTTTTCAGTTCCCAAGGTTTTATATCTAAAAATGCAAAATCATTAGATTTCAGTTGAATTGTATCTTTTATGAATACGTACATAGCATTACTTGGTGCCATGTTTTATTTCCACAAAGCAGATCTAAGTAGGGCATTGAAATCTAGAAAACTACTGATTTTGATTTTAGTGGTTACTTCATTCTTCATGAAAGTGAATCAAATGTTTAATACATTGATATTGAAGGAGAAAATGTTAACAGTAGAAATTACTAATTCATTATTTGCAGGAATTATAAAGGTACTTAAATCATTACTTCAAAACAGTTTTTGCAGATGTCCTCCAAACCTGAAGTAACCTATGTTTACATATTACACACACAGAAGAGTTTGTTTTTAGAGGTGCTCATTAGTATGGGGTCAAATTTTAGTTTATAAGTGTAAGATTTAAACAAGTCGCTATGTTTGTTTGTGAATCTATCCAAATTCATAGATTTAAATTCCTACTTACTAAATGGAAATATTGAACCTTGCATTTAATTATGATTGTGCACTTTTTGTTTGTTTGGGTTTTCTGGGTTTTGTTTGTTTGTTTTTGTTTGTTTGTATTAGGTTGTTAGCTTGTTTATTTGTTTAAGGACATACCTATTTTTATGTAATTCCTCCATGCTATCTGTGTTAAAACCTACATGATAAATCTCGAAAACTGTTTTATTTTTTATTATGCTATTCTTCTCTACACATACTAAAACTGAATTTAAATATCCCTTCTGAATTGTCAAAAGTTATGACTTTGCTTTATTATGTTTATTGCAAAACATTCCTATAAATTCTTATTTGCTTCTGAGCAAATCTGGTCAAGAATAACACCTCTGATAGTGTCACAAATCATACTTAGGTTACCAAAAGTGTGAGCAAGTGCTAATTTTTTTCCTCACCATGTTGCTGTTTTCATTCAGAGATGGTCAAACATTCTTTCTTATAGTTTACATGCAAAGAGAAAAAAATCCTTTAATATTTAAACTTTTGACATTACTGTGCTTTCACTGGGAAAATATGTAAAGCCTTCTGCATATATCTGTTCATTTTCTTGGTGATCATAAATAGCTTCCGTGTGACTTGACAGCTTGGATGTTCCCTCCTGAATTAAGTTCAGGCCATTTGTTGGGTAGCAAGGGAAACTCATATGACAGATGCCTACACTGGCAAGCCTAGGAAAGTTCTAACAGCATAGTAGTTACTTTTCAGGAATTATTCCTCTGTTAACAAAAGTCCATTTTCCCCCAGATAATTCAAAGAGTGTTTATTAGTCTAGTTCTGAACTTATTTTTAGATAAGGTGTAATACAAAAGCTGTCCAAACAGACTTGCATTTTAAAATATTTCTATAAGAGTATTTTGAATTTTCTATGGATTTCTGTATTTTAAAAAGTAAAACTGTATTTTTATGGCATGCATTCAAAAATGCAATTTAAAAAACCATAAGCCTGAACTACATGACTACTTTCCAATACAAAATTGTACACACTTCTGTTATTGCCTATAGCTGCAGGAATTTATTTTCCCACAAAAAAGCCCTCATCTAAAATAATCTATAAGAATAATTTTTTCTGAACTGTCTGTATTCTGAACAAATGAATATGTGTGCTAAGCAACAGCAAAAGGTTTTTAGTAGAAAATAAAAGTATTCTTGGCTGTAAGTAGCCTTTAAGAGTTTGTCAGTATGGCCCATATCAGATACTGTTTCCCAATTAAAATGAAAATGTAAACATCTTAAAAAAAAAAAAAAAAAAAAAAAAAGAGTAGAAAAAATGCACCAAATCCTTCCATGCTTATTTTCACAGGAATAGAAAATAATTTACATAATGCTTTCCATTCCTACTCTAACACAATTGAATGATAAAGGTAATAAATGCCGTTTCCTGTGTGGAGTCATAATTAACGTATCAGCTGAAATGGCCTTCCTGTATGTAAAGCTGCAGCACTACCTGGCTCATTATTGACATGCTGGAGACTAAATTGCACTTTCATACTAGAAGCTGCCTAGTAAAAGAAAAGGATGTGAAAATGGCTACATCACTAAGGAAACTAAAACTTTAAAATGAGAGGAGGGTGGCCTAGGTCAGATAAGTACTTTTGTGAAATACAGGCTGCCTTTGAGACCCAGAGAGCGAAAAGGTTCAGCAAGGGAAGAAGCAAAGCCATAAGCAAATAAGGTTTGCTCATATAAGCGCAGAACATTTACCTTTAAGTAAAACTAAGTCCAGAAAGCCAATGTGTGTTTTAAACTGACTGTATTCTTAGTATAAATATAGGTGTTTTTATTTTGCATCTATATAAAATATACTTTGAGCTAAGGGGCCAGGAACTACTACTGAACACATTTTATATATATATATACATATATATATATATATGTGTGTGTGTGTGTGTGTGTGTATAATATTTATATATATAAAATATATTTTATATATATATATTGTAGCATGCTCAGTACAGTGGTACCTAGAAGCTTATCTGTTCTGTGCTCGGTATCTGACAGTGTTCATCTAACACAAATGAAAAGGCTGCTGTATAATTTTTCCCCCTATGAATTGATGACATCTTCCTCAGCAGCAGGAAATCTCTATCCTAAGTTTTCAGTTTGAGTGAATAGACAGAGTGCATATGCATTTTTCCTTTCCATACGACCAGCCTGTCTCCTCATCTTTCACACTGGTTCTTGTTTGTGAAACAAAGAAAACAGGACAAAGAAGGAGAGTTCATCTTAAGTTTTCTCTCTTCTACAATAATGTATTCACTTATTCCAAATATTCTGTTTGGCTCTGTCATTGCTTAGTTTTGGGAGGAGGGGTTGGAATAAGATCTTTCCTTTAGTAGCTTCTGATAACTTATTAAGGCTGCAGCATGTTGTCCTGTTTCGTGTCTCATTCATTATCTCTCTTCTATGACACCTCTTTTTTTCACTCAATTTACCTTAAGTTCTTTGTCTGAGAAGCATAAATAGGTGATATTTTTATCAGCATGCTTGATGAACTATTTTGCCAAACTTAGAAGAACTGATGAGGTTTAACTTTGCTGTCCTGAAATACAGGGTATTTATACACATACAGTAGAAACTTGTTCCAAAGACTGAGTTGTATACAAAGTGTCTAAAAGAATAAAAAATTAAAATGTAGTCATATGTGTTCTTCTCTTGTTATTTTGCTTAAAGATATTTCTTTCAAATAGTACAGTAGAATTTTTGCTGTAGCTGCTTTCAGACATAAACATTCACATAAAAGGCAGCATGGGATCATTTTGAGGCAGTCAAGTTGAAATCAGAGAGAATTTTGAACAAGCTGGCAATCCTTATGTCTGACTAAAACCTAAAGCCTTGTTCTAAGGCGTTTCAATAAAGAAGTGTTTAAGGCTTTTCTTGATGAGAATGTGAGACTAAAGATTTCTTGTCATTTGAATGAGAAGGTTTCTCTAGTTCAGTAAATCATTTGCTAATACTTTTTCCCTCTTACGCCCCCGGATTACATAGATGGAGAGTGAATTTAAGAATCTTGCAAGTGATCTTGCAAGTGGTATGGTACACAGGACATAAAAAGAGAAAAGCAGTGATTTTACTACATGAATTTCTACCTTAGTAGCCAAATAATCCCATTTCATTCAAACAGTTTGGCACAATCGTCCTTCCTTATTGTGGGGAGACCTAGATCTCAGCTGGTGGATGGTCTCCAAATTACAAAGAAGTTTTGCTTTGAGATGAGTATTAGTGACATAATTTGCAGTGCATAATGGGGAAGCTCCTTTGTAGCTTTTTATACAAGACAGAAGTTGTGAATTGTTGTAATGTCAGTTTACCAGCCCTTACAAAGTTTAGATAATTTAAAAAATATTACAGTTGTTATACATCAGACTATGGCTTTTAATATCAGAAATTGTGTGTATGTGTTTTTTTGTTTGCTAGATGTAATGCCAGCATTCCCATAAATTTTCTTCATTTCCTTCATGTGGGAATGAATGCAAGTCTTCAGTATTTAGCTATGGGGGTGTTTTTTCCAGTATGGATATGTATTAAAATCTATTAAACCTTCCTTCATACTTTCACAGGAGTTTTCTTTTTGGCTATGGTAATTCAAAGTCAAATTCAAAATGTGACGGAGTCAGATTTCTTTCCTCTGAATTTCAGTCCTTGTTGTAAATTGAAGTATGACTGCATACTGTTTATATGTTATTTACATATTATTATATAATTATTTACATATTATTGTGTTATGTAACTGCTGAATATCAATGAACCAGCTATCTAGTAAAGAAACACATTTATTTATCACATCCTAATGGGACTTAAAACAGAGTTATTGTACACTGTTCTGAAAGTACTGAGAAGAGCCCACAAAAGAAGTTAATGTGGTATTTTTTTGGTCACTATTTCACACATTTTCAGTGTTCCAAATTATCTTCAGAAGGAACACTTACTCCAGAGGAGCAAACAAGCTGCAATTCAGTTCACTGTGGAAGCACATAAAAATCATCACTGCTTGCTTACCCCAGTACTGAGGGGTTTTCTTCATTATGATCTAGGAATTGTGTCACTGTCAGTGGCAATAATAAAAATATAACATAATATAATATAATATAATATAATATAATATAATATAATATAACATAATATAAATATAGCAAATGGACATAGATTTACATCATGTATTTTAAGATAAGGTTTTTTTGTCATTTTTTTGGAGATCTATTTCATGCATACCATTTTTTAAAAACCAAAACAGAGTTTGTTCAGATATCCAACTTGAGAAATGGAAAAACCATCTCACTACAAACTAAAAGAAAATCCAGGCTAGATCAAATACAGCAAACTGTCTGCTGGATTTTACTTTGATTTCAGTATTCATTCCAAAGGAAAAGATTAGATACATGCGTCATTGAGGACACTTACACAGGTCCTAGACTTTTCGGGTGCTAATAGTTTATTTCAGATAATTAAACTGTCAAATCCCCAAATTTAGAAGTGAAAGCTGAAAAGAACATATTTCTCCAGAAAGTTTAATATTCTTGCTTGTATGTGGAAACCAGCTCATCAACTTTGCTTTCTCATTTACCAGTTTCAGCTTCATTCTTCCAAGGTGCAGGAACTTCATGCAGGAGTATGCACCTTCATGTTGTCGTGTGTACAGTGTGTGCATCTTCGTACACTGTTATACACGGATCTGTTCAGTAAGGGAAATACACTCCATGCAGGCAAATCCTGTTATCTCTGTGAAAACATCCCTTCTACCTTCAGACTAAGGAAATGTGTTTTCTTGGCATTTGCATAGGGCAGCAATTGTGACATGGAGGTTCTTCAGAAAGTCTAATTTTCTCAAGAAGTAGAATTGTCCTTCAAATCCTTTCACTATTACAGTGAAATCAGTAAGATGTCAAATGCGGTGGAGTCTTAAGGGTAAGAAGGCCACCTCATATGGAAGCTCAGAAGTAATGTGGAATCCTCGGCCTTTTACAAAATAGCATATCCATGAGCCTTCTATATCTCAGAGACTTCAGAGAAAAAGATTAACTGAGCTCTCATGGAGTATTTTGAAAAAATAAACAGCGGAAATATTCCTTTCACTGTTTCCAAAATTCATTCACTAGTTCTGACCTGGTTTAATTTTGATAGCTTAGCTTCTCATGGGCAGACATGCATCTTCCCCTGAGTTTAATTTTACTTGACAAGTTCGATCTTAATATTTGTTAATTAACAGTTAATTCTCTCATCAAAACTGCTGAGCTCACAGATGAGTGGCTAGTATGTCCCTCAAGTTATGCCATACATAATTGTTGCACCTGTTACAGTGTCTTGGGGGCCTGCAAGTCCATAGGATTTAGTTAATTCTGAAGCTCAGTATATTAATGCTCCATTTTTCTCTGTGCTTAATACATTTTTAGTCTTGGTGTTCCATAAGTCATTCCTCAGCATCTCAGTTGTCATAGGCCAGTATCAATTTTCTGCTAAAACTGAATTTTTATGAGGGTAAAGAAGCCTTATGTCAAGTAATTAATTAATTAGAATTATAGTGCAATCTTATTATTCAACTCTTTGATTATTTTGAAGATGTTCTTCTTTATTAATGCCATGTTCCTCAATAAAATTGATATATTTTCATGGGTATTAAAAAAGATGTATTTTTTTTTACGTGATTGTGGGTACAAGATTGTGTGTGTAATATTTTCAGTTGCAAAAATGTAGTTACAGGAATGCAATTATACAATCTCAAATTAAGCAGTAAATTTTTTTTTCTGACCATCCAAAGTAAAAACCTTATAAATAAATGAAGGCCTAAGTTGAATTTGAAAAGGAGATATTAGTTAGGATATGTAGAAGGAATAAATGAAGACTTTCAAGTAAATTTTAATGGCAGTTTATAATGTAGTTAATCACCAGGACAGTACAGAATCCCTCTGTGTTAGCTGCTATGTTTTTAACTAACTCTATTTAGAAGTACCTAGAAACAGGGGGAAATAAAATAAATTCTTGGGAGAAAAAAGTCAAATGTCTTTCTGCTTTATGGCACAGCTCTGGGGTTTGGTTATGTTCCATTTTTTTTGCTTGCAGAACGATGCCTCCATCTGTGATCTGACACATACACTGTAGATGGGTACACCTGTTGTAGCTCCCCTTGCCCTTTTTCCTGGAAGATACATATTCCATAGTCCAGAGCTGCAGCTCGCTGCCCCTGATACAGCTAAGAAAAAGATGGGAACAAATTTGTACTCATTAGCAGAAAGAACCAATAGTCTTACAAAATGAAGCAAGGTTATAAAATACTCTAAATGCTTATGGCTGCAATCCCTATTCACTGCTATTACTGCAATCACTGTTATCAGACATCATATATATATATAATTAAATTTGAGAAGTGTCTGATTCAGAATTTGTGACTCACAAACTGTTTCTAACAAATAAACCTCAGTAAAAGTAAGAAGACAGGGTACCAGCATCTCTGAGATTCACAAAAGGTACATGATGTTCTAAACCAGCTGTCATTTAAAAATAAAAATTTCTTAAGGGTTTTTTTAATAGATTTTTCATTGATGAAAACGAAATTCTTGAAACTGCAGGCAGTAGGATGCCTTAGGCAGCCAAGGATATCAAAACATAGTGCATGGAGTGACTTTTACTACTCCTGCTATTTAAAGTCCTATTTTCATCAGCTTATTAGCTACTAGTGATCCCTAAGGAAAAATACAATTAAAACTTAATCATACCAAAAGCTGAGGTTCTTCTGATTCAGCAAACTTCTAATCTTGTATATTTAGTGTTTTTCTTGTAAATGTCTTAGCACTGAGAATATAAGATGTATCAGTTAGCTTCAGTTTGCAACAATGCTGCTCCTCCAAACTCAGATGGCAGATTTTGTCTGTGTCAAAAGATGTTAAGGAATTCTGGCTACCAGCATTACTTATTTATTTACTTTTTATGTCAGAGCAGAACCTTTATTCCCTTTAACAATCATATTGCATAACCTCCCCATACCTAGTCCTGTTCTCCACAGAAGAATCAGGCAGTTAAGAAAAAGTAAGTGTGAAGAATACTAGCAGCTTTAAAAGACAGTCTGTGCATACAGTTGTGAAAAAAACTGATTTTTGTGGCTTTTTTTTCCCATCTGAAAGCTAAGTGAAAATCATTTGACATAGATCTTTTTGAAGTTTTAATCTCTGGGTGAAATTCTGTGCAGTTAAAAATGCTTATTTTGAGGAAAATAGGTTTTTCATTTAAAAATATGAAAATCAAGTATTTCTAATGAAAAAAATTCATAGTTCGGTCAGTTTAATGCGAGTACTTTTTTAAATGTTTTTTATGCTGTTTTTACTCCTAAAGAGAACCTGGGGCAAACCCTACTTCTGCCATTGCTTTAATAACACAGTAGATTAAAAAACAAAAAACGCATACGATGTTTAACATACGGTGAATAACTCTGTGTTTCAGTTCTCAGATGAAATGCAGAAAAGTAATGGCAGTGGTGACACAATTCCAACCTGAATCTTTGAACTTCTAACTAAGTGTGTTAGATTAAGCTTATCTACTTGTCATTTATGACTGTTTAAATTAAGAGAAGAAGAAATTTAAAAATTAAGAAAGTTTTTATTTCATGTATTGCGAAAAGTACTTGTTTCAAACACAGAAGCTTTTTTACAGTAATTGAAAACTTTTTCACCGACTGAAATAGGAATATTTTAAGGTCTCAATTTACTTTCCGTATGACTTTTCCTGAAATTCTGATCTGTTGATTTCACATTACTTGAGTTTCCATGTTCATTCTCAGTAGTGAGTGAGCATAAACAATCATATTTAGAATCAAGTTATCTATTTTACAAAGGTGTTTTTCAAGATAAAATTTTGACAGGCTCTGTTTTCAAGGTATAAAAGATCTGTGCCTGTTCACAAGACCTAAATTCCAGGAGTAGAGTTTGATTTTGTTCACCAAGGGAGCCATTAGCTTTTTAAAAACTGAAATTTTCAAAATAATTAGGGAAAATAGTAGTTCAAAGAAAAATAATACTTTATTATTATTTTTCATAGTGGGAGTTGAGAATAGCATCCTTACTAGCCACCCTCTAGGAAGAAATACAATTAAAAGACTCAGAGAGAGTCTTTTACCTTTAGTAATTTTAATCAGTGATACATTTCCATAAACACATTTTTTCTGTAAACAATTTGCAAGGGAATGTATTTCATGCTGTTTTAACATGCTGAGACCAACTTTATTCTGATACATGCAGGTCTTTTAAAACAACTGAAATAGGACCCATTCTGTGCTTGCTGGAGGGCACCATGTCATGAAGATTATAAAACTATAAACTGCATTCTCTCTATGACTGGCCTTGAGACATCTAAAATTACTTATTATTAGACAGTTTGCAAATAACCCTTTCAAATCTTTCATCTCATTAAAGCTGTACGTTGTTGATTATCATACAAGCTGTACCACTTTATCCGATCTTAAATACCTGTCTGAATTTTTCCACTGGTATGACAACACAGTTCTTGTAACTGTATTGAAATTTAAATTTACAACAGCTTTGCCACTCTGTGTGTGGTCTAGTCTTAAACTTCAGGTGTATGATCACAGAGATCATGATGTCAGAGGTGTTCTGACATGCATGAAAATTTAGTTTTCCTGGCTTAATCAATAGACTCGTTCTTCCCAGTTAAAATAGAATGGAAGGTATGTTCTTGACTATATAAAGACCCTTCTGTCAAGATTTATTTGATCTCCATCAGAGATATTCATAGCTGTCAATTAAGGTATTTAGTAACACTTTTTCCTTGCAAAGCCTTTGATAGATAGGAAAACAGAAAGAACTTTTAAAAATCATGGGTAATTATGTTCTTTCATTCAAGAAATTGTGTCTGTATGAAGAATTCCAGTTCTAGTGATGGTAGAAAAGAGTTATTTTGAACTGGAATGGAATTGTCAGTTCCTTTCAGCATTTAAACCTCCAACTCTGTGTCAAAAATACTGTCTGTGCAATGTCTGGTAAATGATACACTTCCTTAAATAGGGTCTACAAAACAGATGCACTTTCACAAATTTATACACAGCTAATTTCACATTATTGTTTTATCAACCGAGCCTGCTTTTTTAGAATCTTTGATTAAATCCTGAAGCACTGCTTTATCATAACAATTCTCATGTAGGTAGTGCTCTGACACTCAGAAACAATCTGTACCTCGCTGACTCACAGGCAAATAAAGAGACCAAGTGCGACTAAGTTGCTAATTCAATCTGGTGACTTAAGATTTCCAAGACTTCTTTCAGATGCAAAAAAACAATCCAGTTTCATAACAGTATCAACATTTTTCTATTCTCTATGCATGACATGGAATTCAGGGAAGAGAGAAATCCAGAGCCTACTAGTAATAACATAAATGAATAGCCCAAATGCACTGAGCAACAGTATCCTTTCCATTAAAAAAACCCACCACCACCACCACCCCACCAACCAAAAAAAAACAACCCTCCCTGTGAGGAATACTATTTCCTGGGCTACACTAACTTGCAGTACATGTGAAATGTGCTAATGATTGCCACTGATTGCTTCTTTACCAAGTTTCAACTGTTCTTCGTATTTAAAGACTGTTTAACATGATTACGTCTTTCTGTTCCGTCTCCCATTTGTATTGGATTTTAAGTATCCTGCAACTTGTAATTACTAGAATTTACATCCCTTAATTTATTTATACTCTCTTTTTTGGCGTGTACTTGTTTAGACTATGATTATGTCCTGTTGGTTATAATGTCTTGCTGTTATTCTGGCTTCCACTAAACTAACAGCACAATGTTTTATCTGTCTCATTTCATGTCTATGGAAGGACCATAGATGAGTCAGCATAATTCCTGCTTTTTCCATCAAATCCACCAATTTCAACACCTGCATACCCTTTCATTTTCCCATAGTTTATCAGTAATCACATGCCCATATACACACATTCGTATACACATATGCATAAAGGATATTCAGGAGAACGTCTGGGTTTATAGCAAGTGGAATCACAGTGTGTTTACAGACAAGGAGAATAAACAAAAATAAAGGAGCTTTTAAAAATACCTATTTTAAATTTCTGTACTTTTTCTGTAGCCATCTATACAAATATCCACATAACATAAAAAATTAAAATTTCTTCCACTGTTAGTCTAAATCTTCTGTGAGTCATATTGATAGACATTCATTTCACAGGCTTGTCCTGTGAGAAAATGTGACGCTCTACATAGGAGATGGATTTTTTTAATTGTCTTACTTTTTTACTCTTACAAGACTGCAATTATATTTTGTATTGTTCGGCCTTTTGCCTTGCATTTTTTCATTTTACATGGAAAATGAATGTGTAAGTATTAATACAATAGCATTACATAAAATTTGAGCAAGGTAGGACTAAATGATTAAACGATATTTAAGACAAAGGAAATCAAGAAATATCGTAATATAATGCAATTCTTCCAGTTACAGTTTGATGTTAATACATACAAATGTATAATGTATACAAGGACAGCAGTGAGGGGTATTTCTATTAATTTATTTTGGTCCATTGCCATGTTTGGTCAACAGCAGAGAAGAATCACTAAGTAGCAGCAGTGAGGAAGAAAAAACTTGGAAATAAAATTTTTCATTACTTTTTTATTGAATTAGTGACTTGGCCATTGTCATGGAACTGACTAGGCTCTACTAGGGCACAAGCTATTTCACTTCAAAACAACCTGATTGGAATGATTTCTTTTGTTACACTACTAGATGTGACCTTGTGTCCCAGTGGATTGTTGTGTTCTATGTGACTGACTTCCTCCTCTCCCTTTGTGCACGTGTGCATAGTTAGTGATTCTGTCTATTAGACCAACCAAGTAAACATTGTTTGCCTTTGGGAGCAGAAATATGACACTGGCAGTGGTCTGCAGTTGCTCCCTGTCACTGTCTTTTTGGGATCATTTTTTTGCCTGTGTTTCTTTTCTTTGACAAAGTAAAACATTTTTTTGCCTGGAATAAGGTGTAGTAAGGTAACAGTTATACAACTTGTTTTAATGATCTATTTAATTAGGATCAAAGTTACAAAAAATGGATTTTTTTTTTTCCTAGGAATGTTTTTATTTTATCAGTTAATTTAACGCATTTTCACATTCAGTAAACAGGCTGGCAGAAGAACTTTGACTATCTTTTTCTATATGTGAGTACTACATTTCCTTAATAACTATAGGCATGCCAAGAGCTTTATTTGAATCTTAGGGATTTAGGTATCTACTTCCTGACAATGAAATTTCCCACCTGCGATGGCTTTATGGGTTACTGCAAAACTCTTATTCTGGTCCGCATGCTTGTGATCTTAACTCTACACAAGCACATGAGGGGCTGCTCTGGTTACTTCTGAATTTCACGGGAGTGTATTTTGGATTTAGATGTGTGCTAAGACTATTACTGTTCTGCAGTCTGTTAGGTGAGAAACACAAAAAGATAAAATAAAATTTATTCCTGGGAGTGAGCTTAACAATAAACATTGTTCTTTAACCTTCATTAACCTAAAACATCTTATTAACTTAAGCATGGATGCTTTGCCCAAGATATTTCTTCCTCTTCTCCACCTCTACTTGTTTACCACCACCCTCCTCTGTCAGAAGATAAGGGCACAAAGGGCTAAAGACCCTTTTCTGTTTTTTTTAATGGAGCGGCCTTGTTTATACCCCTAATGAAAACATGCCTTCTCATTGTCTGTGTTTCATACCTGGAACAAATTTGGTGGAGATGGATAAAATTATTTCACTCACTTCTGCCATTCTCCTTAATATCTGCTAATCAACATTTCATTTCAATATCGAAATTCCTCTCCCTTCTCCTTATTGTCAGGCTGTTTGCCCTCTAAAGGCTCTTGAATCTGGTCTTTATACAAGATTCATAATAAATATGATTCTGCAAACGTCATTTAAAGACAAAATAATATTTCAAAATGGGCATGCTAGGAATGTTTTGCCTAATGAGAGATTTTTTTCTCCTTGCACTCTTGATTTTCCGTTCCTCTTTTCAGATACTATACTCCAGCACCTTCATAAATCTTTCCCCTGAAATCTAAATCACTCACTGTACCTTAATGTTCCACCATTTGATTGAAGGTCATTTCCTGTTGTCATTATCTGTCCAACTTTTCTTCTGCCATTCAATATTCATTTTCAAAAGCTTTTCTTTTACACTGTAGCTTCCACGTGTGTTTGCTAATGTATCAGATTTCTGTAAATCAGTTCAATTCATTAATAATTACATTATTGTTCATGAAGTGAAAGCTTCTTTATTGCTATCCTACTGTTTATATATTTGAGAATGCCACCAAGGATTAAAATATAATCACTCTACATTGCAATGCAATCCTGCTATTTCAAAAAACACAGAACAGTCATAAAAACAGGTATTTTTTAATAGTGCATGTTTACTTTTGATAAACATCATACTTCTTATTTTACATATGAATACCAAATAATTGTTTTTTAAAAATAAGACAAGATAAACTTTTCAATAGCACTGTCTGTTTTTGTGGAGAGAGTACTTGTCAAGCACTATTTGATTATTTTAAGAAAGCTGTATCTTTACTCATTAAGAAAATGAGAAAGGTCAGTTTGCTTGGCTCGTCTCTCTTGTTGTGAGGTACCTTATTTATATTAACTATAGTACATATAGTATTTAAAGCACATGCACTGCACATTTGTACAAGAAATATTTTTATATTTCTACACTTGTACATATTGAAAGACAGGGAACTTTTAGGGTGCCCCTATAGCGTATACTGAACTGTCAAGTGGGCAGTTTAATGCTTTAAATCTGTGTTTTTTTATAAATAGCTTTGCTACTGACTAGTTGATAAATGTTTCTTGGTTTTGATATGTTTTTAAATAGTTAAAGCTTTGTGTGTGTGTTTTGGACTTTTTTTGTTGGAAAGTTAATGCAACACTTTTAGATTGCACATCTGGACAGATTATCAGTAGATTTTCTGCTTGCAAATATTGTACACATGTACGTTACAAAATTTGTGCCACACTGAAGTACACAAAGTAATTACTAAAGAAAAAAAAAAGTCAAAATATTCTATAGTTAAAAATATGTAGAATAAAAAACTGACTGATGACAAGATCCATCTTTCCTAAAATTAATTTTGGGGTAAAACATCAAAATTGGGAGGGTTTTTTTCACTCTTTTCAATAAAAACTTACAAAAATAGAAATGTTTCTCTTAAAAAACATACAACTTGAGGAAAAAAAATTAATTTCTTTGTATTTGCACTTGTTTTCAACTGAAGTCCTCAATTTTCTAGTCACTTCATAGCTTTTTTCCCCAAAGCTACAAAATCAGAAAAAATGTATTGCTCTTGACCAATACCAGAATTATTATAGAGAGTGTAAAATTAATGGACACATCATTAGAATTTTAATACTTTCGATTATTTTTCTAAATGATCTGTAATACACAAAGCAAGAAAACACTGACAAATTAAATACTTGGGGAAACTTTTAGTGCTAAACATGGAGTAATAGGCTTCTGCCCCCATAGATGAGAAAAAATAGTTCAGCAAGAATTAAATATAAATATTTAAATTTGTGTAAGGTTGGAGATTGTTTTTGCCTAAGTTACGAGGGATATATCGATCATTCTGCTTCAGGATATTAAATAATTGCCTCTAGAGACTGAAGAGGAATTCTGTTCCACTATTCTGTTCCACTGGTACAGCAGTCTAGGTATATGGTTGGCTTTTCTTCTGGGAGATACCAGTGAAAGGTCACTGCCTGAAGGAAGGTGACAACTGGAATTGATTGGCCATCAGCATTTTCAGTAATCTCTTCTGATTTAGCACAAAAGAGTTATCTGAAGTGAAGAAAGATCACGGTAATTCGTTCATCAGTTATTTTTTATTTATATCATTTGAGTTCTTTAACCTTAATAAAATAATTCTGATTCTCAAGCCAGCTTGTGGACTGAAACAAAGGAAATGGAACAATGAGAAAGAAAACTACTAAATGTAAATCTCTGCAATCTTCTACAGATATGTGAGCACTTTTATTTGGAATTTGATTAATGGTGAAGTCATGGAATTGGCTGAAAAGAAAACACATTATCCACTGCTTTGCATATATTCCTACTGTCCCCTTAAAAGAAGTGCTTTTTGTCTGCTGGGGCACATGTAAGGCAGCTCTACATATGATCCATAGCTTGAGAGAAAAGAATCTTCTCTTGCTGCTTTAGGAGTAGACTTTGATTTTGTTTCCTGAAAATGCACTGTACCTGCACTGAAATTCCCAACACCCAGGCAGATTGGTTCCTGTTCTGTTTGAGCTCCATAACAATTCCTAGTTCTCAAAATAATGGTAGAAAGATGACCTAGCACAAATAATTAATGGCAAAAGATGATCTAGTACAAATCACGGTGATTTGCAGTTTATGAAATGTTTTACTTTGGTTTTGGAGAGTTGTATAATTCATTTTGTGAAGACAAATCCTGTAAGAAATATAATTAATGTCCTTGGAGGCAGTATTTATTGTCTCATGTACTACCTAGTTCCTACTTATTAAGCAACACTGCTATTATAATTTTATTTTACCTTTCTTTCACTTCAGTTTAACCCCCAGGATTCAAGTTCAGAAAATTACATGAAAATGAAGAGTGGAATTGTGAGGTTGATTAGATTTGATAGGAAGAAAGAAAATTAAGTTGGACTTTTCCTTTATAACCTATATTTGTATGGTTATAGCAGTTGTGGTACTAGATTGAATTCATTTCATCATCTCTTCAAATTTTGCATGTGCAAATATATATAATAATGGCATCAAAGAATATGAATATAAGAACTAAACTCCTAAAAATCCAGCATACTTATTTATGCTACCTGTAAATAATCCTTTGTTCTAGAAATTTTTATTACAAGATCATTAATTCCCCATCAAACAATTATCAGTAGGCCTAGTGATTCTGTATTTTCTTAAAAATCTGTGCAGATTTAGGGATAGTGGATGTATTTTAGAATTCAGTACTTACTGTGGTCTTGTTTTTTTTAGAAGGAACTGCTGATTTATAGACTATATATAGAATGACAAAAATAAATCTGCTCTGTTCCCTTTTGATATTACATATTCTTAGAAAATTGTATCAACACTGTTGCTTTATTCTTTCTCCAGACTAATTAGTGGCTGAAACAACTGAAAAGGACTGGTATGTACTTCAGAAGGAAAAAATAAGCTTTCTGTTGCTAAAAGAAGTGGTTATTTTCTTACTTTGTTTTATTTTATTTTGTCTTTGCTATCTACAGTTTTATGGAGTAGTTGTGCATGGTTTCTAACATGCTGTCCAATAGTCTTGTTCCTACGAGTATATAATTTTAATTGCCACCCACTCAAAACGTAATAAGCTTACTGGTTATTCTTAATTTGGTTTCTTGCAGAAAACATTCTAATTTTCTAAATTATTTTAACAGAAGAATTGTTGAATCCACTTTCTACAGTATTCTTTCTCTCTTAGAAAGGAGAATCTGCTATGGACCAGATTTTTCTCAGCATATAAGTGGCATTATGATTTTAACACTGTTAACAAATTATGAAGATGTTTGTTAATTGTCAAGTGAATTTTTTCAAAAACATAAGGATTGAGGGGGTCATACGTCATTTTAGATAGTTGGGAAAATACTCAAATATATATGCATTCTTTTAGAAGAATTTATTTGTTTAAGCCTTTCATTGTTACCAATTAAGCTAATTTTGAGCAGTGTTAGAGGAAGGAATCAGGCCAGTCTTCAGAAACATTCATGCCACTCTGCAAAAATTTCATGTTTTTTGGGAGTCAGTTAGTGGCAGAGGTTAAGAGAACATGAATGATTTCTTCCCATCCCTCATGAAACTTACGAAAGAATGCAAATGTTGACCAGAAGTGTATAAAAAATGAGACATATAATAACAGATTCATAGCTTTCTCAAGAAACATAGAATTATTTTTTTTTCATGCAGTGTGAATGGAAGTTATTTTTTTGCTGGATTTTCTCTAGAAGTCTGAAAAGTTAGCAGAAAAAACTGCTACATTGCAAATCTAGAGTGAGTTATGCTTTCCAACAGATGCTGCAGCTTTGTCTTGGGCACTTTTGAATGCTCATTCCCCTGTAATTAATTAGCTAAATTTTAATTTCCTTACCTTTTCCAAATAAGAAACTCCAGGGAGCACTTTCAGGAAATTTCATTTACTACATATTTCCTGTTATCAACCGCATTCAGGCTGAATAAAAGGCACAGAAAGGAGTTTGGATTTAATTAATTAATATAACCTCAATTGTCATATAATGGAAGCTGTTCTTTTGACCATGTTTTCTAAAACACTATTTCAATACTATCTGTGAAAGACCTTCTGTTTCATGCGTCCCTTTTACTTCAATGAATTCTGTGGTCTGTCTGTGTGCACTGGGCTGTCATGCCTTGTTTTCCCTCTCTGATCAACCCTGCTTGAACAGGGGACCGGGACGAGATGACTTTCAGAGATGCCTTCCAACCACAACCATTCTGCGATCTTTTAAAACTCCAGCCCCAGGAGCTGCTGGCTCATGGGATTGGCTATGAGTTTTATTTCAATATATAGATGTAGGGTTCTTTAATAGTGTGAGGAGAATAAGCCACAGGCTTGTTCCCGAGGAATTTCTTTATTAATTTACAGGAGTAGATAAGGGGACTTGGTGAAAGTTCAAAAGGACACAGTACAAGCTAGACAAAAATATTGCACTGCGATACTGGTTCAACACATACTATTAATCTACAACACTCAAGTCAAAATCCAATCAATTCCACAACCCTTAAATCAAGATCCAGTCTCTCCAGCTCCAAACCACCCTAAGCATCAAGAAAGGAGCTGAGAAAGAGAAGCAGAGGGATCAAGAAGAGAGAAGGAGAAAGAGGGAGAGACAGATTATATAGACATCACCAAAGTCTTACAGAAAACCAGCTCTCAGAAGTCCAATGGCAGGGCTGCAACACGAGGCAAACACATACCCTTGGTTTTATCTGCTCTGGTCCCCGTGGTCAACCCCTCCAGGTGGAGTCTCTGACCCACCAGCCATTCTGGGGGCTCCAGGCCAGGGTGAGGAGCACTGTTCTCACTGTTCCTGCCAATCTGAGCCTGGATTAGGGGCTCCAGGTGTGGTGTGTTGCAGTTTTCCCGGGCAGTCTGTGACAGCTACTCCAGGGCTTCCATACGTGGGCACCAGGGGCTGCCACGAGGGACACAGTGCCACCCCCCCTCCATCCCTTTCCCTCCACACACACACACACTCCCCACAAGTTGATTCTGACCCAATACTAACTAATCTGATATCTAACAGATTTTAATAACCAGCATAAGGTTGTAAGGTAGAAGTTGGCGTATTCTAATGAGTTTCCGCATTTACAGACATTTACTCCATTAATATGAGTGAATACTCCTAACTAAGTACTCTTTACTTAGTATTGTTGACATAAAGTATGGGTACATCCTTCTTTGTGCACGTGTCACAAACAACTTTATGCTGCTTCCATGTCCTCTGAAAAGCTTGGGATAAATATTTGGGGTCCAGGCTGTTGTAAAAGGGTGCCATGATTTTGGGGTTTAGGTTTATGATACCCTTGGATAAGTGACATTATCTTCAAATTAATGTTCATAGTGCATGATATGTGAATTTACAGTGATGCAAATGAATGCTGCAGTTAAAATGTTTGTGGAAGATAGATAGATGGATAGACAGATAGATAGATAGATAGATAGATAGATAAAACTGCAATTAATCCAGTTGCCTGAAGAATAAATATGAGACACCTCTGTTCTCATTTGTGTGGAGAAACTTACTGCATATGCTTTCCTGATTCAGTTTCCAAGAATTTAGTCTTGGTGCACACTTTTTATCTAAGGTTACAGGCTGAAAGGTGTGGGCTCTTTTGCTTGGAATATAGCCACTTAAGGAATGCTTCAGGACTATAATCAGCTTGAATCCATTTTGCTCATTTCCCTTTTCCCTTGCTAATGCACCTGTTCACTTCTATTTCGCTCAGAAAGTAGCCTTCATTGTCTGCTTTTGAAGATATAAAAGTTAATTTGCCAAACCAGTTTCACCTTTTGTACTTCATGGTACTCATTGACTTAACATGTTAAACTTCACACTAAACTGAATGCTTGTAGTTTTAAGTGTCTCAATCTTTTCTTACCTGTCGTACTTCAGCTAATATACCTGATGAATAATTATTGATTAATACCTGTAATTCATGATGACTGAAACTGAATATGATGGCCTCCAGGGGAAAATGGTTATCATATTATGAGGTATTATATTCCAAAAATTCATCATTTAAAGACATTAGCTTCACCATTTAGCAAGGCAGTGAATTCAGATTGTTTGACCAGATAGCCATTTGCAACAGCAGATATACATTGGTGTTCAAAAGTCTTTGGGACCTCTGGAAGAAACACATGAGACAACTTAAAAAAATATTTATTCCAATTAATAAAGTCAGAGTTAGAAAAACCATAAATAGTTGCATTAGGAATCAAGAAAGAGAATGAGAAAAAAATACATTTAAAAAAACAGTTGTATGATTTACAAAGTATTTGCTTTGCCATACTCTGAGGCTAGGTTATTCCAAGCCAGCATGGCAGATGCAATATCTGAGTCATTTGAAATGCAGTATGATTTATTTGAAAAGACAAAAACCGTCAAGCAAACCAACAGCAGAGCTTATGGTAGAGTGAAAATGAATTGAAATAGAAATACCAGTTTATGAACACTAGCAAATAAGCAGTTGTGTCCACATGCCCACTGTAGAACAAAACTCACCAAGAAATCAGGGAAATCAAGTGAACTGCAGAAGTGCACTAACTTAGTGCTCTTCTGGGTAAGGGGTGTTTCAGCCTGATTATACCAAACTTCATTGTTTTTACCCACAGGCTTTCATGTACTAATTTTTGAAAGTCACCTAGCAATTTGGTGCTATCAACTTTCATTTTTATTAATCTCTATTAACCTCTAATTTTGGAGTAATTTTCATGCCTTATTATACTCATACAATAATGCAGTATCTGACAAATATGGTAATGCAGATGTGCCAACTGCAGTAAAATACTACTTTAAAATATTTAAACTTCACTATATTAAAAAATTCTTGAAATTCAGCAATAATCCTGGAGCAGGCTTGAATTGTGAGGAAATATCAATGCTTATAGACAGACACATGCTTCAGATTACAACAGAACCAATTCTGTAGATTTTACTGCCAAGTGTGTATGACATGGATGTTTGCTACAGTATTTTTTCTTTGCAATCTGTGCACCACTGGCTTCTCAAGATGTTTCATAAGTCTACTTGAACATATTCGCACACAAAGGAAAAATTGATTGGGATGCCTGAATGTTTTTCTGTTTCTAAAGAAGTGTTTTTTTCAAGAGTTTTGCAAAAGCAGCAACAACTGAGAAAGCCCACCTTTCCTTTATGCTCATTCAGGTTTTGAACAAAGACAAGATAGTCTTTTCATGGAATCTATCAAGCAAACCTGTTGTTTCAATTGCACTTAGCCAAGATAGTTAGAGGAAAGAATAGAACTAATTTTCTCAGCTTCTAGAAATCTGCTGCTTAGGGAAATTTTTTGAGCTAGAAGTTGTGTGTTTAAATTTAGTAGCCATGCATCAATTTTTTCTATTAATTTGCCCATGCCAAATCATATGTGCTTAGTATTTTCTATGCTGTGTTGTGCACATTTAGAGTGTAGCAGTTGAATGTTACTTTCAATCTCACTGTTTTTATTGGCCTACTTTTATTATTGTGTTTTAGTTACAGTTTCAGTTCCTGGTTTAGTGCATATTTATAAGCTACTGTACTTTTTATTTTGAAGTAAAAGGGAGCAAGAAAAGCTGTTAACATCCGGCAACCACACCTAGATGCATTCTAGCCCCCAGAGTCTTGGTATGGTGCATTAATTTTTCAGTTTGTAATTTGCCAGATGCATTTAATGGAACCAATTTTCATTACATCTGTTCTATGGTTCAAAGAGCTCTTTTAGTTGCCAAAGGGAGCCAGCTTCACACAGATTCAGAGAGGGTGCTAATGCACTGTATCTTGAAGTATTAGATAACTAGGGATGGTTTTATAGCAAACAGATTATTTTTTACAGAGGCAAATTCTATATTCATGAGTTGCCACTATTGGAATTCAAATTTAAACTGCTTAAGTCTCTTCCTTGGGAATCATATATTGATTTTCATGTAATTTTCTTCATAATACTCTCTGATTACTTTTCTTTTTAATCAATGATATGTTACTGTTTATTGGTAAAAGCCGACATATCTATACATGAGTAAATACTGGGTTTAAACTACAAATAGCTTAGTAAAGCTTTCTAATGAAATATTTAAGGATGTCAGGAATACCTTTTGTAATTTTGAACTGTAAGACACGACATTTTCTATACTGAAACAATCTCATATTACCAGGATACCTGTACATGTTGTGCATAATTTTAATCTTCATAAAATGTGTAACAGTTGTATGGTATTAAATTCAAGATTTCAGTCGACAGCAACTTTCAATGAAAAGGTTTTTCCTCATGGGCTGGAGAAAATTTGAAATGTTCTACTACACTTTGAAGTTCTAAAGCATCAGTCATATGAGAATTATAAAGCATTAATCCTGAAAAGTTTCCACCTGACAGTCATGAAATAGCACACCTGTGTGAAAAGTGACTCAGTTTTACCTCCTCAGGCAATACTTCCCTTTTTTGCTGCTGCTTCAGAAATATGCATCATGTCATAGTGAGAAGATACCCTTGGAGTGACTGGATCTTTTTGAAATCACTGAAGTCTACAGTATCACTGTATTTATCTAAGACATTTCAATGACATTTATAAAAGTTGTTTGTACTAGGGGTTTTCTTTTAGTTTGATAAGCCATGTGTGAAAGTTGCTCCCAAAAAGTAATCAAGAACTTATTTTCACTGTTGTTTTAAACACTTGTTATCTGTAAAGATAAAATCATGATAGAAGGAGCAAATCTATTAGCAAGCGTTCATATGCAATTTAAGATCATTAAATATCTCCTAGCCCAAGCAAGATCAACTACAAGCTTGCCATGTGGCCTACATTTAGGCTTTACATTGACTATTTTGAAAGGTCCACTTTTCAGGCTTTGAGTACCAAACAGGCAATTTCTTTCTGTGACTAAGAGGGAAAAGATGCCCACAACAAACAGTCCTCCAAGAATTCTAATATTTTGTCTTTTCTCATTATACAAAAATATAAGAAAAGGAATCTTAGCTCTATTATGCGCTCTAGCAAGCATCAGGACAACAGTGATGTTTCTCCCTTCTGCACTCTGCCCTGGTTTATGTTATATACTAAGCTGATAACCACATTTACATTTTCCAAAAGTAAAACCAAGTCCTTGTAGTGGCAGTATTTTTTGTCACTGAAGCTGATGGAAAGGGAGATTGACTATGAATTACCCATCTAACCTTACAAATACCCATGGAAGAAGGAAGAAACTGAGGAGAGGGGTGAAGGAGGACACTCACTCCAGGTCTGCATTTCAACAGCAAGGTCTGGTGTCAGAATTTATACACCAAGCAGAGCAGAGAAAGAGCAAGAAGAGCCTCAGATGGGAAATGAAGGATTCTCAAGTGTGTTTGTATTGCATTAATTGGTATGGAGGAATATTTAATACTCACTTAAAATTCACTACAAAAGAAGCAGCTGGAGGTGTCTGTTATCCTGTGCATTGCCACAACTGGGGACTTACAAAACAGGAAAGGATTATAAAATGTAGTTATGTAAAAAGATATTTACTACATTTCACTGAACCATTTGGGCTTTTCAGTACAAAAATGCATTCTAATTTCCTTTCCACATTACCGTACCTTCTATTTTCATTTTCTAGTTATTTTTATATTTAGATCTATCTGAAATTAGGCAGTTTTATGCAATGTGTCATAGTATTTTCCTTGCAAAGACATGAAAATACCTATAGGTTTAAATTTATTATTGACACAGAAAGGATAAATTACATTTCAAAATAATCCATTTATGGTCAGTAAGTTATGGTCATTTGTAATGCCTTTTTATTTTTTTCTTTTCTGCTACAAAACAAAGCCTAAGTACTTGGTAGCATCAAAATTGTGACGCTCCGCTTTTTTCTTGAAATTTGGCTTTACTATCAAAAAGCTCACCATATAAACTTCTGCCAGTTTTCTGGTTTTCTTTAATTTCCTAGTTTAGAAATTTGCTTTTGCTTTTGCTCCCACCACTGAGAAAATTCTATGTCAGATTTTTCCTAGAACCCATAACAGTTGATAACAAAAATGAATTTTTAGCCAGAAAGGTACAGATAGCACTACAATGGGACAACCTCTATAATCTCAACTTTGAAAATGTGCATGAGCAGACAGACCAGAATTTGCTCCTCAGTACATAAAACCGACAGATTCCATCCACAGGTTCAGTTCACCTAATGTCAGATCCTGGGAAAAATAATATTTTAAGGAATGACTTATGTACGCAGGGTTGACCCTTGATACACTGCAGGTTACACATTAATTTAAACATTACATTTAGGGATATACAGGTATTGTTAGGAGTCTTAATCAGAAAACATGAAAAGAATAGAAAGTTATGGATATTTTCTCTAGACAGTACTACTTACTGCTAGGAAAATTAGATGTTCCAGATGAATAAATAAACTGAGAGACTAAGGACTGGAAATGCTCCAAAGAGACTACTGTGTAGAGCACATGAAATATCCTTGCTTTTGTTTTGCTATTTCGTCTTTTGTTCTCTGGAACTAAGGTTGCCTAGGTTGTCTGTAGAAATATTCCTTGATAATTTATGAGAGAGAAAAAGTAACATCATCCATAGAAGACTTCTCTAGTCCTGTGGAGAGCACAGCTTGCTCTGTGTGCATGTGTGATGTCATGCCTCCTCAGGTGCTTAGCTCACTTTTCCAAAGCACATAAGTTCTAAATATACATATTATTCCAAAATACAATGCTTCTTTCTTTATAGTACAGACTTGGCCTTGTGCTGTATATGGCTTAGTCCACATGAGTTTTCATGGCCTGTCTTTTGATTATAATTGAACTCTTGTGATTTAAACTATGGAAGCAGGCTGTTGTCAAAACCAAGACAGTGAAAACTGAAAGAAATAAGTAAAAGTAACTTACATTGCTTAATAACAAATCAAAAACTTGCAGCAGTTTCTTACCAATGGATGCTGTAAATTTAGTATCTTTTTATCATTAACTAGACTCAGTGACATAATGAAAGGTACTAGATACAACCAAGGATTTAGAAACTACTACACAGACCTGAACTTTACGTTCTTCTTCCTCCCTTCTGCAGAAGTCAGTGCTAACTCCTAACATATAGAATAATTTTTTTTCCTGTGTCTGCCTTTACTTTCTGGCCGCGTCCATCATTCCATTCCCCAAACTTTGATAGCACAGAAAGGATTAGGGAAGAGCAGATTTGAGATTTAACTTTTAGGCTCTAAATTAAACATCCAGATTATAATATCTTGATAATTACACTCAGCTGTTTGTATATTATGTAAGGAAGGTGTATGTGGTTGGACACGTGGAAACACTGCTTATCCCGTTTGTGGCACACCTCCAGATTGACCATCAGATTTTTTTGTATTCTGTTGTGACCAGTTCACCAGTTCCAAGTCTTTAAAGAATTTTTAAAAAATTCTGAAAGTTAGTCAGAGTGCATCACAAATAAGTACTGACATTTTCAGGACAGGGTCTCTTCTATGTATAAATAAACACACACCACAGATTTGCATTCAGGAATATTTTGGTGCTTTTGTGTATTCATGGCACTTCTCAGGACATTTTAACTACTGTAGTCTTGTACTGAAATGCACACATTTCAACTCTCATCCCACTTGAGGTGCTTAAGCTCCTTCACTTTGCTAAAGCTTGATATTTTGTCATTGTGGAGATTAGAAAAAAGCTCAAAAGAATAAGTTATACTACGTCTTATAAAAATAGTCAGATCTGTTGTAAGTTGGTTGTGGGATCAAACCAGCATTTTTACTCAAATTCATTTGGATATGTGTTAGTGCTAAAAATGTACGTGCTAAATCATCCACATATCTATGAGTTATGACTGTGACAGGAATGTGCTTACTTACAGAGGTTTTTTTGTTGCTTTACAACCCTTTCCTCAGCACTGGTCTTTATTTTCTTCTAAGAAGCTGCAATCACTTCCATCCTGAAATTATACGGGAATTTAGCTATTGTAGTGTGTGTGCCTTTGACTTGGAAGGAACCCAAGAGTCTGCTGGCAAAGAGTAATCTCTGTTAGTTGGCACAGAGCTGTTCAACAGGAACCTCATGAACTTCTGATTTTTTATATAGAAAGCAAATGTTTAATCACTAATCTGTATGCATTTTAGCCTACTATGTATTCAGATTGTCCTTTCTTACATTCATATTTCTGTTACAGATATACAACAGGACATCACTATGCCACATGGCTGATTTTGATCTTACGTAATGCCACAGGGAAGACTGTCTTATGTGCACCAATAAGATTGAATTTTAAGCCTTTTTAAGTTTATTTTTCTAAAAATGTTCTTTTGAAAGAAATTAACGTAGCTTTGCATCATCTGTTTTATATAAACAGTATTAGTTAGTATTTCCCTTTTGTCTAGGTTAATCTTAAAAAGGTTTAGTTATTCCAGAAGTCTCCTAGGCATTGGAAGCAGCTGCATTATTCCTAAATTGTTTTTGCTCTTTTTCCCAGCATACTTTCATTTGCCGTTCTCTTCTGATACTTCCTGTAACTACTAAAAATTTGGATACTTCTAAAGCAGATCCTTTTTAGCACAATAGGTTGAATTTATTTGTTCTGCTATTTTTCATATATTTTCATTGTACAGATAGCCTTTAGCATACAGTCCTTTTCAAGGCTTTCTCTTTACTCTTTTTCTCATTTTCTACCATTATTAGAATCTATTTTCCATTATGATTTTCAGTTGAGACTGAAACAAAAGCTCTCTTTCAGAAATCTTTCTTCCATTTAGTGAGTTACATTCCCTATTTCATCTTAGCTTTCATTGTGCTCCCCTCGCTCTTTGTCTGCCTGAATGCAGCCCAGTCCCCTTCCATGTCTTTTGGAATACACCCTTTTCTACCTTATTTGATTCAATAGTTGGCTTTTGCTAAAGCATGCATGTCTTATGTAAATATTCTTTGGTTATCTCTCTTGCCTTTCCAACTTTAATTTCTTTGCCACTTCGAGTTGGTCTGCCAGCACAGACTAAGCTACAGAAGTGAGACCACATAGTAAAGTCCTAAAGGCAAGATTCTGCCTGATCTATGACTAGGAAATACATTATCGATGCTGCCATAACTAGTTGCTGTTTGTGTTTCCTTTGTGCATATGAAATAAAATACAGTTTTCAGCAATGTCCAAGAGACCTGACAAAATTATTGTCATGAATTTCTTTTCTGTTAACTTTTTTCATTAAAAAAATTAAATTTTGCTTAGCATATTTAAATGGCACTGAAAGCTGACATCTTTCTATATTTTTGTTTATTAGTAGTATATTTACCTGTAAACAACTATAATAATAATGACTAAATATGCAACAAATTCTCTTTTGCATAGTAATACCCTGAGAATCCCATTGACTTCAGGCAGTTAAAATTGTATGACAACCCAGAATCTGACCCATTAAAAATTAATTTGATTACTGTTAGTATATTTGAATAATGTTGCATAAAAGGAATGCTGAAATTAAAAAAAAAACTGAATCATTGTATTATATTTAAAAAAAATTTCCTTCCTACTTCCATGGTGCAGTATATATATGTGTAGCTTTTAATATTTTAGTTCAGTTAAATTAAGAAAAATCAACTTCCTGATTTATTTTTGTTTTGCCAAATAAATTTTAATGAGTGAAATTTCACTAATGATTAAAATCCATTTTCCCTTTTTTTTATGGAAGCTGAGTGCATTTGTAATAGGCAAGTTTAGGTTTAAAATTATTATTGCTCCTAATCAGTTACTATTTAGTGTATTTTAGAAGAATATTTTAATGAAATTTAAAGAATTTTTTAAAATATATTAATTATGCTATATATTTTAAGGTTTTTTTTAAACTGTTGAACTGCTTCCCTACAGAAGTAGCTTGCCCATATAGTATATTTTATAGTTAAATAATCCGCAGTTACATATATGTATGTCAACTGAAAATTATCAAGTTATTTGGACTTGACACAATACTAAAAAACCCTACTTTTTTCCATACTGACCCAAGGCATTTGCGTATGTATTTTGAGATTTATTCTTAACATGAGCTGTCACACTTTCTTTCACCGACTAACAAAAATATATATATATATCTTTAATTTGATAGAGCTACACCCCTGTCATTGGAGCAATGTATTCTGAAATTGAGACCAAAGACGTGTTCAAAGGAAAGTCTTTTACACCCTTTAGAAAAGAGGACTATTCAATTCTGCAGCCTAGGTCAGTTAATTTCCCACATTTCTGTTTTCACTGTAGGGGGGTCTGTTTTTAAGAGTCATAAGGGAGAGAAACCTGGTGAGACTCTGTTGTACAGATTTGCATCTGTATTACTGTTCAGACAAGTTTTTAATTATAGGTAGATCTGATAACATTAAGGTTAATTGTCTGCAGTTGCTTCAGTTTCATTTCCTTGCAATGTATGATAACTGTAACTTGTTTAGCCATAAGTTGTCTATTCCAACATTTTTAAATCCGGGGACACATAATAAATACTTGAGAAAGATAAAGTATTTTGTTGTATATCTGCATTTAGACTATATATACTAGATATAGAATAGACTATTCTTTAGTCTTTTCTCTGAATTAGGTAGATATGCAAATTGCGAATGATCATATAATTTAAAAGGTATTTGGTTTTGTCATTAGTCTAAATGCATGAATAAGTATTTATAGATTAGTCGTAATTTTTTGGCATTTGCAGGTGCGAGTGCTTTGACATTAATGTGTTAATGTTAGATGAATCTTGCATTTGGTTCCTTTTTTTCTGATGTAACGTATTCTAATGCTGTCATATCAATACAAAATATACAGAAAGACAAAAAGTAGGGTAGCTTTATGAAGAAACACAAAAGCAGATAATAAGACGACCGAAATGCATCTTGATAATTCTAGTCTATTTTTCACTAACACATTTACTTATGTGTCCAGCTACTAATTTTACTCACATTATGAAGATGCAGATGAAATAGATACAAATACATTGATAAGAACAAGAGAAAATAAAAAGCAGGACAAACATCAAGACAGATGCACAGGTTGTGTTGAGAGCTATAGCGGTAAGAAGATTATGGCATGATATAACAAGGCATCACTAAAAAAGAAGGGGGAGAGCAAGTGGCATGGGAAAGAGAATTACATTGCTGTAAGACCTACACGTTCCTTACCTTTCAGCATCTGTTTTCTGAGATTGTTGAGGCAGAAAGATCTATTGTGCTAAAACACAAATTCCTCTTTCAGCAGCACAGTAACAAGATTCAGGAGCTAATGGAAGGACTGTTCAGGAAGGCAACTAAGTAGTCTTGAAAATGATGAAAAAGAGACTCTAATTTGTAGAACTCTCAATCAGTGATATTTATAATTTCTAAAAAATAGTTTTGACTAGATGTAATTTCAGCCAGCTGAAAGCTGCTCTTAGTTGGTGAGGTCTGTTGGTGTTGAAGGCTTGCAGGTTTTCCTGATTCCCTACTTTAATGCCTGAAGCTCATATGTGTGGAAGAGATATATTGTAAGGAGTGTCCACGTTTCTTTTGGTAAATCTGCTCAATTGCCATGGTAGGTGATAGATGACTGGCTGTCAATATCAGTGCCAGAATCTTATTGATTGAAAATAATCTTCATATATAGCTCTTTCAAATTCAATAACAAATTCTCAACAGTGCCATTTTTCATTACTTTCTCAGAAGATGCTATATTTTTTATATTTTCTTTGGCATTGTATTAAACACTATTTAAAAGGCATTGCCATCCTCAAAGGTAGCTTTAAATTAAAACTTGGAGAAAAATGTGAACAAATCTTTAAAAATAGATACATTCCAGGCATTTGGGATGAAAACAAACATTTGCACTTTTTTGGTTTTCTATCTTCAGAAATAGATTTTCCTGTTTCAACAGACCATAGCTAGTAGTTCTTTAAAAAGAATATATTTATACTATGCAGTTTGCAAAATCTGGCATAAACCACTAGGATTTTGTAAAAATCATAGGATTCAAAGAAAAGGAGTCTTATTTTGAAAGACATATGATAGCAATACTTGGATGGAATTTCCTAGTCATTAAGAGAATAGTGGCTACTCACATTTCCCAAATGCAGTCAGCCAATGTTTAGAGAAATCTTTATTAAGAAAATGACCAGACATAAAAAGTCCTTCTCTTGTAAGTGCAGGCACTTAATTGACTGCTCTGATCATTAAAATAAATTAGGCTACATTCTCCACAACTCCCAATGGAACTTTTATCTCAAGAGAGAATTGTAAAACAATTCGCTGTTGCTATGCAAAACAGAAAACCATGTTTTCTATATAGTAGTTGTGCCAAACTCTCTCACTCTCTCCTTCTCTCTCCCCTTCCCTCTCCCTCTCCCTCTCTCCTTCCCTACAAGACAGAGTTCAATGTCTGCTCCAATCCCGTTCCTTTATTTTTGAAGTTTCAGCAAAATATGATTTATCAAAGTAGTCTTAACTTTTTCATATGGAGTAAAAGCTATTGGTGGAGGTAGCAGTTCTAGTAAGCTTTGCTTCCTCATCTTTTGTGACTGTTTAATTAATTTTGCATTCTCCATGTCAATGTTATATTTTTTCTGCTTAAACCCTGTTATAGTAATCCAGTGTAACCCATTTTTTCATCACAGAAAACACAATCAAGCAACTGTTGCAGTAACTCCTATATTTCCTTTTTTTTTTGCCCTTTTTTTATTTATTATGAAAGATTCCATGTGCACAGTTTGTTATGAATTACTTTGTCTAAGGTGATCTTGAAACTTTCTATTCACTTTCTAGGTGCCATATGTATCTTAGAAAAGCAGGGCTTGAAGGTATCTCAAGAGATCATTTAATCTTCTGCCAGAGACAGAATCTGCTCCGTTTATGTCATTCATGACAAAAATTTCCCTAACCTGTTCCTACAGTCTTTTAACTTCTTCAGGCAAATTATTGTGATGTCTTTCTGTAATTGTAGTTTGCAAGCTTTTTGTTAATGTAAGACTTGAGTCTTTCTTATTACAGTTTAAGTTCAATAAAGCTTACCCTGTCCAACAAGAACACGAAGAGTCCCCTCGTTCTCCCTCCATCTTTTTGTTTTCCTAAATCCATGCTTTCTATAACTTTTTAGTTGTATCTTTCTCAAAGCGGTGTTCCTAAAATTGGACCCAGTAAGCACCTGGTGTGTTGACAGTGACAGAGAAAATGGAAGACTGATTTCATGTGTCTTGAAAGCTACCTTTCTATTGTTGCTCCCAGTCTGATTGCTTTTTTCATAGCAATAAAATACTTGTTGATTCACATGAGTGTGTGATCCTCTGTGACCCCATATTCCCTTCTATAGAATTATCAACAAAATAATCCCTGTCATGCAGTTGGTCATTCTTGCCAAAGTGCTGTATCATCCATCAAAGGATCTGGTCAACTTCTTGATATCACTGCCTCTGCTCTGAGACACATAAATAACTTTAATCATGAAAGGACACATGCTTAGCCTAATATTTAATCTTAGGACTTCTGCAGAAGTATAATCATATCATATTTTCAGCCACTGCTATTTTTTGTAGTTTTACCGATTGTTCTGGAAACTGTGTGTTCTGTAACACTTGAAAATAATTTCCATTGGTTTTCAGACATTCAAGGTTTCATTGAGAGTTGTATATGCATATGTATATCTTTATATAGATATATAGATATATAAACACACACTGTTATTGTTTGGTAGATGCTTATCCTACAGAAGTTACTTCAAAAAGAGGCAGAAAAGATGATAGTATTGCCATGTTGTCAGTTTTCTTAAAACACTGATTATCATACATCATTTTAATTCTTTTTCTTTTAATTGCAGCTCGATTTGTTTTTTTGTAGGTTTGTTAACTTACTCTTTGAAATGCAACTAGTAACCTTTGTACCTTTCATAAAAAGATAGTGCTTTATTGTATTTCTACTAATTAATTACTAGAGGAATTAAACATCGAATATGCAAAAACAAAAAAAACCCAGATCTATATGATTCTGTAGAAATGACAATCACACGAACATAGAAATGGGCCTTTTCAATTGCACCATTATATTTGGTTTTATCAAAGTGTTGCCGTGGAGTTTTAATTTTTTAATTTTTTAATTTTGTAGCTGTTAGAAGTAGTTATATAGTAAACGTAAATTTAATATAGTAAAATCCTTTACCCTTTAACACAGCTTTCACATAGCAAACCCTGTTAGCCATCCCCATATCAATCCCCTAAATTCCAGTAATCTGTTTAATCTCATTTTCAAAGTAGAATTGTAGAAAACATCCTAAAATCTGCGGAAGAAGATATGACCCTAGAACACAACAACCTCCAAGCCCAAGGCTTGGAAGACCTCCAAGAACATCACGTCACCTGAAGAAGATGAAGATGAGGAAGAGGGGGTCCCAAAACGACCCCAGACCCAATTCCAGAAGGCGTGTCGGGGGGCAGAACCGGGGTGGGGGCTGGACGGGGATTGGGTGAAAATCATTATAAAAATGGCAAACACCTGTACTCGGCGCGCGCGGATGGTGGTATTCCTGGAAGCCTGGGGACCTCATTAAAGCCTTTCTTATCCTTATCTTACCTCCCCTCTAATTCGGCCTGGAGTCTTTTTTTTCTCCAACAGCTTTTAGGCAACAATAGATCATAGAATAGTTTGGGTTGGAAGGGGACCTTGAAGATCATCTAGTTCCAATTCCCCTACTGTTGGCAGGGACACCTTCAACTAGACCAGGTGGCTCAAAGCCCTATCTAACCTGGCCTTGAACACTGCCAGGGATGGGGCATCCACAGCTTCCCTGGGCAACCTGTTCCAGTGCCTCAGCACCCCCATAATAAGGAATTTTTTCCTAATATCTAATCTAACTTACTCTCATTTTGAACCTATTCGCCCTTGTCCTATTACTACGTGCCCCTGTAAATACTCTCGACCCATCTTTTCTGTAAGTTCCCTTCAGGTACTAGAAGGCTACAATTAGGTCAACCTGAAGCCTTCTCTTTTCCCACCTTTACCTCTTTTTCCAGATTTACTAAAGGGAAATTGTACTTGACCTTCCTCCCTGTTTTCTGTGATGATGTGATGAGTGCTGTGGCTGAGAGAAAGCAAGTGAATGTTGTATACCTTGATTTTAATGAGGTCTTTGAATCAATGTCCAATAGTCTATTTGTCATTGAATTTGGAACATAAGGGCTGTATAAGAAAGCAGAATGGTGGGTGGGGAATTCACTCAACTGGTGGACCTGTGATTAGTGATGGGAAGTCCAGCTAATGGTCAGTGGGATCCCTCAAGGGTCAATAATGGGACCAATCCTACTTAAAGTCTTCAATAACAACCCAGATGATGGGACAGAGTATATCCTTAGCAAGTTTTTGGACAACACCAAGTTGGAGAAAGCATCCTGAAGGGCAGGGCTGCTGCTCAGAGGGACCTGGACAAGCTGAAGAAATGGTTGAGGAACACCATGAAGTTCAGTAGAAGCATGATATTGCATGTAGGATGGAATAACATAAAACTATAGGCCGGGGCTCAGCCAGCTTGTCCAGGGAGGTTGTGTAGTCTCTTTAGCAGTGTTCAAAATTGACTGGGCATGGACCTCAACAACTTGATCTGTTCAGATCTGTTTTGAGCAGGGGATTGGACAGTTTGACTTCTGGAGGGCCCTCCCAGCCTAAGACATGATGCTGGAATTCTGGCAGTATTATTGAGATTGTGAGGGAAAATTACATCTACTCATATGCTCTTTGTCGCACAGATGTGACATTTCAAATCAGAAGTAGTCTTTATTTTAGTCTCTTAAAATGGTTTTGAGGTGGTGTTTTTTTTCCTTTTTGGTATGAAGTACTCAAAATTAGAAAAAATACTGAAAGCAAGAGGCTGTGAAAGAGTCAGTTCTTGCTGAAAAAAACTTTCTTGACAGTTGTAGAGATTGCTTAAGACTCCTCACGCATGTAAGCAAATTGTTCTCCTTAAGACTGGGAAACAAGGATAGACCAAGCTGCTTCTGATGTGAAAAAGAGAAAAAAAAGCAGCATGAGAAAGAGGTACTAATGCAGTGAAGAGTCAAAAAATAGAGTCCTGGAAGTGTGCTGTCAGCAGAAGATTAGGAGAGGACAGTGATAGTCTCTACTAGAGGAACCACATTTCTATTAGCAATAGGTGTGATCTTATCCTCCCATAAACCATCCCAGACAGCACCAGGATTCCCAGAGTGCTTCCTTTTCCTGCACTTGCTCTGTGTTCACAGTAACCAGGCAAGCTCTGTTTTGTGGGCTAAATAAGAAGCATTTAAATTCATTGTAGTGCAATCTTCCACATTTTGCCCTTATGCTGTCCTGTGTGTGTCATCAGTGTCTTATGGGGACTTCAGAAAATCAGGAATTGTGAAGTGGGCATTTCTAGAGATGCGCATCTTTTGCTGTGGAACGGGACTGTATAATTTAATTTTTGCAAAGCCTTTTGGATTTTTGTTCCCAGGATGAAAAGGTTACATTTACACTAAATGCATGCAAACAAGTTATTTGCCACTAGCAATGTAAAAGTATGGTCACGTGAACTACTTTCACAGGCTATTTTTTTTTTCCTTCTTAGGACAAAACCTCACTGTTCATTAGTTTGTAAATAAAGCACAGCTGGCATCAACAAACCTTACTTATGATTGCCTACACTTTCTGTTGGCATGTGTTTAGTTGATTTTCTCGCATGACCATAGGTAAAGGGAACCTCAGTAGGTCTACAGAAGAGTAAAATGAGTTGGTATGTATTTCAGACATAAAATATGATTTTTTTTTTAAATGCTGTTATTGTGGCCAGCTCTTCTTTATTCTCCCAAAGAAGAATTCTCCTTTTATACAGCAATTTCAAGGCTTTGTTATGAAGCCACTGAACTATTTGGAATTATGCCTGCCCTATGCCATGAGATTAACTTGTTTTGTGAGTGATCCCAATGATAAATACTCCATAGGACCTTCCCAAGTATCCACAAGGACTAAAACCCCTAGAGCTGAACACGAGAGTCTCTGCAGTTAGTGAATGTGACACTCCCACCTCTGTGACTGGGTCCACTGGGTCTCAAATTGTGTCATGTTCTTTTTTGGTTCAACCTCAAACTCCACTTGTTGAATAAGGAGTATCCATTTTTTTAGAATGGATTTAATGTTCATAACCCAGAGTAATGTTCTGCCACAAAAATATTTATAAATATAGACTAAAAAAATAATCTTATTAGTCAGCTGGAGGTGTTACTAATAAGACAATGAACAGGAATCAATTGTGTGTTCTGCAGCTGACATTCATAGTGGTCTCATTACACACTCATAACTTGAGGTAAAATATTGATTTATTATCATAGACCAGGTGTGCAAGATCCAGTTAAAATAACAACATATTCAGATGACTGAAAATAAATTGTCTTCCACATTTTCCATTAAATCTGTAAACATTTTTAAGTGCAACAAATTGTTCAGATGATCAAAATTGTATTATATACATATTAAGAAATATATACAATCTTCCATATATATTTATTCATTGGCACATTCTCAGACTTGTGTAGTTCATTAAAATACAATTGGGAAATAAAAGCAATAATTTTTATCTAAATATGTTCTTAAAGGAAGAAGTGGAGAGACAGAAGTGCATTTCTGCCCCCGAGAATGAACCAGGCAGAATTATTCTATTCAGTTAATAATTTAGAAAGAAAAGCTGACCTCATGAAAGTCAACAGTAACAGGACTATTCTTCCTTGAGAGTGAAATTTTTGCTTGCACAGAGTGACAGGATAAGGCTAATGCATTGTTTCAGTCTCATTTGGACTTTACCACACCTCCACTTCCTTCTTTACTGAAACAGAATTTACAAGTGGTCTTCACCCATCTATGCAAGGGTAAGCTTTTTTCTAATCAGAATTCTACTGTAAGAACAATTATAGGAGACATTTATTTGTTTTAATGAACAGAAAATACAACACTTTTTAATCAAGATAACTAACATTAATTTTCTGAAAACAGACTTTGTCCCTGAGGTCTTGGTTTTTACTTCACTAGTTACCTTATACAGAACACAGCGTCTACCTGACTTTTTTTCTGCTTTTTCTTAAAATGTTTATGCCTGATATGCTGGTGCAAATACTTTTATTTAAGAAAAATATTAGTTTTTTCAAAGATCCATAAATCTGTTCAGAGCTGATACATTCTTCCTGACAATACTTTCAAATCATGCTATAACCATATCACCTATCTTGATGGTGCATTTATAACTTTTTTCTTCACACATGAGTTGAGGGAAAATGGATTTTGAGTTTAAAGTAAAAAAGGGAGAAAATTAATTTAAGTCTACTGATGTAGGTAGAAGTATATGTTACCACATGAAGAGTTTTCACCACGCAAGAGCTGCATTTAGTCATCTAAATTAATATAATTTTTGTGCATTTGATTGACTTCCGTGAAAATTTAAATTATATGGATTTGAATGATTTCCAGGTCAACTCAAATGCAACACTTCGTGGCAATACCTGGTATAAAACTTACTTTAACCAGCATGAGTTATTGTCCATACATCAGGACTCAACAAGTAGCAGTACCTGGCAAATTAATAGCTCCATTGGCTTTGCAGACACCATGCAGTGCAAGGTTCCATTCAGGAAATCCTGTGGTGGTAGAATCCACTCCTAATAATTTAGCACTTTTCAAAAGATTTTCTGTCATTTGTGAGGAAGGATCAAATTTTGGAACACTTCTTTCTTTCAACAATACATTACTGTATTCAGGTCTGGGGTTCTCTGCAAAAGAAAGAAATGGACCTGTTGGAGCAAGTCCAGAGGGAGCCACAGAAATGATCAGGAGGTTGGAAAACCTTTGCTACAAGGACAGGCTGAGAGAGGTGGGGGTGTTCAGCCTGGAGAAAAGAAGGCTCCAGGGAGACCCTAGAACTCCTTCTGGAACCTTAAGGGAGCTTATAAGAAAGATGCACACAGACTTCACAGGGGCATGTAATGACTGGACAAGGGAAAATGGCTTTAAACAGAAAGAGAGTGGGTTTAGATTAGATATTAGGAAGAAATTCTTAACTGTGAGAGTAGTGAGGCACTGGAACAGGTTGCCTAAAGAAGTTATGGATGCCCCATTCCTGGAAGTGTTCAAAACCAGATTGGATGGGGCTCTGAGCAACCTGGTCTAGTGGAAGGTATCCATGAGAGGAGGGTTATTAGATGATTTTAGGGTCCCTTTCCAACCCAAACCATTCTATGATTGTTGATTTTATTCAATTATGTGTGTAAGCTTCATTTAGGATAGTTGAGGAGATACCAGTACAAGGATTCTTAAAGTGATCTTTAATTTTTAAAAAGCAGAGATAATTTGTAACATGACTTCATAAAAATTTCAAGCCTTCTCTTCATGAGTATGGAGAATGATAGCAGCTCACTTTTACAGCCAAACAAGTGGTTCCCACATTTACATTTATTTTATGGAGCTAAACCAATAATTTTTGGACTCTATTCTGAGCTCTGTTCTGACTCATGCCAGCAAGTGATAAACCAAGGTCAATCAATTTACTTCTAACACTAGTTCATCTCTAAGTCAGTCAACAATTTTTTACTTTCAAGTCACAATATTGAGTACTCAGAGAAGTCAGTGAAAGCAGAGTTGTCAGTTAATCAAACTTAAGGTCCTTTCCTACAAGTTTCCCAGACTCTTGAAACTCCTTATTTACTCTAGGGGAAATTTCCCATGTAGACATGCATGTATATTAATTGTTTGTTCAGTACCTTGGTATGGAAGTCATGAAGAAAGACAATACATATCAAAACTGTGTCAGACTTACAAAATTATGTTTCAGGTAGAACCTACATGTTAATGATTGCTACTTTTAGCCACAATATTTTTATTATATACCACCAGGTTATGTTTGTCCCATCTCTTTATTACTCCTACTCACAAATGTGTCAGCTTCTTATGAGGCTACTACTGTCTGAGTCCTAGTGTACTGGACTTCTGACTGTCTGAAGAACATGAAAGCAACTAAAAGAATAATCACATTTGTTACTTTGCTGTACTTTACATAGGCTTTTGGAAAGCAAATAAAACATTTAAAATACTGCAGTAATTTGATATTTCTCTATCAGTAGAGGAACACGAGGGTGATGTTTAATACATCTTTTATGGCTTCAGAAGTAGTATATTTGCTGTACAAGTTAATATTACTACAGAAATATTTTTTATAATAGCCAGGTCAGGAAACGCAAACTGGAATGTCATGGAAACCTGAGTTCTTCATTTTACCATTTCAGTACCTGACACAGATTTACCAGAAACCTGGCTTCTCTCCCCTGAACAACACTACTAAGAATAATGTGCATTTCAGGTCTAATGATAAAATAACTTCACACTGACTGTGTGTTTGCACACAGGTCCTTAATCTGATTTAAAGATAATACAGCCACATTGTGTAAATTACTATGATGCTGTGTAGTATAACCCAATGAGTTCCACTGATCAGCTCCCCTTACCAATAAAGATATCTGTTTCAAGATAAAGTGAATAATTTCCTAGAACTCTATGGACTACAGTGGGAATTTAGATAATGGATCCTGTGCAAACATCTACACTGAAGTCTCCCCAAATGAGGCAAAATAGATCCCTGTCTAGCTACCCCAAATGAGGTGTTTGAACTAGTAATCAAAACTGCTTCTAAAGTCAGTGAAAGGAGACCAGCACCTTCACAAAGCAATTCATCTCATCCTTGGATGTGTGTTTATCATCACAGATGGAAGGAAACATATCTCCACGACAGGGAACCTTCAAGGTTGTCTTAGATTAGATACCAACAGAGGGTTTTGTTCAAGATTAGATGTAGACAGGTGAATCGAGTATCTCATCTACCATTATAGCCAAAAGGCCTGCTTATTTTGGTCTAGCATCTCTTGAGATGATCTAGGATGTCTTACCTAGTGGCTGGTTGCCAGTCCAGATGATCACAGGTCATGTGCATTATTTTCCAGCCTGTTGCTAATGTGTAAGGTGTGCTAAAGTGCCACAGAACATTGGGTGTATATATTTAGGTAAATAAATGAAGTTCAATGAAAATTCAATCTTTTCTAAAAGACGAATATTATATGAAGTGAACCTGCAAGAAATCAACCATTTGTATTATATTATCTACCATAAAATTGACCACAAAAAATAAGCAAAGTAAATGCACTGCATCCCAATCTCAATGTATGTAAACATGAAAAACCCATGAGGGAAGTCTCTAATGTAAATATTTGCTTTTACACAAATATTTTTCTTTCCAATTTACAAGTTTGTTTCGGAGATACCACTACTGTCATCAGTACATGCACAGAAATGCAGAGTCAGAAGGGAGGAAAATAGCACTCCCCATCCTTGATGAGCTGCTGTATCCGTAGACAAGTACGTTCACTACACCTTCCAAGAAATGAATCCTGATACTCTATAAAGAATGCAAAACTCCCACTGAAGTAAAAAAATACCTCATTCATGTGTCTGGAAGCAGGATTGAGCTCTGAGAACTAAAACAGCTTGCACCCACCTGCTGCCTTAGTTCTGAAACGCATTTCAATTGCTATCTTGTATAAATCATGAATCTAGAGCGATGTGCTTTACCAAGAAGACAGTATTCCAGTCACAAAGTGTTATCCAAATGGAATCACCCCCCCCTTAAAGTAAGCAGGAATGACCAGAACATTGCAACTACATTCTTGGTTTTCTCCATGTCAAACTCTTGCATTGACTATGACATAATTACAAGGTATCAGTTTTCATTTGGTTATTGTTGTTTAGAGCAGGAGAAGGCTTGCTCTTCTGGCCATCTGTCCCTCCTTTGGATGTGTCCTGGAAGAAAAGCCTTGGCATCCACAATGACATTAAAATTCGTTTGTATTCATTCCGAAAATTCTGGTTAAGAAGTCCGTATATAATTGCATTAAGGCAGCTGTTGAAATAGGCCATTAAGTAGCTTACAATGAATAACCATTCAGGAACTTTTGGTGCCATTTCTGTAGGATCAATGGCTACAGCCAGTCCAATGAAGTTAAGTGGTGCCCAGCAAAAGGCAAAAATCACAAAAACCACAAACATGGTAAGAAAGTTTCTGAAATCACTTGGCTTCAATCTTGGCTTTGTTTCTGACTTGACTCGTCTTCTGACTTGAAGCACTAAAACCCAAATTCGAAGGTAGCAGAAGCTCACAATGGTGATAGGGACAATGAAGTGAATTACCACAACAGCTATTGTATAGTAGGAGCTTGCAGTCTGGACAAACGTGCACGAATAGATGCGTGGATCATACTTTAAAGAGCCAACAAAAAAATTTGGCACGGTTGCAATTACTGTTAATATCCAGACTAAGGAGACATACAGCATCGTGTTCCAACAGCTGTACACTTTGTCATAGGCAAAACTATGACATATATAGCAGTATCGGTTTATTGCAATTGCAGTGATGTTGAAGATAGAGCCGATTACACTCAGTCCCATCACAAAGCCACTCGCTTTACAGTGCATTTCACCCAGTGTCCATCCATTGCGGAAAATAGCTAAGAGCACCAGTGGGTATGGATACAAGGCCACAACCAGATCAGCCAAAGCTAGGCTCACCACAAATGCATTACCTAGAGGAAAAGAAAAATACATAGGCATAAGTATGAAAGCAAACATAGTTGTGAAAAAGAAGAGAATATGTTACATTATTTTGGATATCTGCAGTGCTAAATTACCGATGATGTTAGCAAGCAGTGGATCAATAGGGAAATAATTTCACAATTCAGCTTAGAACACCATGGAAATATCTGCAGCAACATGATGTTTCAAATCTGTTGGTGACTAGTTTGTATGCTCCTTGCTATTTTTATCTTCAGTAAACATAACCATCAGTGAGACATTACATAAGCATATGTTGAATTGTTTCAGTGTAGCTAACTCCGCAGCTGTATTGAATAAGATGAAAAGGAAAAAATGTCTAAATTGTGCCGGGTAGGCAAACCATTATGCCATTCTATCACTGGAATACTAACAGGCTTGAAAAGTATTGAGGGGGACATACAAAAACTAGGCCTATAGGGGTTAGGAGGATGTGCTGGTTTATGCGTACTCTAAATTGCTACACAATAGTCTGTAGTATAGCTATTATCTGCATGAATGGCCTACCCGTACTGCAGTTATTTTCCCACTGGATTGACTGAGGAAGAGTTAACTGCCTTTACCACCCTCTGCGGAAAGGCATATTTAATTATACAAATGAAAAATGCTTGCATGCAAGAGAAAGTATTCAAATTCATGGAAGGAGTCTTTAGAACCTTTCCTACTGATGACATTTAAAAAAATCTTAGTGATATGGTTGAGCCATATTGTCTGTCTTTAAACAGTGTCCTTTTCACCAGTTTGAAATTTCTGGGCATTACATCTAAGGATATTTTGATAAAATAGTCAGATAGTAAACTATATTCCTGAAAAATCAAATGCAAATTCATTCTTTAAGAACTTTACTCTTGAAGATATACTTCAGATTCTTGGCATTTAGGTAGCATAAAATATATTTCTGATTTGCCTGCTCTTTTTTTTTTTCTGAAAGCCCTTCACAGCATGAACAATATGTAGAAGACCCAATTAATTTTTAAAATTGTGCAGGGAACATAATAATTTTTTGAAAGGAGCAGTTAGATGCTCATTTCTACAAACTCCAAGCTTTCCAGTCCTCATCTAGTAAAACAGTTCTCCATTTCATTTTACGAATGTCATTAGCTGGACGTCATAAAAGCAAGAACCATGTAGGAATAAACTGATCAAAAAATTACAGAATTTTACCTCTACTCTGCTTGCTCCATCTGTTTTACATCTGCTTTACATCTGCTTTACATTGTGAATTAAGGAATGGGGAGCTCTCTTTCTCCCATACACTGTAGGGGACAATTGTGATCATCAGAATTTGCAGCACAGCTAGTGAACCTAACGGAAAGCAGGATTATCTATCTGTACCTACAAAGCATGACTCATCTCAAGAGTGGTGTTCAACATATTTTAGCTGGTTCCTTATTATATATTTAGTATCCTGGTTTATATATTGTAGAAGTGTTTTCATAGCTATGGTTTTATGATATGTGAGGAAATGTTGAAAAACTAGGGAGACAATTGAGCAGAACATAACTTCAGATAAACAAAGCAGGAAGGATATAACCTATTCCCACGATTGTTGTCAACATAAAAAAGCTTCAGTCACAACAAGGAAGTTTCAAAGTAGACATTGAGGAAAAGAATTTAATGGTAAGAAGAAGTAAGTGTGAGAACACCTCACTTTGAGCCTGCCAGAGAAGGTTGTAAGAAAACTTTAAATAAGCATTTGTAAATACTGACCTACACAAAGCTGACCCGTGTTTGGAGTATAGGAAGAATGAAATGACTGTGAAGGCCTCTTCTAGCCATATGGTAAATACCACAAAAGACAAAACTAAAGAAAGTGCAGGGGCACCTTTATCAGAAAGTATTTACATCATGGCAACAAGAATTTCTCTTACCTTTTTTCATCACTTTATCTGACATTAGAAGATAGAGAAGAAAGGAGAGAAGGAGGAGGGAGGGATGGAGGGGAGGAGGGAGAAAATATTTTTTTAAATGTTTTAGAATGTCTTTTGGAGAAAAAAAATTTAGTCTGAAGTGTGTGCCAAGATTAACCTAAACGTAAGGCCTTCCAGCATCAGCTTATATCTAAAATGTAATTGTTCTGTTGAAAAAGAGTGAGCATTCAGCTCTTTCAACCATATTTGGAAATTTACTGCAAAGTGCATTTAACAAGATATTTTCAAAATTTTGTATGCAGTTTAGGACATATTGAAAATTCCAGGTGCAATGAATAAATACAGTTAGCAATGAACTTTTCAAAACCATAATATACTAGTTTACAACCCAGAAGAAAAATGGTCAAATATCTATAAAGACCTCAGGTGATTTGTCACTTTTATGGCTGTTTACAGGGTTGAGTGTTCACACTGTGCATTGCAAAGTAAGGTCCAATGATATTTTTCTGCCTTTGTGGCTGACTGCAGAATTAAGTTGGATGTTATATTACTACAATGAATAGTCTACAAAAGTAGAGAGAAACTTTTCTAATTCATAAAACATAAGTAACATTGAGAAATCAAAGGTCTTAGATGTCTTTTAGATGCTTGAAGAAAGTAAATGCTCCTTGATACACTAAGTCACAACTTTTGGAGTGGCATAAATTACATTCAGAAGATAACTAAAGAGGTAGCTTTTTGCTGCTTGTAACGAAATAGAAAGCATAGAATGTTCATCTAGTTGGAAATGTTATCATTACTTCTGGAATTTATCCAATGGACTTCAATCCTAGACTTCAGTTTCATAAGAGAGAGAATTATATTCATTTATAGGAAACGTTTTTTCAGTGGAATGGAAAGACCCCTAATTACAACCAGTAGATATACTAAAAGCCAAATATCTTGCCAAGGATCCAAAAAGATATTCATCTGTGCTGTTTTAAACATAGATAGTTGAGTGCATAAAAAAGAAAGTAAGTTCTGATAGTGACTTTGGGTGCAATAGAACTAGACTGATATTTCATGAGACATTCTTGCATATTGGTTTCCCTACTTCAATTACCAGGAAAAAGAGAACTGTCGCACCCTCTTGTAATCTTGATATGACTTGATATTGTAGGAATTTACTCATAGAACAAACTTTTTGATAAGGTCAGAACTTCCAAGGGCTAAGCATCTGCCTTCTGAAAAGACAATTGACTTTTAATGGCTCTATCAAAACCAGTAGCAATCGCAATCATCAACCACTTTTGGAAGTTTTTCTTCTTTCTCTTTTAAGCCAGTTTTAAACTGGCTCAAATGATTAGTTATATATCATCGTGTCTTGTTTTTGTTTTTTTTTTATCAGGTGGTGTTTTGGTTGTTACAGATTCGTTTAACAAATTTAACATTGCATACAGACATCACCCTCTTTGATCTGCTTCCCTTGGCCACAGTCATGTTCATCCTTGTATATATACTCTTCTGCATCCATTATTCTTGTCTTTAACATACAAATGCCTAGCGTCAAGACAGAAAAATTGTTTCTACACAGTCTATTGTGCAGACTGTTGCATTTTTTTCTGCCCTTTCCTATTCTACTGTCAAACTTGGGATGCTGTGTAGCAATGAATGTAGGGAGTAGGGACAGGTAAGGCAGAAAAGGTATGAATATGACTATAATGTATTGGCAGGTTTTTTTAAATGCCAAGGATCAATGACTCAGCATAGTTATTTTATTTTTCCATTTCCATATGCTAGCCTTGAGGGAGAACTCAGAGTTGCTTTTACAGACTGTTTATTTCTATGTCTTCAGAGGGAATGTAAGTGGGAAAGCTCTTTGTGTGGGTTTATGGGCTAAAAGCCTGTCTGTTTTTACAATCAGGACTGTTTATAATTAAGTAGCCTTTTGTATTGGCTGAGCATTATGAGAACATGAGTTTCTCTATGATATTGCTCAGAAAACTACCTGTAGGAATTTATCTTTACTAAACGAAGCAGGGCACAATCTTGACTTTAATGAAGTAAATAAGAGTCCTATCATTCTATAAAATTAAGCCAATCATTTCTGTGCAGAGTTCACAGTAATAGATAGCCTCAAAAAAAGTTAGACTGACAAACTTTTCTCTTACTTTGGATAACATTAAGCACTTGAATTATATTTGGATGTAAAAGAAGTCAAAGTCTAGACCCCTTCCATAATTCCTACAACTTTTACTTTCAGAAAAAGAAGTAGCAGTACATGAATCTCAAGGCTTGTTGGCCAGTATTCACTACAGCAAGTGGTTTATTGGATTTGTTATTTGAGTCTAGACCAGCATAGAGAGTTAAGAGGCATATCTTAGAGTCTGAAGAAAGTGATCAGTCCTTCAGTCAGTAAGACTGCCCCTCTTTAATCTCCCTTTGTCTATAGTTACTATCTAGCAATAGAAACTATGCAGCCCTGATATTTATATGGCCTTGAACTTGCTTGTACAATGTCACCTTTTGATAACCAGGCTTAAATTTAATTTCCAGGCTCCAGAACCTCCTGAATCCTCACTAAAATGAGTCTCAAGGTCTGGACCAGGTAAAACAGGAGCATACTCAACTTTGAGCAAATTGGTATAAATATGACTTTAGGTGTCCATGTCTCCACTCCTAGTTGTATAAGAATACCCCGAAGATTGAAACCAAGGATGAATGTTCATTAAGAAGCAGATTATTCTGAGTGCGATCCTGAGTGCAAACCCGAGTAAGGTACAAATTCAGAATTCAGGATTTTAGCAAAACAGATGATAACTGTGATGGAACTGTATAGTAAGTCCCACTCTTGGAGCTATTCATTGTATATATCCATGTCCATACTTATTTGTCTGATTCTCAAAATTTGAGTGAGTTTTGGCATATTTTGTGAAAGAATTACATAACAAATTAGAGGATTATGCTTTCAGAGCTAGGACTTCCACTAACCTTTCAGATGTGGCTTTTAAATGGGAGTCTTGGACACCTTATCGCTGATTCTTGATGCTGCCAGTGACACCTACATATCTGACCTATCATATTTTCCACTGGCCTTCAATTCGTATCATTCTTGAAGCTCACTTCAGGCTTGTTTATGGGGGTTGTTCTTAATGTTTGCTTTTCAATACTGAAGGGAAATATTGACTCTGGAGGGACTGAAGAATTGGTACCAAGTAGGCAGGCAGAACGAAGGACTGGGTAGGTTTTTGTTAGCCTTTTGAAAGTGGCTCAGCTAATACAGCTTAATGGCTTAAACGGCATGCAGAGAGACATAAGCTGCTCCTGCAGAAAAGCTGATGCTTCTTACTTCCTACTAATTTTTGTCTTGAGTTTTGACTTCTTTGATTAGTATTCTTTTACACTATTTAAGCTCTTGTAGATCTTGATTTTTTAAAAAATAGGTAATTTAAAAATCTGTTTAAAATCACCTGTGTTATTTTTTTGTACCCTCACAATCCATCAGAAAAAATAGAACCTGTTAGACTAATTTAGATGAAGCTCCATTCATATCAGCAGGAACAAAAGAACCAGAAATGGACACCAGGAGCAGGTGGAACAGAGAATTAAGTCTTTCACACATTGACATTTGAATTCCCTGAGACATTACAAGCCAACACCTAGGGTAATCTTTGATTTACTGAGACTTGTTAATCTGGTATGATCTTCAACAGTGTGTCACTAACAGAAGGTTTAACATAATGTTCCAAATGAGTGTCAGATGGGCTTTTGTTTTCTTTGAATATGACAGTTTAAAAGCAGAGATATGCTCTTTTGTAGTTATGTTTCATGACTTCAGGTATTAGTGGGATATACTGCAGGCTTTGATGTCAGGGAAAGGGAGAAGCAATATATTTTCACTAGAACAGCATGTTTTAGAGACTCTACCAAAAATATAAACAATGAATCAAAGTTGGTCTTTGATTTATGGAACATTCAGGTCAGATCTTTCTTAGGAAATGTGTGTTCTATGAAACTGTTTAGCATAATCGGAGAGTATAATTTTCCTGTGGTATGTACAAAGCAAAAGTCATCACTGGGAATAGAATCATGAAATCATTCAGGCTGAAAAGTACCTTTTGAGATCAAGTCCAGCTGTTAACCCAGCACTGCCAAGTCCATCACTAAACCTCATCCCTCAGTACCACATCTACATCTCTTAAATACGTCCAAGGATAGTGATTCCACCACTTCCCTAGGCAACCTATTCCAGTGCTTGACAGTTCTTTCAATGAAGAATCTTTTCGTAATATCCAATCCAAACCTCCCCTAGTGCAACTTGAGACCATTTCCTCTTGTCCGTTCAGTTGTTACCTGGGAGAAGAGACTCAGCCCCACCTGGCTACAACCTCCTCTCAGGTAGTTGTAGAGAGTGATGAGGTCTCCCCTGAGCCTCCTATACTCCAAGCTAAACACCCCCAGCTCCCTCAGCTGCTCCTCATAAGACTTGTGCTCCAGATCCTTTCCCAGCTCCATTACCCTTGTCTGGACACACTCCAGTACCTCAATGTCTTTCTGGGAGTGAGGGGCCCAAAACTGAACACAGGACCCAGTAACATTCACCAGGACCCAGTACAGGGGGATGATCCTGCTGGCCACACTATTGCTGATGCAGGCCAGGATGCCATTGGCCTTCTTGGCCACCTGGGCACACTTCTGGCTCATGTTCTTCTGCTGTTGACCAACAACACAAGTTCTTTTTCACTGGGCAGTTTTCCAGCCACTCTGCCCCAAGCCTGTAGAGCTGCCTAGGGTTGTTGTGACTCAAGTGCAGGACCCAGTACTTTACCTTGTTGAACCTCATACAATTGACCTCAGTCCATTGATCTGGCCTTTGCAGATCCCTCTGCAGAGCCTTTCTGCCCTCCAGCAGACTCCTGCCCAACTTGGTGTTGTCTGCAAACTGACTGAGAGTGTGCTTGATCCCCTTGTCCAGAGCATTGATAAATGACTCCCAGAAGAATGCAGGACTCAAGAACAGAAGCACAGCATGCAAAAAGGACCTTGAAATTTTGGCTTAGTGACTTGCAGACTCCTGGACTGGAATAGACCTGTGTTCTTGGCCCTACATCTGCAACTACCAGTTAGTGCTGGAAGCTACATTTGCAGGAGCTGAATTTTAGCTTATAAGGCAGAGCTCTCAGGTGTCAACACAGTCTTGCTGAAGAGAGTACCTAGGTTGCAATGTTGTTTGATGTGTTTTTGAGATCATGATTTTGGCATGCTTGGTATTCAGGCATGAACATAGCTCAAAACAAAGCCTCCACTTTTTCTCCATGCTCACTCTTCTCCCTCAGGTTAAATATGGGAACACAAGTCCTTGCCATGAGTTTGCTGCCTTAAGTTTCCTAACAGACTACAGGTGCAAAAGTGCTGTGCTGTTAAAACCTTAGTATAAAGGCTTGAGGTTTGTAATTCCTACGTGTGTAATTTTGCTCTCCTGTGGCTCCCTCTGGTGCGAATGGGCAGAGTGATGACTCTCTGTTGCCACCTGGTGCATGAGCCACAGCAGAGACATTGCAGCATCCAACAGAGCAGGAGGCAAAAGAAAGTGGTGGGCTCTTCCAAAGCAAAATGCTGATCGTTAATCAGATAGTACATTTACAGGGTGATAAATACTTTTCTGGGCTTCTGATACTTTCTGAGATTGCAGGAACTTTCCTGGTACTGGCTGTTCTCAGAGATAAAAGGGGAAGCAGAAGAAGCAAGACAGATGCAACTACTAGAGAATTCAGTTGCCTAGTAGTTAGGACACCTCCATGGCAGAAGAGCCTTTCTTTGAAAAAAGGACTTAAACTTATGTCTCACACAGTCCACTTTCCCATAGACAGTGCCCTTCTCCCCTTCTCTGCTGCTCTTCTGGGGTTATTGTGCTTGTCTCTTCCTAGATTATGTTAAAGAAATTTCAGCTTAGAATCAGAATACATGCCTTATCACTTGCATTTTAGAGTGCTCTTCATCATTATGCAAAAAAAATTAAAATTGAAAATTCTTCTCGTGATTTAACAGGTGGGAAACTGAGATAGGGGGACTCTCCCAAGACACATTAGAAGAACACTCCAAGCTCATGAACCTTGCTCTTGCTCTTCTTTAATAGATAATACCACCTCTGTTAGGCACACTCTGGAAAAAATGACAGCACCAGTCCAGCATGCTGCTCCAAAATGACACCACAGTGATATACTGGTACTGAGGGACGGAGCCAATGGAACAGTTAGAGCTATTAAGCAAAGCTGGTTGAAGGCAAAGCAAACAAAAGGGGGTGGTTGCAGCAGTTGGTAATGAATCCTTAGCAGATTTTGCAGTTGTAAAAATTTTACCTGTATTCAAGACAAAGCTGGAAAAGTAAGAAACGCCAGTTGAAGGTTACTCAACAGACATAACATCTGAAGTTAAAGACAGAGCATGAGGCTAACTGTGCCCTTGGTCTGTACCAATACAGTTGTTTCTGTGATGGAGACAGTAGGTTTTAGTGACACCATGCAGAAGCACAGCTCTTTCTCAGGCTCCTCTGTTGTGGTGGTCTGGGTGCTCTGATGTGACATTCTCATTCAGAAGCATGCCAGCCACTCTACACAGCTAGCCCGGTTTTGTTGACTAAATGTTTGAAGGAGCAATAACCCTGTTCTCTCTGTCCAGCCACCTGCAACTGAGCTGTATTTTGCAGCAGGTTCAGGGATGAAGATCCCTTATACCCATGCCTTAACACTGAAGTCAGGCTCTTACCTTCAGAGTAGTCTAAGATGGCAAAAGGCCCATGTTGTTGCTAAGAGAATCATAGAATGGTTTGGGTTGGAAAGGATCTTAAAAATCATCTAGTTATAACCACCTGCCATGATCAGGGCCACCTTCCAGGAGACCAGGTTGCTCAAAGCCCCATCCAACCTGGCCTTGGACACTGCCAGGGATGGGGCATCCACAACTTTCTCTGGGCAACTTGTTCCAGTGCCTCATCATGTTAACAGTAAAGAATTTCTTACTAGTATCTAACCTAAGTCTACCCTCTTTAGTTTAAAATCTACCCTCTTTCAGTTTAAATGTCTTTATCTAGGGTAATATTGCTTTTCACCCAGGGAGTGAAGCTAAGACCTTTACCCTGAGTGTTTGGCACCAGTGGCAGCCCAGCTTCGAAACCTCCAGTTGCTGAGCGCAAATACTAAATAACAACAAAAGCAGCCTGTTTTTTCACTGGCCCATGAAAGAAATAGTGTTTCCTGTATCTGCCACTATGTAAAGCTTAATTTTCTTCTCTTGAAGTAATCACAGCTGTTGATTGCTTCAACCAAGAAAGAATAGGAAACCTACATGTACAACTGCAAGTATGAAAACTCATTTACTGCTGACAAAGGGGCTAATATGAAAAGCTGTAAAATACAACAGGTGCAATCTAGTTAGATCCTATAAAGAGCTAGGCAACCTATAATTTTTAATAACTTTTTTTTCACTCTCAACACCATACGTCATGTCATAGAAAAAAGAAGTGAAATATGTAGCATTTTGTTGGATGCTGTTTTGTCAAAAAACAGACAAAAAACCCACCCTAAAATTTGTTTCAGATCAACTATAAAAGACTGAAGTGTGGAAGCAAACAAAGTAAGGATATTTGACTCCTAAAAACTCTGTAGAAAATTTTTATGCCCTGCCAGATGTTAATTTATATTGTATGAAAGGCTAGTTCATCTTCTGCCACCTTCAAGACACAGTAGGGGATACTGGATTTTTATAAAATGGCGTCTGATACATTACAGTAAATAGAGTATATGGGAAAATCTAATATGGAAAATGCTTAGGTTGACAAGTTGCAAATGCTTCTAACACCCTCTGGAGCCTGTTCATTATGATCTTCTTTTCCTTTCCTTTGTTCCCTGTTTCACCAAGGAAGAAAATAGATGATACTTGCTGAAAATGGCTTTTATAATCTTTCAGTGAGGAAAAGTCTTACACCTTTTGTTCTGAGCTTTAGGAAGGCCTAATCACTGTACATGCATAGGGAGATGAATGTCTTGAGAAGCTGTTGTCAGTCTGTACCATCTGCTTCTTTTGGAAACAAAGTCTTAAAGCAAAGTACACTGACATGATTCATCTTATAATGATACTCATAGGTTTGTAAACAGCATGTGAACATGTGAATAAATAAAATGCTTTTGGAGAAAATGATTGTGTATTCTTTTCCTAAGTATTAGCTGGCTTGTGTTTCAACTCAATACAGACAACGCATGTAATGATCATTTGCTGAATCAAGCTCTTTTCTGAGAGCCAGTAGAAACCTTGCAAAATATCTAGACAAAAGCTACTGTGGCTGGGCTGGGAGTCATGATATTGGTGAGATAGGTAAATGAGGGGTGATAGGCATAGGCATTCAACCAATACAGCCATAGGGTCATGGAAGCTGGAATTGTTCTCTGGAAATCATCTAGTCCAACCCTCCCATTCATAGAGGGATCAGCTACAGTGAGTTGTTCATGGCCACGTGCAGTCAGGTTTTGACTATCTGCAGCCATGGAGACTCAATAACCTCTCAGGGTGATCTGTTCTAGTAAGCAATAAGTATACAGGATATTTACTCTTTTCACTAGGAAATAGAGGGAAGATGCTGTCGATTTGGCAACAGACAAGGGCTCTACTTGGTCTACTAAATAGCAGAGAGCATCTAACGTCATACCTGTTACTATGCATGTAAAGACAAGACATGCTCATTAACAGCAAGCTGGAGTTGCTTGGTCAGGAGAGGATTACAGCACATAGGGCTTTGTCTTGTGTATCCTTATGTCTTCAGATTCCTTGTGACAGCAGAATCTGAGCAGTCTCTGGACATAATGGTCTGAACCAAACAGAGAATCTGGACTAACAAAAATTTACAGACCCATAAATCTACAGACTAGGAAAGGTACACCCTCCAAGGGGTGGAGGGTAGACTGTGGTGAGGGCTGCACAGAAAGAGACAGGAGGCACCAGCTGCTAGCAAAATCACTTTTGGAAAGCAATTCCCACTGGCTTTAGCAAGGCTAGAATTTTCCTCCTTTCTTACTCACATACTAGGTTCAGCTTACCAAGGTTGCAGGATCCTGTTGCACCTGCTATTTTGATGATCTTTGAGCACTGTGAACTGCAGCTAGCCATTCAGACTAATCCCTTGTCCTAGGGGTCCTAGGTGTTATCTTCCTGAGTGACCTGGTGGCCTGTGATGCAGAAAGAGCAGTGCGTGACTTCTGTCTGTGCAACATACCAAGTCACACGTCTTTTCCTGTGTGAATACACCTGCAAACTGGATCAAACCAATCTAATTTTTACTAAATCAGTCTCAAATGGAAATCAGTGTCTTACATGCTACATGAGAATGTTGCGTTTGAAGGTCATGTACTTCAATATTTCGTTTGCTCTCCATAAGCAGAACAGATACTCTTGCTTCATATTGAACCAGGAAGCTGACTGTACAGCAAGTTTTACAGTTTTTATGGTCCTAGACTACCAGGTGTTTCATAAGTGTGACTAAAGAGGATTACATCGTTTTCAGTTTATCTAAAGGTATAATTACAGGATCTCAAATTAGTTAATTTTTCCTCTACTTTGAAACAACAGATGTCCAGCACTGCAATTGGACTCTGGATTGTGTAATTGATGTTTCATACCCAGGACCGTAATCCTAGGTAAAATCTTTTAAACTTTTTTAACCCACTTACCAGTAGATATTTTTTCCTAGGCAAATCACTATGAGTAAACTATCTTTTTATAAGATCTGCTTCAAAATCTGCTTAATATTTTACACATTTTGCTTCTAAGGACTGCAAAAGAAAGCGTAAAAAATAAAGGAAAATCTTGCTAACACGAAAACTTATTGCAGAAAACAATCTGTTGTCCATGGGCTGTAACTCCATCTGTGAATATAGTAACAAGTACTTTTGCAGTCACTTTAGAGGTATCACAGGGAGGCTTTATGTCCTTGAGTAGAAGTGCTCTAAATTTCCACAGCACAACAGTCATTTTGTGACACTATATTTTATACCAGTAAAACACCTGGAACATAACAGTGTGCTATCTGACTTGTGGCAGGGGACTTTGAATTTTAATGACCTCTAATGTAACAAGACAAAGGCATACAAAGATACCAGATCCCTATTAATCAAGTATTTTTTCCTCCATAACAATTCAAAAATGACACCCTGTACATTCCTATGAGTAACAACTGATTTCAAACAAGCTGGCTGGAATGTTTAGTCTTGTGAATATAGATTCTCAAGACTCTTAAGAACCATAAGTTGAATTTCACAGAACTCACATTAAATGCTGTGTGTACTTGAAGTCCTGAGAAAAATGGACCTGGCTTTAGAATGAGAGGACACTAAAATTTTCGGGCTTGGAGAAAATCAGAGACATGAGGATGCCATTTATAAGTTCCTATCTTCTTTGCAGTGATGTATTTTACAATTCTGTGCTAGTTCTGAACTTACAATTAGTTAACATAATTATATGTACAAGGCTGATATATTAAGTGGATACTTTTCCTATTAGTCAGACTGCTAGCTCCAGTGAGCTGCATGTGACATCTTCTGACAACAATTGTTGCCTACGTTGTGCAAATATGGTAGTCTAAAACAACATATGGCAGATGTTGTTCTATAGCAGAAAGGTGACAATGTTTGTGGAAGTGTCATGTAAATTACTGTAGTCTTCATAGAGGTATTGAAACCAATCCAAGTCTGTAAAAAGCAGCTGAAAAAAATTAGTAACTTTGACAGAAGGGTTATGTTTTCTTCTCCAGACCTAATTTAAGCAGCATTTATTAAACAGTGAATTCAAATACCTCTATAATGAGTAAATAATTAAAATATAATCCCAACAGTCAAGATCTTAGTCATTTGATGAGTGTGTTTAGACTGTTGGTATCTGCTATCATGCCAAGACATAACTGTCGCCTACACAGCTGAAATGTCAGGAAAATGCTGACTCTAAAAGAGCTCAGTCCTTATCAATATTGAGATCAAAAGTAAACCAAAAGATTCCAAAGCAGCTGCTGTTGTTAGGGAGGACAGTGGAGTTGCACCCACAGTGGTTTGGATGTGTGACTGTTGGCTTTTCCTGTCAGGAAACCTCTTTTATGCCCATATCAAGGTGAAAGATTTTAAAACAGAATGAAATAGATGAAAATTGCTGTAGCATTTCTTCCCCTCTGCAAAGACAAAAAATTGGCTTTGTTTTATCAACTCAGGATAACATATTTGTGGGAACAAGGCAACGTACTTGACAGTCTACATCAAGGTACCAATATGCACTTGTAAAGAATACCTTTTAAGAGCTAAAACCTTGAGCATATCTGAAGGTGCTGGTACTTATAATAGATCTGAGTTGGAGTAGGAGTAGAATTTACTCCTAGAGGCAGAGAACTGGTTGTCATCGATTTAATGAGATGAGTGTAGTCTCCCTTAACATCCTCAGCACAATGATTCAAGTCACCTGGTGAATATATATCTGCTAAGAATAGATGAAAAAACTAATCTTTTAAAATGAGCTGCCCTAGTGCTCTGTGAGGAGGTTTGGCCTCATAGCTCTTTGGCTGATTGTGCCAAAGACCACCATGAGTCCGTGAATTGCTTCTGCTGGTCTGTCCAAGAATAGAGCTGTACTGCAGAGAGGTCATTCCTCATACAGTCAGTGATTCTTGAAAAAGAAACTGCAGTCCAGAGTCCAGGAGAGAGCTGGCAGGAAAGGGAGTGCTGCTAAGATACATGGGAATTACCATAATACAGCTGCTAAGAGGTCATTTGAATTTCCTGTACTTGAGAGTATGTTTGTATTGGATATTTCAGGTAGATGAAGGAAACTTATTCATACTCTGAAAACAATAATAAAAAAAAGCTGTTTGGCTGTTATAGACTTGGTCCTGTGGAGAGTCTGGGTATGCTGTTGCAGGCAAAGCATCACACAAACACTGTCCTTTGATTTTCCTTTGCTCAGAACACGAGTAGAGTGGACTTGTGCCAAATGAAATACACAATATAAATAAACCCTTAGGTTCTTCCATTACAGGTTCAAGAAAACCCTTTTACTTTCGCAGCTTAACTAGATGCTTAGAGCCGATCTTGACAATAAACTCTCTATTCACTTAGCAATAAATTGAATATTTCCTCTACAGGATAAAAGAAAATTATAATTTAGAGATATCGCCTCATATGGTATCGCCAGGTTCTTCAAAGGAGGGTACAAAGTACCCTACAGTTGCAGAATAACCTGCCTCAGATCACAATTTTACCCCAGTGTGGACTCCCTGTGATGCAGACTGAGAGAGAAGTTATTTTTCTACTTTATGATGTTTCTGTACTCCTAAATGCTCCTTTCAATCCCTTTAGGCTCATAATTACTTTACAAACTTTCTACTTCCCAAATATTTTAAAATTCTGTTTTCTTTAGATTTCTTCTCACCTAGAACAATCTTAGCTCTCTGCTTTTCACTTTCTCTAAATTTACTTGAAAGATTTACCTACTTTTGCTGAAGGATACTTCCTTTGTTAAAGTAATTTTCCTGGTTTGCAAATGAAAAATACTGCTTTTTCATGTTGGTCTTCTGCTTTGAGAATTATGAACAGGTTAACAAAGTTTAGAGTTATTATTTCATAAGTAACTTTGTACATTTATTTTCTCATCTGGTTACTGTTTGAACCAAGTCTCAAGAAAGGAGGATGGCACTGGTGATGAACTTATTCTGTTTCCTCTCCAGGAAGAGAATAGAAGTGTAATTAGAAGTATGAAATGAATCACAGGCACATGACTGAATAATTCTAGAAGTGATGTAGAAAGATTTGGAGTATTGATCATTTGGTGTTATTTTCTGAGAAGAGGTTTCATATCTTCATGGACAGACTTCACCTAAGCATATGGGATACCAGCTTGCAATCCAATCTGGCAGAATGAACAAAAAGAACTTGAAATTGAGAGATGGAAAGAGAACTTGAAAGGAATCATGCAGTTTCTTCATTTAACACTCAGGGCAAGGGAATTTTGGCTTCAAGGAGGTGGTGACAAAAAATACAGAAACTAGGAGCTCAAACACTGAGGAGTTCAGCTGGAGGGGTAATGTATAAAGCAGCAGAATCAGTAAAAGAGTGCCAGGAACCTATGCAATAAAATAGGGGATCCAAAACCAATTAAAAAAAAAACAAAAAACAAAATTTCATGGAAACAATTTTGTTTGAATGGAATTGCACCAGTGATCAGAGAAGAGAAATATTAACTGAAAAGTCTATTGTCTTCCTAAAAGGGGGGGGAAGAGAAAGACAGCAAGAGAGAGAGAGGATGATACATATTTTGGTAAAAGACAAAATTACATTGAGGAAGAGTTGTAAAGACGATCGATGTGCATGGAGGTATGCAGAAACATGCAATAGGATGAGAACACCTCCTTTTAGTAGGAAAATAATAATGGAACCAATTTATCAATGGGACATTGCAGGTCCTCATATGTAAAGAGGAAAATAAGCACACAAATAGACACTGAGTTCTGGATATACACCCAGCAGATTTCTTCAATACAGAGTCTATTTGCCAACATATTCTGGCCTTTGTTTGCATAAAAAACAAAGACATCCCTGAAGAGCCTGTCATAGAAAATATGGTTGAATTGAAAGCAAACAGGATTATTTTGGTTAAATTAAATGGAAGAGCAAACAAAACAGATATAACTAAGCACATTTTTTTAAATAAAAGAAGCTAATTAGGAAAGTGAAATCTAGTGTATTGAGGAGCTTAGGGAGTTGAATGTGGAGGAAGATTGGCATTTCTTCATATTAAAGTTACAAAAATATTCTCTGTAAGTTGCATCCAAAAGAGGGAAAAAATATAAGACAAAGTTCCAGATCTAGACGGAGGAAAAACGGTCTCAGTAAGGATACTGAGGGCAAGAAATGAGGCTAGAAGTAACACCAAAAGATATGTCCACTAAAGAAAACTGCTAGAGAAAGCAAAAATTGATCAAATGGGAACTGACTAAACCCCTAAACTTCATTGCCTTTGTGAAGACTTCTAAAATTACTAAAATGCTCTTTGCTCTTTCAACACAATAACAGAAGGAAAAAGGAAAGACAAGTTACTTGGGGAGGGGGAACCTGAAAACCAAGTTAAAACAGTTCCTGGTCTGGAGAAAGATTTTGCTAAAGCTTTTAATAAGGGCAATAATGGTGGTCTTGGGGACAAGACAGGCTGGCAGGTGAGGAATTAGCATATCTACAATAAAAATGTCAGAGAGATTTAGTATACTTGATGGCAGGAATTTTTTAACATCTGTTATCTCAGAAATAGTATCATCTGCTCTGAAAGGACAGAGAAGCTACATGTGGAACCTGTAAAAAGGGTCTGAAAGTGTTCTCTGGTCCCTACTGTCAGTACGGAAGTGCAGATTTCTCTCAGGCTGTGGAAAAGAGCTTGGCTTCCACATGCATCCCAAAGAGCAGTGTTGCCATGACTCACTTGCAGCTGTGGTGCTCCCACACTTTACTACCCATTTCCTCCTCCCTTGCTATCGTGCTGCACAAATGCTGTTTCTGTTTGCATGAATGGTGCTCGCAGTAAGCCAGAGAAGCAATTAGTTGAGGAGCAGTGAGAACAGCAAAACAGTGTTGCCACTTCTGGAAGATTCATTTGTCTACCATAGAGTATGTGCTAACGTGGGACTTGTATTCGAGGTGGGGAATTGCTGCAAAGGAAGAATGAATCAAGAAATCCTTGGGCTCTTAATCTCATCCTAACTGTAGGCAAGGCTGGAGAAACAAACTTGAGAGGATAGGAAAATAAGGGATGCACTTAAAGACAAATGGAATAAAAGTCAATGCTTATACAAAGCTTAGACAAAGTGGCTGTACCAACAAATCTGATCATCTTTATTTAATGAAAGCTGGACTTGGATTTTTTTGTACCTGAGAGGTTGCTCTAAATGGATCTAGCCTTGGAATCACCAGGGTACCACTCACAGTCTGTTGCTACTACTGCCTGGATGGTGATGAAAGAAAACTGTTGGACCAGAGGGAGATAACCTACATTGAAGTAATTTTGTCTGTTTCAGAAGTATTATGTCACAAAACACAAAGAGAACTAATGAAATTTTGTGATAATACAAAGTTGAGAGCCTACACTGATACAGGGAAATGTCAAGATCTTTTTTTGCTCGAGGACTGAAAAAGCAGAAAGTGGATAGAGTATAATAACATGAGGTATAAGGTCAGGTACTAAAGGAATAGTTGTGTAACAAAAGAAAAAGAAGAGCTGTATCAGCAAGTGACTGCACCAAGAACAGCCATCTATATGATGCTATTACATAAAAGGAAAATGTGGCTTCAAGGCATACCAGGTCCATTTTGTCTATCCAGGAAAGGACAGAGTGGAACAGAACGCTAACATTTTCTTGAAGGTATTGGTGGTACTTCCCCTGCATTATTAAGAACAGTTCAGTTTTCTCTTGTTTAAGACCTATTAATTTAGTTTGGATAAGTGATATAAAAGGCCTAAAACAAACAGGGAAATCCAAACCCTGGCTAATTAGAGGAAACTAAAAGCATCTGACTTGCTTACCATGGAAAGAAAAAAAAAGATTGAAAAGTAAATATGCTTATTCTCCATTAATATTGCACAAAAGTTCTCACCAGGTGGAGAAATGATCCATTCAAGTTAATGACAGTTATAGTTCTACAAAAAAAAGTATCCACTATAAATTAGCAACTAATAATCACAAAGTTAAAATAAAATAAAAGCTACTTTGAACCACAGTATTATTACAAACAGATAGAAAATCTTTATTTTAAGTGCTGAGTTCCACGATCTTTTTTTGAATATTGAAGCTATATTCACATCAGTTTCTTGGTACTGAGCAGCTTCAAGCTGAATGTGAGATAGAATGTGAAGGCCAAACATACACAGTCCCAGGGCTGAGAAGTCCATGGATGGTCAAGATGTCATGAGTACAAATCTGATCCCATAAGAGTGGGATCTCATGCTCTGCTCATCAAAATATATTCTTGTCAGCATCACTGCTGATATTCAAAGACAATTTTTCCAAGTGGTTTCAGGAGCCAGGAAGCATATTGAACATATCAGTTGTATTGGTAATTTTTTTTATGTCAGTCTTAGTTAAATCAATATGATCTCTTGGAGGACAGGCAGTAAGAAGGAGGAAAATGTGCCACTTTAAAAATGAAACTTGACAATTTACTAGAAGAATTACATTATATCTTCTGACTTCATATTTGATTTCTTCCCATCTAAATGTAAGTGGCTACACTGAGACAGTCCCTCTTGCTTCTCTTTGTTTTTAGTGGAGAGACATTAACACTTTTTTGGGCTGAATCAGCTATCTTACTGTAGATGTATTTTAAAAATTGTTAGTTTAACTATTCCCTGAAAATGCTCATTTTTCTCCATTGATTATGAAGCCAAACGGAAGAAGTTCAGAAACAGGCTTCTCAATTTAGTCTTCCGAGAGATGAATTCCACCACAGGAGACAACTGTCCTCCATCCCAGTAGACAGGAATAATTATAGGGGAGGAATAAAGGAGAGAAAGAGAACTGGTGTGACCAAAGAGATGAAGATTAATTAAAACCAGCATTTAACAATGGCAAAAACTTACTGTCAGCTATATCACAGAGATGTGGAGTGAGGGCTATGGAAGGAGCATGGAAAAAGACTACAAGGCTTGGTTATATTGCTGAACATGTTTATTTAGTAGACAGATGAGTACGAAAGTTAGAATTCTACATTTAGAAATGTTTGGGGTTTTTCTTTTTACAGATATACATATGAGAAGTATTGTCTATCTCTGCAGACACACGCACATTGGACAGAACTTAACATGCAAATTCATCCATGCTCTTACAGGTAAAAGAAACATGAGTTTTGATTTCATTTTCGTTGCAACAGCACCTTGCTATTCAAATGGAAATCAGAATCTCATTGTGCTGTGTTAGCTGTTATATATAGAAAGGAAAATACTGCAGAGAGTGAAGAAGGCTGACAAAATGCACTAAAAATATCACTTTCCACTAATGTATTCTTTGGCAATGCACCAAGGTTAATATTAGACCTTCTTCCAAAAGTCAAAGGGTCTCAAGACCTCATTACTCTTTAAAATGATATTGAATTAATGGTCCTAATTCTCACTTCTCACTGATTTTATGCTGGCTTTAAGGCCAGTGAAATATAAATGGTTTGCTTTATCTTTGTCTTGTGGGAGATGCCGTGCCAGTTCCCACCTTCTGGAGTGCTTCCTACCAGGTTCTTAACCCACCCCATAATGTTATGTTTATAGCTATGGCTATACAAATGTATCCTGAACTTCTTAAAAGCATGTAGTGGTTTTGAGTGACTTGATGCACCTTCACGATATTTGATCACCCAGCAGTGGTGGTTGAACACATGTAAGCATGTTAACATGTTAGCATTTCAAAAGCTTAGTGCTTTAAAAGCTGCCTTTTTCTGGGCATGCTTAATCGAAGACAGACAAAAATCAATAATTGTTTTTGAAAATTCAGAACACATTTCACATTTCAAATAGAAAGACAGGCTAATTTAATTTTATTATTTCCATATATTAAGTTTTATTTCATTTTGTAGTGTGTTGGATGAAATTACCCTCCTCCCAAATTAGAAGTAACAAAAGCATTAATTTCCATAAATGAAATCACTTTTAGAGATCAGAAGTTGTGCAGCCTCTCACAGAAAGACTGGATGAAGTTATTTAAGACAAGCACATTAATTCATACCAATTATGCTATGCATTACTTGGAAAAGTCTTCACAAATTTTCCCTAAAACCAAATTCAAACATGGGAAAGAGGCTTCTGTATGATCAATCATTCTGTTGTAAGGCTGGCAAAATTCCTACTGTTTGAGGAGTGAATGAGCAATGTCTAGAAGCACAAATCCTACCCATTCTCCATTTCTCTCCTGCTGAGCATAATACATATCAGCTTAAAGGCTAATGGGTCATTTTACTTCACTCCGTTCTTGAGCCTCCCATTATATAACAGCATTAAAATAGATTTACTTTTGATCATGCCTTAATTTTCAGGAGAGTGATGCATAATTACATTGTTTCCAATTATCAGATTTCTCTGTAAAGTCTAGGACAGAATAGTGTTGATAAATCCTGGAAAAGTGATAAAGTCCTGTTTTGCTTTCAGAAGGCAAGATTACTGTTTGCACTGCAGAAGTGGGCAAAGCTGATTAATTTATTCCTTATACACCTGTGACTTATTTGAAGTCTCAAATTCTCACCCTTATCCAAGAAAAATCTCTCATTAGCTTCTTCAAAGGGAACTGGGTGCTCATAGTGCTATAGCTCTTCCTTTTTTCTTTGATCATCTGGATGCCCTGTTTCTTGTCACAACCATTCCTCTAACTTCATCTTGTCCCTCTCTGACATCCCTTATTACAGCTCTAACTCCTTTTGTTACATATTTCCTCACCATTGCACGTTCTGCTACATTCACTCCCCTTGCAAGTACAAATATGTTTCTTGTTTCCTTAGAAAGGAAAACTGCAAGTCTACCTCATTGTCCATCTTCTTTCCTTGTCAGAGGCTAAGGGCCCCCATGTACTGCCTTAGCATTCCACCCCTTCCCCATCCCCTCTATCACTCCACCCACACCAGTTTGCAGTGCTCTTCCATTCTGCTCCCCCTTTAAGAAATTTTACTTCAAAAGATCTCTGTGGACATTTACCAAACTATCCTCTTTCCCTTTCACCTCCAAGAGCCATCTCTCCCTGATTTAAAACTAAGAACTGGCAATTTAAAAGGTATTTAACCTTGTGAAGATTGTGCAGAAGGATTTTCCTGCTGTTCTTCACAGTACTTATCAAAGATGAAGAGATCATTGGGACAGGGTCAGTGACATCACATTAGGGATGATCCTGGAAGGAGATCAATTAGTGGGCATTTGAATTAGGTAAGACGACCATTTCCATTCCCCCCCCTCCCCCCGCCCCCCCCAACAGTCCTAGGATGCCACAGAGCACTTTTATCAGTATCTTGAAACTTACTCTTCCGGGCATCACTCTCTCTTCCAGTCCAGACCCTCCCCTCTGCTGTAGTTTGAGCGAAGGAAACGGTTCAGAGGAGAGCCCCTGTCTTACTGCCCCCTCCAGCCGGGACTTGATGCCTCGGGCCGGTCATCCTCTCCAGCGAGAGCCTGTTCCCTGGATGCTTCCTCCCCCCGGAGCCCAGGCATGCATCCCTCGGGAACGCGCCTTCCTCCGGCGCTGAGGGGGCCAGGAGAGCGCCGGTGACTCACGGGGGTCCCGAGGGAGCGGGGGTGACTTCCTGCCCCCAGCCCCGCTCCGCTCACCCGGGGCAGCGCTCTGCGCTGCTCGGCGGCCACGGCCCCGCTCGGGGAACGCAGGGCTCCGGCTCCCGGGGTGTGCCCGCGCCGCCACTCCGGTATGGCTCTGCTTCTTTTGGTAGCGGCTTGGTCCCCTTGGAGGTGCAGCTCCAAGCAGGAGCCAAAGGACCGGCAGCTCCCTACCTCACCCAGACAACCCTTCCAGACGTCTTCAAGTTTGGCGCTGGTACTTGGGCTGTGATTGCTCAGCCCCACGTAAACGGGACTCACCGGCATCCCTCGCCTGCAGTTAGAGGTGCAACCATGTGGGAAAGCAAGTTTCTGCCCCTAAGTATGATTTAACTTAAAGCAAGGGCGAATGAACGCCTTCTCCCTGTTAGCAGGAGTTCTAGACACCGCACGCGAGACACACCAGCGCTTGGGAAATTACACTAGTCAAAGAAACCTCACAAACAAAACAAAGCAAACCACAACACCAAAACAACACACACACACACACACACCCCAAACCACAAACAAACTCATTGCCCTCCCGGAGAAACAAGTCAGCACCTGCCCCTCCTTCCCCGTGCCGGGGTAGCACCTGGCAGACCGCCGGCAGAGCCCGCTGGCTCCCAGAGTTTAGGAGACCTTGCATATCAGACCTCGCTCAGCTCCGCACAAAGTTTGGTTACCCCCACCTGCATGCGCATGACAAAGAATGGCACTCAAGATCCGAAGGAGGGAACAGTTCCGGGAACTAATTGGTCCTACGAGAACTGTAGTAGATATAGCACTATTCCGGGAGTACCACCTTATACTGCACCACCACCCACCAGCCAGCCGAGTGCAGGTGTGCAAGCAGCATCCCTGCTCTGCGCATCAGTGAACAACCGGCACCATCGACGGTGGGAGGAGGGTGGGGGTCTAGTATCCAAACGCAGGGGGAGGTACGCGAATCAGGGAAGTTGGCCGGGAGACAAATCCCAGAAGTTGGTGCTTAACTACAGTTTTATAATTTGAGACACGTGTAACCAGCTCAGCAGAGATGAGGAGAGAAAGCCAGTAAGTTTGGCAAATAAAAACCGCAGAGCCACATTTTAGCACACACAGGGAAAAACAATAGACACGATTCGAAGAAAACACCCCACTTTATTTGTTGCATTCTGGTTGAAGGATATGAGGTGAGGAGACAAGAAGAAAGACGATTTCGTGTCAGACTGCCGTGAACTCTGATGCAGGCTGCGGAGCGCAGGCTGAGCCGCTTTCCCGCGCATGTACAGCACCGCATCTTCAGGACTTTTGAGCAAGTTTTAAAAACTCCTTTTTTCCTCCGACCGCTTTGGGCACCCTCTTTGTCTCCGGTATTTTAAGCTGATGGCACGGATTCCCCTTCCTCGGGAGCTCCATAGAGAGTACACAATGCCTCATTAAGAGCATTCCTCTCTCCCGGGCCAAGCAGGACAGAGCACGGCCCGAGGGGAGAGCAGGCTCGGTGCGCTGGCAAGGATTACTGAGCGCCGAGGGGGGTCTTGCACACACCACAGGGCAAGCACAGATGGAGGGGGCTCTGGTCCCCCGCATTCAGCGGACGGCCCGCCCGGACTCCACAAGCAGGCTGAGCTCCTCGGGACAGCTGGAAGCGGCAGGACATGGGTGCACGCAGGACTCCGGCGCTCGCCACCCCTTGCCGCCCCCGGGGCAGGGTGCGGGGGTCAAGCCCTTACCTGAGTTCCGGAGCTTGCGGTTCTTGAAGACGGAGAGGATGACCAGCAGATTGCCCAGGATGTCCACCACGGTGGTGAAGATCAGCACGCTGGACAGCACCGGCACCACCCAGGCTGGCCGCGGGGCGCCCGCCGCGCCCGCCTCCCTCTCCGCCAGACCGAGGCGGCTGCGCCCGCCCGGGTCGCAGCAGTTCCTGAGGGAGCCGTTCTCCAGCATCGCGGACACCCCGTCCCGGCGTTTCCCGGCGGCAGCCCCGTGGACTCTGCCCGCGCGGGCGGCGGGAACGGCTTTAAGGGGCGCGCCAGGGCTGCTGCTCCGGGAAGGGCGGGGACGGGGCGGGGATGGGGCGGACCCAGCGCCCCCTCCCCTTTCCCGGGCGGTGGGGGAAGCCCGGGGGCGGGCACGGCCCCGCCCGCCGAGGGAGGGGCTGGCGGCGGCGGAGCCGGCGGGGAGGGGTTAGGATTCACGGGCAGCCGCGGGGGGGGGGGTCGCGCTCGGCCAAGCCGGGTGGTGGCTTGCGAGCCGGAGATCCGCGGGGACAGGGAGAACGGCGGAGAAGCCCCTCTCCATCATTGCTGCTCCCGCCGCCGGGATCAGCCGCGAACGTCCGCCATCCGCCGCGGGAAGAGTGCTTGTTTGGGGGTTGTTTGTTTGTGTATTGGTTCGGGCGGGGGCTGTTTGGTTGGTTTTTCCCGTCCCCTGCGGCTCGGACCGCGGTGTTCCCGGCAGCGCAAGGCCAGGTCCCCCCCTTTCCCGCACCCTCATTGCCTCCAGGCACGCGGCGCGCCTGGACGGGTGTCCTGGTACATTGCTCCCGTCGGCTTGGCTCCGGATCTGAAGAGCTTTTACGCTTCCATCGCCGTAGCCTTGTGCCTCGTGTGTGAACACAGCAGTCTGTCTGGTCGAGACTAAGGACAGTGCTCGTGAGGACATAACTGCGAACGCCGCGGACAGGACGTGCCCGCACCAGTGTCGGCTTGGCAAACTGTGCGCGTTTCGAGAGATTTTCCTTTTAAGCTGCAGGAGCAGATAGTGGGGCATCGGTGGGCTTCACTCTGAAACTCTCCTTGAAGCATGCAGTTTCCTTTGGGCCCCCAAAGTGGCAGATGCCTTGTGCTTATTTGCACTAAGTAAATAAACAAGTTGCATTCAACAGAGGAGGGCAAAGCCTGCGTGTCTCCGTGCCCGGCTTCTAGGCATAGCTACCACGTTCCTCTGTATCGCCGTCATCACTGACAGTGTGTCACCGGGTTCATGTAGGGTGTCCTGGCAATTAGGGCTGCTCTCGGCAGACGTAACTCGGAAGGGTTCTGTGCCCTACTTTGCATTGTTTTTAGGCCATCCAGGCCACACTGTCTCGTTGTCCTGCTTCCAAGTTTTGCTCCACTTTTGAGAATGATGCAGGACGTACACCTGCCACAGAGGTTACTGTGTGGCTGGATTTGTCCCCTTTGGGTCTGTTCAACACAGAGAAAGGTATGCTCCACAGTTTTTCAAGAATTAGATCTTGAGACAACCTGCCCTGTGGAGTCAGTTTGGAAAAACCGGGCAAGTTTCTGTGCTTTCTGAGAGCAAATAACTTATTATGGCACACTGCTTCTTTGTGACTTGAGCCTACACAAATGTGCAGTGGAGTAATCTAAGTGCTACCAAATTACTGGGTGGACTTCCTTTCTAATCAGAAATATCAATTTCAGATATACTAAAGTAGTCTTGGTTGGAATAAACATAGAAGCGTGCATGTGGATTTTTGCACCAGTCTTATTTGCACTGATTTAAAAAATAATAACCCCACTTCAGATGCTCTCTGTTTAATGTAGGCAATATGTAAGGCATCATGATCCTTTTCAAACCACAGATGGAATTATCACAGTTCCATGACTTGAACCAAAGCGAATACTGTTTTCTGAGAATTATCACTCCTGAATAGTTATTCTGCAGTTCTGCCATAGGAAAGTAATAATTGCACACTTGACAGAACAGGCTCATTCTAGGTGGAAGTGAAAGTTCACTTGATTTTTCTTTTTCTTTTTTCAGAACTTTAAAAGGGAGTTTATCCGAGGAAATGCCTATATTCTGTATTCATCAGTGCAAAGGAGGATTTTTTGCTAGTGAATAATAATCTACATCTAAGAAAAGCTTTTGCATTACAGTTTTTCCCTTTATCTGCCTCTCTCCTGATTCCTCTTTTCAGAAGGTTGTTATCCTCATTGCACATTATGTACTACTCTAGACTTATGGACTTGTTATGGAAAACGTACACATATTATAATTTATTTTCATGCCTGAGACTCTTTCTGGGCATCTTTCCAGAATCTGTATAAGTGCTTTCAGGAGAAATGTACCATTTTGTTGTCTGTTATTACTACAGGATTTACCTTCAGCTGTTTGTTAAAAGCTTAAACTGTCCCTGAGCATAAATGTGACTTTTCAAGGTAGGCTTTACTTCTGGCATTATCCAGGTTTGCAGTTTGTCCCCACAAGAGGAACGCTATATATTTTCCCTGCCACACACAATTGTTAGGTATCATCAGTCACTTTGTTTTATAACTCCCAAAAGTGTGTCAGATGATTTAGAGAAAAATTAGAAAGCTATGGCCTGAGCTTGGCCTGAAGTATGAGTCTGCTACAAAATGTGAGACAGAGTAAGTGTTGCTGGCTGCGTAACAACAGTCTGTCTTTTGTGGCTCCACTGGCGTTTGACAGTAGAAAAACAAGTAAGTAGGAATAAAAATGGTACCTTTCCCGCCTCAGCAACCTGTAAAGAGCGGGTTATTCCTCTGCTCTGAATTCCCACTCTCTTTATTTATATCAGTAACATAAATCTGAATTACTATTTATAGTTATCTATAAAATGGTGTTATAAAAGTTAATCTTGTTTGCTTTGTAAAATGATTGATTAAACTGCGATAAGCAATCTATGGATGTTCTTACTCACTTTTTTAGTAGCCTTATTTGAAATGAACTAAATTCTCTTTGAAAGTGAAATGCATGTTTAAGCCTATTGATTATTGAGGCAAATCTGAAATAACTCATTGTTATAGAAAGCTGTCCATCTCAAAGACAGGGATATATTCTTCACAATTGGATTGTTAATACCTTTATATTTTTAAGTTTGGGGAAATTTTCTTCTATGTCTAGGAAAATTAACTGTGTTCTGTGTTTCTTTTTGAAAGCAATCTGAGTTTTCTAAGGCCAACTCTATTTGTGTTCCAGGGTAAGACCAGGAATTTGCCTGTATGGTGGAACAATCAAGTATTCTGTGCATCACTGCTGCCCGAGGCTGAAACCTCGTTTGTCTTTTCACCTTTTTTCTTTTAATTCTGAAGACAAATGACTGCTTCCTAGGGATACATTCAAGTACTTTGTTTTCTGTGATTTGTTGATTTGATTTTCTGAAAGGACTTATCTTTAATTAGTCACAGAAGTCAAAACTTTTCACAGGCATGAATGAAATTTCAGGAAGGAGGATTATTTTGGCAAAATCTCTTGAAATTTAGATATTCCAGTAGAAGAGAAGAAGAAATTATGTCTCTTCAATGTTTGTTATGTCAACACACGCTTCTACAAGACCAAAGGTCATTTGGAGCTAAAATGCACAGTCTCTGAATAGTATTCCTACTTTTAACTGTCTCAGTTTGAACTCCCTGTTTTACAGCGTACACCATGGCAGAGGTTGGAGGCTGGACTTTTACACCACTTCCATTTTTATAGAATTCTGGGGTCTTTTATATAGTTCTCTCTATATTTGTGGGTCAATTCAAGCCCAACCCATGTTTAAATGGAAGCCTGTTTGCTAGTCCACTGCTCTCATGAGCCTGTACAGAAAAGGTGTATCTCCTCTAATCAAGAAGAATCTGTCTTTTGTGTAGGAACAGAAGATTCACTTCTGGTCTGGGTTTCATCTTTTCCACTACAATATTAATAGCTTTTATGTAGAAATCAAAGCCTTAGTGCGAGGAAAGGTTATTTTGTTGTCCATAATTTTCCAACTCCTTTTTTCCTGCTGGAAATTGCTCATTAAATAAGATCTGTCATTCTCACAGGGAATTTCCGCAGCACACAACAGGATCATTTTGCTGTGAATTTTTAATAAAAAGAGTAATTTTTTTTTTAAATTTTTAATCAATAAATTGGACAAAATGAAGATTGGGAGCAGGAAGCTATTCAGATTGTGTGCATCTCAACCTAAGAGAGAGAGCGAGAGAGAGCGTGCTCTGCTTCCAAAGGACTGCGTACTTCTGTAGCACTGGAAAGGTGTGGAAGGCAGGTGGCACAGATAACCCTGTGCCTGTCTTTCTGACAAAACTGAAGAGGAGCTTTGAGGACTAGCTCAGACAAGATATTTCAGTGTGAGGTGATTAAAGGGGACTCTTGCTTGGTGAAGATTACTCCAAAGGGTCATCGCAGGACTAAAATCAAACACTTGCTCTCCTGGTTCGGATTCAGTGTCAAATTTCAAAACATTTCAAAGCCATCTTATCTCTAAACATGCTCTCCTATTCCACCTTCCCCGTTCCCTAGTGTAAGTAGATGTATATATGTACTTTGCATACCAGATGCATATAGTATACATGTATACTATATATATATATACGTGTATACATGTGCACAAGCTGCTGTTGTTATTCCAATCCTGTTCTGCCAATTTGTGTTGTGTTTTTCTAATATATAAGCATAAGGCTGGAATGTAAGAAACTGATTTTCATTCATGACCTCAACTAATATTTGAACTTACATTTTTCAGGGGTGAAAGGCTAATTCCCTAATCCCACATAACCCTTTGACTAATTCTTTTTAAGATGGAAGCCAGAGCCAGAAGAACATAATTGGTTTATATTATTAGAGAGAGCTACCACAATCCCTTGTTTATGTAGCATTCAGGTGCTGTTATCTCTGTCCTTCAGCTTGTTTTTGCAAGCAGCTGCTAGTTTTGTCACAGCCAGAGACCAAGATGGGCTGGAGAGGGAGTGATACACTGGCAATCAGGAGGCTTTGAAGTCCTGGTGGTGACTGTCCCATGGATCTATCACAGGACTGGGGCTAACTCTGTTTCTTTGTCTCTTTTGTCACATTAAGATGAGTCTAAGAAAACTCTGTTAGGTACTTCTTGGGAGGTAATTGAAAGTTAATTTGTTAATGGTTTAAAATATATTTAATTTTGCTATGCAGCTTATTGCTTTTTGTTAAAGTTAATCCAAAGCTGTCATGAATGGTCTAAGCTGCATAAAACCCAGCCTGTAGCTCTTTGCAGTACCAGATGGTCTGCTTCATAGGGTTGACCATGTGTTCAACGTGAGCTGAAATTTAGAACCAAGGAATAATTGGTTTTAGTGACTCAAATGAGTTTAAAGCTTAAGTACAACTGTTTTAATAAAGATAGACATCAGGTTTCACTCTTCAGCAGCAGTTTCCACCAGTGTTGTCCCTGAGACAATATGAATTGTGCTGTCTTGAGCTCTGTCATGGTGTCAGAGATATCAACTGAGATATGACATATCACCTGAGATCAGTCAGGTGCCTGATACAATATCACTGCACTAGAATCTTCTTCTACTTAATGTTGAAATTATACCTTTAGATTGGGATTTTATTGTGTCAGTTCCAGAAAGAGTTCAAAAGAATCTCCAGCTGCTTTTCTATCTGGGGTGCAGTAATAATCATGCTTTTCTTCTGGCATTCTCCTAGAACAAAGGACAAAATCGTATTTGAGGACAAAGATACATTTATGGTAAATGCTAACTATTCATGCATTGACTGGAATTTGTTAACTGTACGAAATGCCTGGAGGTGTGTTTGTGGAAGGGTTTTGGAATTGTTTTTTAACTCAGTGTGATTATTAACTCAAACAATAAGGAATTAAATACTGCCAGGCTTGGTATTGCTGGCATGGAGGATATGACAGAAAGCAGAAAAATGAAGAATTCAGGAAGCAATTCAAAATATGCTTTAGGGACACTGCTTAAAACTGACATAAAGGAAAAAAGTGAAGTTTGGCTGGCAGTAGATGAGGGCTGCATGGGTTACAGGAAAATGGTATGGACCATGGATGAAAATTAGGAAAGGAAGATATGACAAAAATGGACTTTTTTTCTAGTTTTTGAATTTTAATTATGCTACTGAAAACAGGATACTTGAAAAATGCACTGTACCAGAAGGGGTGAGGCAATTAGAACTATCAGACATTTAAGGTTTCACAGAACAGAAGCAAAACCGAAACCAGTTTCAATTTTTAAGGTCTGTAAAGAAGCTTATAAAGAGCAATAGAATATACACGGGGTTTTTCAGGTGAAGTTCTCAGAGGGGCCACGTTCAAAAAAAACCACTCTGTATACCACTCCAAGCATTTCTTTTGGCAGGAGAAACCTAATAATCATTTCCCCAGTGTTGGCATGGGTAAGACTTGATTCACTTATGTTACATGTCTGTCCATTAGAGACAGAAAGTGGTCATCCAAAACTGTGTCACAGGGTGACACAAAAAGGGTTGAATTCAGATTTCACCAACATTGATTTGGCTATTTTTCTGACACTTAACTTGCAACCTTAAGCTATAATTTTCTGGAATTCTTTGTATATCATGTCCTAGATATTTTTTAAAGAAAGAAAACCAAAAATTGAATATTCTGTCATTCAGGATTTACTGATCTTCCTATGAGCTGTCACTGATAGTGAACATTATGTATTCAAATCTTCTCTACAGCTCTCTTCAAACTGATGAGATCTGACTAGCTGCAATTAGTTGTCATTCTCTTTTTTACATCAGCATTAGATCAGCCTGAGGCTATTGAGTTCCATGACCACTGGTTTTCAGCAGAAGACTGGAGATGCTCAGGAATCTAGGTTTCATTCTATGGTATGAAAAGGCTTTGTTTTTAGGATTCTAACCTTTCAACCTACTTCTCCCCTGTTTTCTCCCTTCTGCCCCATCCTATCCAGTTTCTCCATATCTTCTCCGTTTGGGTGTATCACACCTTCTTCCTACTCTAATCTCTTTTTCTCCCCCCTGCATCATTTCTTTATGCTTTCTCAGACAGTCCTTGTATCCCCTTTGGAATCTCTCTTTGAGTATCTCCTTCTCCTCATATGCAGGCAGTCTTCTTGCCTAGCAAAACCTAATTTTCCTTTCACCGCCATGGAAGTTTTTTTTATGCTTTTCCCTACAACTATGGCTTCCCAATCTCACCACCCTATTCCTGCAGTTCAGTATCAGTCAGTCTCGTAGTTTCTTTCTCCCTTGCTGCTCATCCCTCTTTCTCTCCCCAAGTACCTGTACCTCATGCTATCTTGTCTTACTGCTTTGTTCACTTGTCATTTCTGAAAATCTGGCTTAGGTTGGCCTCTGTACCAGCCTTGCTTGCCAGATTGTCCTAATCTACCATTTCCTCTCACTTCTTTTGACTTGCATTTTTGTCCTCTCCACACTAAGTGGAGAACAATTCTTTTGTGTATTGTCAGGGTGTTTGCATGGTTTGAGTCATAAACCCAGTTCAGTAACTCTAAGGATAGCCATTTCAGGGGAGACCTTTGGAAGTAGCTTTCCATTAAACCATGAAAGATCAGTGAGAGCAGTAAGGAGGGGATGAAATACATTCAACCACTCAGTTGAGATGGCATTTGTAATAGTCACAGAGTGGAGAGAGAATAATCTCTGCAAATTTTAGGAGATTCCCATTTTAGTCAGCATTAGAACTTGAGAAAAGTTCATACATGCTGAAGAAGAATAGAAACTACAGAGACGGTTGTGCTGTAACTTTGGAGACAATGTGACATTAACCTAAAATTTGGGTCCAAGCAGCTCAATTGTTGCATCAGCAATGTGGGGGCGTGGTGGAGTTGAGTTAAGGGATGTCTTCTTGAGGGTCTGTCACAGAGGGTTTGGTAAGCTTTGAGTTTACTTTCTGAATCTTCTGGAAAAAGGAGGTAGTCTCCCAAGCAGTGTCTGCCTATCCACAGTGTCTGTAATCTGCAGTCTTAGAACCATATGTACATGTATCTTTCTGCTGTCATCTTAAAACTCTGTCACTCTTTTTTTTTTCCTACTTTTTTCAGCCAGTCTTTTGGCAACTATGATTTTTTAGCCCTCTCAGGGCTTCAGAGTTCTTCTGTCCCTACATTTGTAGTAGAGTTTCTTCATTCCCCAACCTTTTAAGAAGCTTTCATAATTTTACAGGGATTTCCTTTATTAAAAAATTTATAATCTTGGGGTTGTTTTTTTTTTTCTTTTTCTTATTCCCTGCTAGCATTATTTTAGAAAGCTGTTTTGAAGACTTCCTCAGAGACCTTTGAAATTGCGAGCATTTTCCTGTCTTTCCCCCTGTGTTTGAAACATGATGGCTTACACAGTTATGTAAGTTTCCTGTTTCAGTCTTGCCTTTATGACTGTGGAGGCTGCGTTGTTTCAGAAAGATGGGACCAAGTAGGTGAAGCTGGAGAAGCATAGTCTAATGGGTTTAGTAGAATGGCAGCATTTATACTACTTTGTGCACTCCTATTTAAAACTGTGTCCGTGAAACATGAGAAAACATTGGAAAGAAGATCTGCTTGGAAAGGTTAAGGAACACACTGGAAGACTGTAGAACAGTTTGGGTTGCATGGTGTCAAGGAAGCTTCCCAGTCTGACAATTCACAGTCACACTCCCAATGCCTGAGACCTTCACTATTGGGACTGAAGCCCCTTCACAGCTGGCAGCTCCTGTGAGTCAAGGGGGGGTCCCACTTCAGTCCTTACACACCCCACTCACACATAGTTAGATGAGATTTCCTTACCAGATCAACTGCCAGGTTTCCAATAGCAGAGTCTGGTTCTGTGAAGCAATTTATTCACGTTGCAGCAACACAGAAACAACCCGAGCTGGTGCCTCTGAGGAAGCACCCCATACAAAGAAACCCTGGGCTTTTATACTCTGACAGTCCTCAGGTGTGAAAGTTTCTGCTCCTCCTCTCAGTCCTCTGGCTCCTGCCATGTCTCTGGGTGCCTGATCACCGGGCTGAGTCAGGTCCCTGTGCCTTTGCCATGTAAATGGTTGGCAGTTCATGTCTCCGGCCTCGGTTTTTTCCCCAGACTCCCACCCAGAGCTCAGTCTGCAGCTGGCACTGCAGCTGCACACTGAGCTACCTGCTCTCAGTGTATTCTTCAACAGACGGAACCTTTAAAGCACATCTCGTGCACCTCCCCTGCAGTGAACATCTTTAATGGTACCATGTTGCTCAGAGCCCCATCCTACCTGACACTGAACATTTCCAGGAATGTGGGCACCCACCACATCTCTGGGCAACCTGTACCGTGTCACATTGCAGAAAACTTATTCCTTGTGTCTAGTCTAAATCAATCTCTTTTAGTTTAAAGCCATTACCCCTTCTCCTATCACAACAGGCGCTGCTAAAAAGTCTGTCCCCATCTTTCTTGTCAACCACCTTTTGAGTATTGAAAGACCGCTCTCCGTGGAGCCTCCTCTTCTCCAGGATGAACAACCCCAGCTCTCTCAGCCTGTCCTCACAGGACAGGTGCTCCAGCCCTCTGATCTTCATGGCTCTCCTCTGGACTTGCTCCAACTGGTCCATGTCCTTCTTGTGTTGGAGCCCCAGAGCTGGATGCAATACTCCAGGTGGGGCCTCAAAAGGGCAGAGTAGAGGGAAAGAATCCTCTCCCTCTGCCTGCTGGCCAGGCTGCTTTTATTGCAGCCCAGGACACGTTTGCCTTTCTGGGCTGCCAGCTCATGTCTGGCCTGCCATCCATCAGCACCCCTAAGTCCAAGTTATGCTCTTATTCACCAAAATAAGATCTTCTCATCTTTTATGAACCTGGAAAGGCTTTTAAAGAAAGGTAAAAGTAGCCTGACGCTGCTATGTCTTAGAACTTTCCTGGTTTTGAAACCCTTACAGGAATACTGACATTTGTGACACCCATAGGAATGCACCATTACTGCTGTGTTGCAATGAGGTTTTGGCACTTGAAGAGCAGCAGTGGCTATGGCTCTTAATCTGCACTTTGCTAGTTCTACCTACTTGTAGTTTGGTATTGCTCTCCCATGTCAGATAGGAAGTTTAAAGCAGAATTGTTAGGACTTTTACTTGTTTGGGAAAAAAATCAAGTTTAGACTGAAATAAAGTATGTGTCTCTAAAATTTATGTTTGTGTCAGCAAAGCCTTTCTGAAATTCATGTTTATATAAAGCAAAGGTTTTACTGGGACAGAGATCCCAGTAATAGTTTTTAATACTGAGAATCTAAATCATTGTACCTGAGGTCAAGATCAGGACAGGGCAATGGATCTTCTTCAAGGCTTTCATTTTTTTCCTATTGGTCTTGTGATGAGAGAACTTGCAAAAGTCCAAGGGCAGCCCATCGTTATCTTTAAATATCGGTTATATACCAGCCTGCTAAGCTTTGGATTGCTATAGCCTACACAATTTGCACAGTCACCAAAATCACCGTGATAACTCTTTAGGCATGAAGTCCAACTCAGTCCACCTTTTAAGTACCCTTAGCATTTGTTGCAATCGATTGAAGTTCACCCCAAAAGTTTACTGGCCTATTATAACATACATTTGCAATAATTTCATTCATAAATGCTACTTTAAAATGTAAGTAAGAAATAGCATCCTTCCATAGAGTTTACACTGATTATTCAAATACATCCATATTGTAAACGAGCTTATGGTAGTTTGGGCACAAAACACACACAAAGACAACTGTAGCCTGCATAGGCAATTACAGATTGATTGGATATAGATGGGACAATTTCATAGTCATTCTTGACCATGTTTGAAGCAGAAATCTGTTATCTACCCAAGTATAATTCCTGCCTTGCCCTGCTGTTCACTGTCTTCCCTTTGTAGAGACTATCCAGAAAATTCCATCTTGTTCTACTGCTGGTCCATCATTTTATTCATAGTTGTTTTAAAATGTCTTGCCTGTAGCACTACAAAAACATCCAGTCTTTTAAAATACAGCTGATACATTTCTGTATCTAACTGAATTGTCTTTGCTTTTCAACACTCTGAACATTAAGTCCTATAAAGAGACAAAATCATATCCTTGTGCATTTTTATATTACAGGCACACCTTTATGAGCTGATGATCTGTTAATCATGTTCATATTAATAAAATATGAAAAACAGATAAGGCAATTGCCCTATAAAAGTATTATCTCAATCCCATTTCAGACATGATAATATAATGAAATTAAAAAAAAAGTGAAGCAAAGTCAAGCAACTTACAATTCAAAGTATTCACGGAGTATGAATAGATTCCTTTTTTGTTCTACCTCTGGAAGACAAAACAGAATGGATTGTTTTTCATAATTATCAAAATTACTGCAGCTTAAAGACTGTTATTAATAGTTATCCGAGTTACTCCAGCTTAAGGGCTGTTATTAATAGTTATCCGAGTTACTCGAGTTCAAGTAGCTCCCTCCATAGGATTTTCTATTGATCTTAAAGGCCTGATTAACTGCATTTTTGCTTTTTTTTTTTTTTATTTCATACATCAGTTAACATCATTACGCCATTGTTTATAAGTTCTCAATTCATGTTTATTATCCATTTATTATCTATTATTTATCACTGATAAGTTTATTTTATCATAAATTAGCAGTTCTTATTTATGAATAGATTTTTACCATCTTTCCTTCTTTTAGTTTTCTTTTTTTTTTTTTTTGGTTGGTTGGTTTTTTTGGTTTGTTTTTTTTTTCTTTACATTTCCTTCCTTGTACTTTGAAAAAAAATACTGGGTTTCATGTGTGACTTAAAATGAAACATTATAGTGTTAACTTCAGTTTTCAAGAAGTAGGTCTCTCCAAGTTCAGTAAAGTACCTGATACCGCTCACTCCCTCCCTTCCTCTCTCCCTCTATCTCTCTTTCTCCCTCTCTCTCTTTGTAGGGTTGAACCTAATCCACCATTCTTTCAACTGTTAAGTACCTACATGTGCTAAGTAGCACTTTGTGGATGATTGTTTTCAAACTTGTCCTTTTTTATTCTTCATTGATTTTGTAGCCAGTGTATGGCGATATTATTAATATAATAAATGAATAAATACAGGGTCCTTGGGAGCAATGTGGTGGCTAACGAACTGGTTTAATTGGGTAGTTACAAGGGTTTAAATAGGGGTTTTAAACAGTAACATGTCATAACATGTGACCTTCTTGACCAATCCCGTAGAGGAACAGTCCTGGGACTCCATTTCCCAGAATGCCTTGCTGGCAAGCCTGAAACCCAAACCCCTACACCAGTGGAACCCTCCCTTCTATGTTTCTTTCATGCAAGTCCTCACTGTGAACTTAAATGGCTTGTTTTCATTCTAAATGCATTGCATTTGTTTGGCTTGTTCTGCGGTTTTAAACATTTTACCCATTTTATCAGTTAGATATGCTTTTGTATGTGGTTCTCCTTTCAAACTTTTCAAACTGTGTGCTAGAGGAGCATCTGAGCCAATACTGGTTTTCTGCTTCTGGGGTTTGTACCATTTTTGGCTGTCCTATTTATCCAGTGCTTCACTCTTATCCCTCTTTCTTAGGTCCAATTGCTGCAGGTCATCATTAGCAAATGTTAAAGCCCTGACTCACTCCTGTGTTTATTATCCCTTTGAGCCTTTTGCTCATCTCTCAAAATTTTCTTTGCTTGTTGGAACCTCTGTGTTAATTAAACCAAGGAAGCAGTTCCCAATCTGATTCAGTGGCTGTTGCTGCTCTAGCTGGCTTCCTGTTCTGGTATCCCTCTTCAGAAGCATTGTCATTTTTCTTATTGTTTTTATCTGCTTGGGACTTCAGTTCCTTGTGATAGCAGTTTCCTTTCACATCTTTAGCCCTTCTCCTTTACTTCGGTCTCGATGCTTAAAAGAGCTGTTAGTTTCCTCTGTGTGGCTGTCTATTGCAGAGCTGGGTTTGCAATAATGCATAGTGTGGTGAGTAACTTCCTTTCCAGTTTCCCCAGCACAATTATTATTATCAGTCCCCACTCTGGATGGGTCTGTATCACTCTGTGTCTCTCCATCCTACTGTTTCAGGTGTCCCAAAAAATTGTAGGAAACCCGTTCTGACCCCATTCTTTGAGGTCAACCCTGGCAGGGGGACAACAGGAGTCAGCAAACTGATTCCAATGGAATATTCAACCTCTCTTTTGTATGCTCCTTCTAAAAAAAACCCCACAATCAACAGTTTAACACTTCATTCAGTTCTTGGTTTTCTCCATCAGAGTTGCTTCTTGATTGCATTGGGCACAGCTTGTCCCAGTATTCAAGCTTTCTTTGTTACACTGATGGATGTGCTAGTACTTGGCAATTTATTCCCTGATTCCTCCTTAGCTTCACCAAAAGCCATCTCCAGGGGTACAGTTCTAATTTGACCATGAGCCAAGGGAAGGAGAGGGACAGGACACCCACGATGGTGAGGATAGAGGGCCCACTTTCCTCTTTTCTTGTACTGATTTCCTTGAAGTGACACAGCAGAATGCTTGTCAGGGCATGATACCAGCAAGTCAAACCAGTCCCCAAGCTTCTGAACATGCTACTTTAGGGGTTATGCTATTCTGCCACTCCTTGCTCTACCATTACGCTTTCACTGCTTACCCTGAGAAAGGGCAGTGAGGGAGTCATACTGTCAAAGGTAGCAGTTTGTATAGCTTCCAAATTATTCCTCTTCCTAGTTTGTTTTTTTTTCCCCTTAAGTTACTATAACTTACTTTTGTCCATACCACTTCTGTTTCTTTTAACCAAACTTTTAGTTTATTGCATGCTGTTTTCCACACTTACAGATCCAAAAGTTGCAGACCCTTAGCCTTGTGGACAGACCATCCACAATGGTTGTTTCAAATGTGAGTTAGTCATAACTTGGAGCTTGTCTGCCCTGTTGTTCAGAACACCACAGACAGAGCCTAACAACCTTTCAAATCCACATATACCTCTGTGCTCTTATTTGGCTTATGCTTATCCAGATAATACAATTATTCAATTTCTGATCTTCCATTTAATGCATCCACGCAGCCTGCTAGCACTTTCCTCATTGGTTCCCAAATCCACGTTATTTATCTGCATTTCTTATTGTTTGTTTCTTTGTTTACTCTCCCAAATCAGTTTTTCCTGACCCAGAAAGTTACATTCCTTAAGCCATCAGTAACTGACTACTATGGTTTATGTTTACAACTTGCACCTCTGGTACTGTCTTTCCTTTTTCTCTCATTCTGCTGCCTCTCACTGAACATTCCAGGAGATTTAATTAGCCACATTGCACCATTTTTGTTTACAGGGTGAAGAAACAGTCTTCAGGTTTTCACAGCCATGTTCCTATTTGCTTAATCTGGCACTTCCTAATTTGGCAAATTCTTCAAAATTTAAGTTTGTCTTCCTAAAGTGGCTCCTCTGACAAGAAGGGTCTTGAGTACACCTGAGCAGTTGCCACCAAGCACCTGGGAACTGGTGACATCTTCACAATGTTGATTACAACATCCTCATCAAGTTCTAGTCCAGCAGCATTACAGGGGTGCTCATTGAGAGCAATGCATAGATGAAGGGCAGCATTTGCGACACTGATTTGTACAGCAGCTTCAGGCAGATGTTCAGTCCTGCCTGAACATTGTCTCACAACCAGGACTGGCAAATGCTGCTCTCTTCCACCCCGACAGAAAGAGCCAGGCTGAGTGGCAGAAGGTGTGCAAATAGGAGCTAATGTTTGATCTCAGAGAATGGATGTAAATAGGAGCCAAGTGCTGTTTCTGTCTTCAGCAGGTTGCTGACCTGCTTCTTTCCTGTTGGTGGGGTCAACAGGTGGGGTCAGAGGGCATGTGGGTGGGGGGAGAAATCACCAGGTTTTGGGAGTGCAACTGATTGGTTGTAAATGGAATGCTTTTGCACATTAATATTTATGCAGCATGTCCACAAATGGCAAAGGAAGGTTAATTTTAGATTAAGTTGTATTTTAGTGCAATACAAATCTGAAGAGGTGTTGTGAGATTTCAGTGGCACAACTGAGATGAAAAAGTGATATTTTTTGTCTGATCAGTGGGCAAGGGAGTATTATCATATTAAATCCATAGGTTTTCATGAATGGCTGAAGGTACCTTAATTCCTTCATCAGTTTCACAGCCTATTGCAGACAGATTTTAGTGAAATTTTACTCTGCTATTAATTATTAAATGAGACCATATTGCCCCTAATGGACTTGAACCATCACAAAGAATGTTTTAGCTTTGATTTTAACCATGCTAATAATAGTTTCACCCGTCTTGTTGCATGGTACAATTACTCTAATGTTTTACTTTCTGATTACTCTGGAAGCAAAACTTACTCTGGTATCATAATGGTAGGATATATACAGGTCTCAACAGTTATGATCTGTATTCCCTTTCCAAGTGCCATCATATAAAATCTCTTAAATATTTACAATGCACTAGCTGAAAAATTACTATCAGAAAAAAATAGAGGTGTCATATTTCTATGCCTCAGTGATTCAGCAGCTGTTGTAGTGTGTTCACAAACAAAAAATTTAATTTTCAGTCCTGCAAACTAAATTTCATCTCTGAATCGTCAGCTGGGCTCTTGACTCCAAAATAAACATTACCATGCTGTGTTCTTTTCACTACCTCTAAATTTGCTCTGATAGCCCTCTATCTTCTCCATGAAAACATTTTTGAATTTTTTTCAGACTGTGATTAGCAGGGACAAACCTCACCTTGTTTCCAGAACCCCTGTTGAATAAACAGGATTTGCAGTTTAAAAACCTCATAGTTTTTAAAGTCTGGAACTAAGCAAATTGATATTGCAATATCTGAAAGAGAAAATGCAGAACTGCAGTCACCTTGCACATTTCTTTAATACTTAAGTTGGTTTAGCACCAGTTCTAATCCAGAAAAGAAGTGTTTTCATTTTAATATGATTTAGTTTGACTGTGACTGAATATCTTGACAAGAGGTAAAAGGCCCTCTTGCTAGTGATCTGAATTCCTCAGAGTAGCGACACGATCTCCAGATTACATATCCTTACTTGCTCTTTCATATATGTTTTAATAAGCTGTAAGGATTTTTTGGTTTAAATAGACATTTAGGCAATAGATCAGTGTTGTTTCTGGCAAAATTCATGCAAGTCATCTACTTAATCACACCCATTTTCACAAATTTAGCATGTTTAGTAAGACACATTCCTTATATACTAGCTGCAAAGTTTAGATAGGAGCTGGATCAGAAGAAAAAATTCTAATTCTTTTCTCTTCAGAAGCTTCTCTTCCTTTCCACAAAATGGCAAGGAGGATAGGCTCAGAAAGGCAATGACTTTTTTTTTAATTAAAAAAAAGTTTTGAAAGGGTTCTATAGAGTAAGAGTTTGTTACTGCTTGTGAATTTCTCTCCAGTTTTAATTTTTTGAACATACAGTACAAAGATTACAAGGGTCTCGTAGGACTTATGTGGAATTCTCTCTGTGAACAGGCAAATAACTCCTTTTTTCTGAGTTCTGTTACTGTGATTTGCTCCCAGCATTGCAGCACACAGCAGGTGCAAAACTATACCACCTAATATGGTTTTGCATGTTTCCTTAGTTTACACAATGCATCTTCAAGGTTTTCCAAAAACTGTGTGAAGCCAAGTAGTTAAAAATTTCCCCTCTATGGGATTACTGATTGTGGATATAAAACTGCTCCCAAGGTCTTCTGCAAATTGATAGGCCATAGCTGTGCTTTCATTGCAAAGGGTTCAAGCAGCTGTTAGCTCTGCTTTATTACCATGTGATATATCATACTGTTATGGGCGTATGTTTTTATTGTCTCCACCATGCGCAGTGTGGCTGAGACTTTTTCTTGTCAGACAGAGATAGTTCAGACATACTGTTGAAGCTAGTAAGCTTTTTTACATGCCAGAAAATTGGAATCTAATAAATTGGTGTAATTTGCATGAGACAGCAAGACTGATGAGGGATGGCAGAAAAAGCAGCCAACAGGGAAGTACATGAAGATAATTCAAGATTGCAACAAGACACAAAAAGTTGACTTTACAAATGTTCTTTTTATCACCCACCATAGTTACTTTTTTCAGCCAGTTTTGTTATCAATGGCAGCAAGCCAACAACTTTCCCAACAGTTAAGCAGTTGAGCTGAAGTCTCATTGTCCTCACCAGTCAGTGACGAAACAACAGGATTTTGATTGTCAAATCTTCAGTGCTGATAACAAGGGAAGAAGCATAGAGAGCACAGGTGGTATTTGGATTTCACATCTGAGGTTGTTGGTAGTTACACAAGTAATAGTCTAACTTCTAAAATACCACTGCCTTGTTATCCGCAAAATCCCGTTTTATCTTTCTTCCCTTTTATTACATGAAGTTTGTCATTCTTCTTTGCACCTTTAGGAGTTAACATCATGATGTCACTTCTGTATATTTCATCTCTTCAACTGGCAAATTTTGCCTTTTCTATTTGCATAGCAGAACCCGTTGTAAAGTTTTACTTCAACAGCCCTAGGATTGCTTTTCTGAGCTTACCTTTCAGTCTACACACCTCTTTTCATTCAAATACTTCCCTAAAAGTTACTTGCATTCTTACAGGAAGTCAACCAACTACCAGTGAGTAGAAGACACTAAAAAAGCCACTCCACATAATAAAAAGATTTGAATAAGCAAAAGATTGTTTTGGCCATTTTCCTCACAGCATATATGTTTCTTTTTCCTTATTGTCTTACACTTCTCCTCTAAAGAGATAAAAGGTAAGATTAATTCATTTCAGAGATTTATTTCTTTGGATGGAATATTCCAGAGATTGTTACAAAATTAAAGATGCTAATAATCATTACTGACGGGAATGTCATAATACTGAAAATGGAAGTAGAAAAAATCCTGTAGTCAGACAAAAGTAATCTTTTTTTTATCATTATAGTCATATTTTGATAGCTCATGTCACATGCAGCACCTACTTTGAAGAGTCCTCATATTTCCTCCATTATCCCAGCTTTTCACTACAGCTTTTCAAATTTAGATTCATATCTGAACACAAATAGTGAGTGTATACAGCATTCTAGGTGAGTCATGTCTTATGCAATGCTTTATGCTCCACATGGGACGCTCTGGACTGATTTACTGCAGGATAACCATTTTCACTTTGGTGGCTTCTGCTTAACCTGAAGAATAAGCAGAGTTTCATGTCCTTCAGTTGCTTCCAGTAGATGACTTCTCAGCTTTCAGACAAAATTCTCAGCAGTTGATTGATATCCAGAGTTCCGTTCTGTATCATTCAATGCTCATCATATTATGGTAACTGAACCACCCAGTTCTTCATCTGTACCTTGGTATCTTCTACATTGCTAATACCAGCTCTAGTTGTGTCCACTTCAGTGTATTTATCCACTCTAATCTCCTTCCAGTTTGTCTTCCTTCAAGACTGTTTGTTGTCACTCATTCCTTTGCCAACATGCAGTTTTTACACCTTACCTGCAATACAACTTTTATGCCACTGGTTGAAAAAGTGTGAGGTTATGAAAGTCTCCATTTCTAAATTCAGCAGCTGACAAAGCTTCAACATAACTGCAGAAAAGAATGGATAGCTTGTCACAGGTGAAGTCTGGCAAAGAGCCAGAGACTTCTTGCATTGGGTCCAAACCACTGCTGTAATGTGTTCATCACAGGAGTGACTAGTCCTAAACCAAAGAGGCCGCCTTATATAGTAAAGCCATGGAGGTGTTCAAAAGTAACATTGTGCCATGATCAGAAGATTACAGTGAACAACTGGACATCCCAACCATCCACAAGAAAACCTCAGGAACAGTGACTGTTAATTTGACAGTATCTTACAACGGGAGAAGTCACTGGAGGAGAAACATCTGGAGAAGGTGCAAAACTATGGCAATGCTGCAGAAAGGCTTTCAACACTGTCTTCTGTAACCTTCTCACAAAGAAGGGATAGACAGCATACAGTACAGTATGTTGAAAACTGTCTGAACAGCTGAGCTCAGAGGATTGTGATCATAGCAATAAGTCTAGTTGAAAGCCAGTAATTAGCAATGCACCCCAGGGGTCAACACTGGTCCAGATTTATTCAACATCTTCATTAATAATCTGGTTGATGGGACACAGTATACCCTTAAAATTTTGCTGATTACACAAAACTGGGAGGAGTGGCTGATGTGCCAGAGGGTTGTGCTGCTACCAGGAGGGATCTGGACAGTCTGGAGAAATAGACTTACAGGAATCTCATGACGTTCAATAAAGAAAAGTGTGAAGTCCTGCACCTGGAGAGGAACAACCCCAGGGACCAGTATATGCTAGACCACTCATCATTTTCACTGGAAAGCAGCTTGGTGGAAAAGAACCTGGGTGTCCTGGTGGACACCAAACTGAACCAGCAATGGGCCCTTGCTGCAAAGACAGCCAGCTGCATCCTGGGCTGCATTAGGGGATTTACTGAGAGCAGAAGGTGATCCTTCCCCTTGACACTGCTCAGGCCATACCTGGAGTTCTGTGTCCAGGGATGGGCTGCTCACTACAAGAAAGACATGGACATACAGGAGAAAAGTCCAAGGAAGGGATGAAGGGACTGGACCATCTCACGAGAAGAAGAGTAGAGGGGATCTCATCAATGTCTATCAATATATGAAGGGAGAGCATAAAGAGGATGGAGCCAGGCTCTTTTCAGTGGTGGCCAGTGCTAGGACCAGAGTCAATGGATACAAACTGAAACACGGGAGGTTCCCCCTAAATTTCAGGAAACACTTCTTTTCTGTGATGGTGAATGAGCACTGGAACAAGCTGTCCAGAGAAGCTGTGGAGTCCAAACATGGGATTTGTTGCAAGTTTTCAAGAGTCAGTGGAATAAAGGTTTGAATAACCTGGTCTGATTCTTCTGTGAGCAGGAGGTTGGGCTAGAGGCCTCTTGAGATCCCTTTCACCCTGAATTATTCTGTGATTCTATGAGGCTCTCATATATTTATCTTTGAACTTCTCAGAGATAGTATTTTGATTTGATTCTCTAGCTCATGGCTACTTTCCCTGTAATGTAAATTTTTCAAGTGCAAAAATGCACTCATGATTAGTTCATTGTGGAACCAGGAGAGCAATGAACTAAGAGCCCATACATATAATATAGTCGCATACTGTTCCACATTTCTCTTGTGGTTTTCAGATTTTCAAAATGTATCTGATAGTCAGCAACAAACTCAAAATCTGCAAAAAAGAAAAGTGAGATTGCCTTCTTCTTGATTGTTTCATTATCGGCAATAAAAAAAAAATAGTTTAATTAGAATTTTGCTTTCAGTCCGGGAGAGCTGAATGTGTCTCTTACTTAGCACATCAGAACTAATGCAGCTTAGTTATAAAAGAAGATATTTTGCCCGGTTAGTATTCTGTCATCTCAATGGGGGGAATAACTCTGCTAAGTAAGAAAGTGCCATTATTAGATATTTTCGTGTCTTCTTGTCTGACCTTGGTTACATTTTAAGCATACTAGAGATGAGAAATATGTTTCAGCTTGCTCATGTCTCATTGTGATAAGAGGGCTAGATTCTGTTTTAAAAGAGAAGGATAATCTGTTTGCTTGTTACCTGTATATTTTTACCATGGTTGCAGTGAAAAAAAAAAGAAGATATACATACAACTGATACTGCAGCAATGACTGAGGGATGCAGTGCTTCATTTGAGTCACTGCAAACAAGGAAATGTCAACCATCATCAGGAACTTAAATTAATTTTAATGACAATGTAGAGGTGCAGAACAAGATAGAGCAGGGAAACATTATAGGCATTTAGATAAGTTAGAGGGATTCAATCTGTTCAGACCTTGTGAAGTTCTCTCTAAAGTCATTAAAGAACTTAACCATTAAAAATTTGCTGCAAGAATTTCTGTAAGTGAGGAGATCCCTACAGACTGCAGATAGCAAAATTTAAAATCAACAAGATTGAACTCAATACAAGCAATCATGGAGAATGATGGTTAGAAAGAGGAAATCAAATGCACAAACCTAAAAATGATGAGTAACTCAGCTGAAGAGCTGCAGAAAAGAGATTTAGGGGGACAATAAATCAGAAACCAACACAACAAGTTAACATGTCAGAAACTGAGGCATGGTGCAATGTTTTTTCCAGAAGTATAAGTTGTGTTCTGCATTAACAGAAGAAGAAAGGGTAAAATAGAGATTTGTTTTGTCGGTCTACTAAGCACTTAGCTAAGGTAAGCCTTACTGAAATACTGCATAGTTTGACCATTGTGTTTTAAGTAAAATATAGACAAATTGCTCTCAGAGCTCTTTCCAAGAATAATTAAGGGATTAAATAACATGACTTAAGAGGAAGATCTAATAAAACTGGATAAGTTTAGTGAAGAAAAAGAAAACACGACTTTAATAGAAAGTATAAAAACATCATTCTGGTTGTAACAAGTTGCCATAAACAATGAGTAATTGTTCTCTGCATTTGCTATGATTGTGGGAGACAGAAAGAAATAATCTGATTTATTGCAGTAAAGAAAATGGGTTCTTATTTTAAGAAGTTTTTGTCTGGGGATGGGAGACCGATTTTCATGTGGAGATAATAAAAACCCAGATTATGGGAGGGAAACCAAGCTCAGAGAGGAGGCTTAAGGTTTGCTACTAGAGAGCTAGGTCCCAGAAACAACGCTAATTTGTAATCTAAAAGCAGAATCTGTGGAGGTTCTTGGCTGTAAAGCAAAGAAAGTCATAACTCATTCATGCCCTCCCACAGACAGGCCTGTAAAATGTGCAATTAATTATTCATGTGCCTGGCAATACTGATGTTAAACAGAGTGACTGAGAAAGAAATGACAGGCTGTGTAAAACACGGAGTAGTCTGATATCAAGCAGAATGCATATCAAAAAATGAATGGACAGCGAATGGAACTGCAGAGTGTAAGATGGTACCTCCCTTCTGACAGAAAATGGAAATATTTTAATATCATTAGTACTCTTTTCTGCACTGTAATTATATTCTCACTTTGTTCCATTTGCTGTTTGCATCAGGGACACCCCTGTGCCTGCCTATGAATGCCGCTAGGGATGAAATGTTACTATCAGGGATGTTTGTATGACAAAAGTTGTCTGAGTTTATTGAGAAAAGAAAGGCTCTAGGAGCAGGGGAGGAAGAGACATGCTCTCTATCTACCCAAGCTATCTGGGTTTGGCAGTAACAGAACAGCAGGTATTGGAAAAGATAATTAAGGCATGACGTTTACAATATTGTGAAATAATCTATAAGGATGGATAATTGTATTAGAAAAATACCTCTGATGCGCAGTGGGGTGCATCTCTATCTCTGAAGAGTCTTCAGAAGCGTGAAATACGATGGGTAAGTACATCTAATAAATACTAACCAGCTCAAACTTTTATTTGTCTGAGGAAGATTGACTTCCTTGGGAGTCAGGTATGCAGATCTCATGTGTAGAATGCATTTAGTTATTGCTTAAAGAATTGGCAAAGCTTATGAAATCTTGCCTCTGATATGATCAGAAGAAATTAAAGAATTAAAGCTGGTCTATGTCTATAGGTGTGTGTATGCACATGACTATGTTTTCTTTGATCAGTAGATGCAGTAAGGATTAATGTAAAAAGCAGGGAATGAGCGTATAATTTAACATCTCTTTAAAAAGTGCAAGTTACTAATTTAATGAAAATTACATTGATGTTTATCTTCATGCATTGCAGAACGTTGTGCCTCCATCAACCAAATAATTTTATCAGTCAATTCATGAAATAATTTATGCTGCTAAAGGAAATAATGTGTTTAAGATAAGGTGGTGTTTTTTTCCTCATTGTGCTCTTAAAACAGTTATATCCATGCATTTGTTCAGAGGAAAATAGTTAATGGACCATTTCTTAATTAATAGGGTGAAAAAAGCTAAGAAGGAGGGTTTATTATCCTGTGAAGATGAACCCTTGCGATCTCAGTGGCAGTTAACAACAGGCCAGTGTGTCTGTAGGTCCCAAGGCCTATCTGTCAGTGTCAATATGCTTGATTGCCCGTGCATCCAGAATGGATGACCAGTAAATCTGAGGTCGGTGTGAGTAATCTCTTTCCTGAAGCGTTAGTTTCTGGACTCACAGTTAAGCCGAGGAGCAGAATGATTCTTCAGTTTCATTACATTCTTTTCCATATGCTTTAACCTAGATTCAGGTAACTGGTGGCAGGCTGTACATAAGCAGAGGGAATAAGCCAGACAGCATTTGTCTTAATTCATGCTAATTCTTTCTCATGCTAATTCTTTGATGCCTCGAGTGGCTCCAGAGTGTCTGCAAGGTGATGTGGACTATTTATGAATATTTGAAGAAGGTTTCTTGCTCCTTGTAATTGTGCTGATGCTAAATAGCTGAGACAAGCAGATTAGTTTGCTGTATCATCACTGTGCTATCCACTTTCTTGCAAAGTCCATCAGTATTACACAGGGTCTGTTGAACACTGACAGTGTTTAGGATTGTTTCAGACATGAAACATAGTCCTTCCCATTAGAAATTGAAATTCCAGAGTGTAGGAATAGTTGTACTTTCGGAAGAATTTGTAACAGGAAAGCTAGAAACTTGTTCTCACTTTGGAAGCTTGCAAAGTGCCTTCTCAAGCAGGTTAGATGTTGTTTCTTTCCCCTTCTGCAATCCAGAGGGGGTTGCAGAGAGAGCTGTTATCTCTCTCTCTCTGCTATACAAGAGAGAGATAGCCCTAACAGACACGTACAGAGGCCTTGGGAAGGGGGGGGAGAAACAGAGAGGATACTAAAGACTTGGAGAGGGTGGGAACTTACCTTTTCTACCTGGGGCCCGGTGCTTCAAGAGCACTGTGAGGTATTTGTAAGTTTCTTGTGTTCTGGACTTCTAAATAAAATTTTGAATTTTTTCCACTGCCTTGCCATTTCTGGGCATACCTGCATATCTTACTTTATATAGAGGAAACTGGTGTGCAAGATGCAATCTCACCGTGAAACTCCAAAGTAAAAATTATCACAATTTTTAGTTATTCATATCTATAGTTTTTATTGACGCTTTACTTGAGAGCAGTATGGATCAATATAATGAAAGAAGGAAAAAGCTTAAGAGAACTGTGTAATTCCATTTATCTAAATTTTTAGAAATTGCTTCTTTACCACAGCAGGTGAGTGTCCTCTGCATTGAAAACAAGGTGTAGAGGAAGCTTAGGGCTGATTAATCTGACTGTGGTATTTTCATCTACTGTTGAAATAAATTAGTGAAGTAGATGAGATGAGTAGTTGATGAAATCGTGGTGGGGTTTTTCTTCTGAAATAAATATTTAACATAACTCAAGTGAACCACGTCTAAGGAGACATCTACAGTTGAGTTGCATTACATCCTTGATGGCTTCTTTGATGCCCAAATGCTTGCTCCAGCTGGGTGCAAGAAGAGTTGTCCTGGCTATAACACAAACCTTTAAGGAAGCAGATAAGGGGGAAAATTGGGAGTTAGGCTGGCTTTTTAATAATAATTACATAGCAGAATTTGCTAAATTTAATTATATGTGTTTAACCACTTTGAAAGTGTGTTATAGGGGTACTAGATATGAAACCCAGAATACCCAGTCTCTGATATGGCAGAATAGAGAGTGAAGGACATTTATCCTAGATTGTGATTGACACTTGCAAAATTGGTTTCCTCTCTTCAAGAGAAGCTTAGTCTCACTAGCTCTAAAGTTAGGTGAAGTTAGTCTGGCTCAGGGAGTGTTAAGAGATTATTGCTAATTTGTAAGACTTGTGTGACTTTAAAGATTAAATTCAAGTTAGATAAGGCAGATACAGAATCATAGAATCATAGAATATGCTGAGTTGGAAGGGACCCAACAGGGCCATCAAGTCCAACTCCTAACCCCGCACAGGACACCCTGAGAGTCACACCACGTGCCTGAGAGCATTGTCCAAATGCTTCTTGAACTCTGTCAGGCTTGGTGCTGTGACCACTTCC
>JAWMRA010000001.1:36362928-36405028 GCA_035584735.1 Pseudotriccus pelzelni | reverse complement strand
CCTGAGAGCATTGTCCAAATGCTTCTTGAACTCTGTCAGGCTTGGTGCTGTGACCACTTCCCTGGGGAGCCTGTTCCGGTGTCTAACCACCCTCTGGGTGAAGAACCTTTTTTCTAATATCATGAAGCAGAAAAGGTGAGAAATGGCAGCATTTGGCCAGGCTGAGGGGGAAAGAAAACCTCCACTGAGTGGGAAAAAGATACATCTGCTAGCTCAGATCAGTGCTCCAGCTGCAGCCCTCTGTGACTTGAGGACACAACAGCCAGCACCAAGAAGGCTTTTTCTCTCCTCTTTCTTAATGCGGCTTCTTTCTGGAAACATACTGTATCAGACATATCTTGCTTCAATATAAACAGCACATTTTTTCACATAATACAGCATGTGACAAATATCAGTCTCCATATGGTTGTTTTTTTCCTGTGAAAGAAAACAGCAACACAGTTTTGCATAGTTCTTCTCTTTCCCATTTCACAGACCACAGTCACAGTTTCAGCCTCAGAGTGTCTTAGATTAATAGCATGTGCTCTTGTATTGCGGCAAGAGACCCTGCTTACATAGGGACTGTTTGTTCTTCTCAAGTCTCTCTGGAGGTTATTGGGATTTTTGTCAATGTACCTTGTAGACTAGAAAAGAATTTTTAGAAAAGATTATGGCCAGGGCCCGAACAGTGATCAGTGCACATGCATGGGTTCTAGGCTTGTATAGGAACACAGAGCTGGGGTCATCAAATCAAATCCCATCCTTTGTAACTGAGCTCAACCATGTAACTTGTGTTAAACACACAAGATGACACAACACCTCTTTGGTACACAGTATTCCTCTGCCACACTGCAAAAATCCTTTAGTAGACCAACTGTCCAGAAAAAAATGCATTATGTTCAGGATGATTCACCAGAGCAGGAGCAGTTTCTCAGTGTACATCTAACACAGATCAGTAAGTGTTTTCACCATTGTCCATGGGATTTTGGCAGCTACAGCCTCAGTAATATTTACTCCTTGAGATGATGATGAGAAAAATCTCTTGCACAACATAACTTGGTTTATCACAAATATGACTAAACTGAAGTCCATCCTGTCAAATTATAATTATAACTGAAGCTGTATGGAAGGTGAGAAGTTGTTTTTTTTTGATGACTTGCTAATTAACTAAGCTGACTGATATGTACCACAGAGAATAAGTGTCTGACTGGCTGTTTATTCTTGACAAACAGAAATGCTTCTCACTCTTGTGTTTTTTTTTTTTTTTTTTTTTTTTTTTAATTTTTCTTTTCATAGCTTTTAATGGAAATGAGTTTTATAGCCAGAACAACAGCTAAACAATGCAGATAGTGAATAAAAGTTGGTGTAATGTCTTCACCATGCTGTAATGACTCACGCAGGTTTTAATGATGAGTGAGACACGACTCAAGGTCCCAGGGTTCATGTATTTCTTGTTCTGTTTCTCAGACTGTCAGTGAGAGTGTGACCATGTACTGCAGTCACCACTGCTCATTACACTGACTGTCATTGCTTCTCATTATACCATACAATGGGCCTTGGTGTAATCTCATTGTGTCCCACACACAGCTACTAGAGGCTTTCTTTTTAGCATCATTGACTGTTTTGGGTCATCCTACAGTTTTCTGAAGTTGGCTGATCTCATCTGTGGCACGGAACATGGAGCTTGGTAAAGTACACACCAGAGTTAAGACAAAACACTGAAGGATTCAGTTTGAAATTAATTTCTTCAAACTAGCATGTGGTCACGTGGATATGTTAGCTATGTGTCTAAGCCCTGATTATAGTTTGGAGAGATCTAAGGCTCCTTTCATCTGACTGCACTTCAGTGCATACTGTTATGTGACATCCTTGAGGCTGCCCAAAACCTCTGCTCATGGCTGGCAGATGTGACAACGGTCATAGAGCAAAACTCTGCCCCTTTGGAGCGGCACTTCTGAATAGCAACCCTATACCACCTCAAACAACACTAGGTACATCTGCTTAGGCAGGTAAATTGAATCCCTATTCATTACAGTTGAGGGAGCCTGGACAGAACAATTCACTTAATCTTAAAGCAGGCACTTAGAGGTTCATTATTTGGTAGACTCTATTGACGGCATTGACCAGGACTTCAGGTTTTGGAAGACAACTCACGGCCTTCGAGTATCTAAGGTATCCTGGCTTTCTACCAGCTGCAAGTCTAGAACAACACAGCTTTTCCACAGGTTCTGTGTTGCATTAGCCAATCCCAGGCAGGTGCCTTAAATACCACAGGGCATCTGCAACAGCAGTAGAGCTTCATTTTTGTACAATAAACATTCGTCACAGAAGCCCAAATGCAGTAAAGGAAGCTTACTTTGTGTGCAGGGATGCACAGAAGTGTCTAAGATTAAAACACAGTCTGTAATTTTTCTCACCCAAATGTGGTGGGTTGGCCCTGGCTGGACACCAGGTGCCCACCAAAGCTGCTCTGTCACTGCCCTCTTCAACTGGCAGGGGAGAGAAAATAGAACAAAAGGCTTATGAGTTGAGATAAGGGTAAGGAAAGATCACTCACCCACTATTGTCATAGACAATACAGACTTGACTAATGGAAATTAGTTTAATTTATTGCCAATCAAATCAGAGCAGAATAATGATAAATAAAACCAAATCTTAAAAACACTTTCCCCCACCCCTCCCTCCTTCCTGGGCTCAACTTCACTCCCCATTTCTCTACTTCCTTCCTGACAGCGATGCAGGGAGATGGAGAATGGGGGCTGTGGTCAGTTCACTACACTGTTTCTGCTGCTCCCTCCTCAGGAGGAGGACTCTTCATACTCTTCCCCTCTCTGACATGTGGTCCCTACCAGGGGAGACCATCCTCCACTAGCTTCTCCAATGTGAGTCCTTCCCATGGGCTGCAGTTCTTCATGAACTGTTCCAGTATGGGTCCCTTCCACAGGGGGCAGTCCTTTAGGAACAGCCTGCTCCATATGCCCCCCATGGGATCACAAGTCCTGCCAGCAAACCTGCACCACCATGAGTTTCCTCTCTCCATCCAGCTGCAGGTCCTGCTGGGAGACTGCTTGTCTAGACTGGCATTATAAAAATCCACACTGTTGCAGAGATTTTAAAGGCATTTAGCACTCAGGATTTAAAACAGCAGGAGCTGCTGCAAACTCGTAAGACTCAGAGCTATGAGATGATCCCACTTTTTAAATTTTTATTATCTAAGAGGAATGCTAGTTCCTCTGCTGGCATAAACCATTGCAGCTTAACTGACTTATATACAGCTGGCAATTTGCCCAATATTTTTGGTTTATAGTTTTTAGGATTAGAGTATTCGTGTCTCAGTTCTAGACAACTTGAATAAACAGAAATTAAGGAATAACCTTAAAATCTCTACTGATTTTTGTAGGAGCTGGAGCAAGAGCTAACCTCTTGGACTTGACAAGATCAATTATGAAATGAAATTAAGGTGAGACTGAAATAAAAATGTCCAAATTAAAGCCCTTTTCTATTCTGTGTCTCTCTTCCAGGCTAAATTCATTTAACTGATGAATTTGTTGAGAAAATGAAACCTGTTAGTGGAGTGGGGCAGTCTCTCACTGAGATCACTAGTATAACTATGCACCAAATGGTATGTAACCAAATGGTGTGCTCTGGAGTCCATTAAGGGAAGCTTCTCAGTCCCAGGATTTAATTAGTTACGAGATCATTAAATAAATGCACTTCATAGAAATGTTCTGTGTTGAATGATGCACAATCAGCTGGGAGTAGGATGCATACAAATTGATATATTCTGTGTCTTAGGCTGCACAGGAGAAAATTAGTAAATTATTAATGATAAAGTTTAAAACAGAGGTTGATCTGAGCTTTGGAAAAAAAATTTAGCTAGTCCAGAACTTTTCTAAACTTGAGGTATACTAAGGCACAGATGTTTCCTATTATCTCATTAAACTGTATCACAGAATCACAGAATATGCCAAGTTGGAAGGGACCCACAAGAATCATCGAGTCCAACTCCCGGCCCTGCACAGGACCATCCCCAAGAATCACACCATGTGCCTGAGAGTATCATCCAAATGTGTCTTGAACTCTGTCAGACTTCGTGCTGTGACCACTTCCCTGAGGAACCTGTCCCAGCACCCAACCACCCTCTGGTTGAAGAATCTTTTTCTAATATGAAGTGTATCTGTTGCCTCTTTTTGAACCTGCAGGTCTACAGAAAATTGTATTAAAGAGTTTTCATAACTGAAAAGTGAACAGCTTTTTCATAAGCTGTTTTTCAAATTAAATATAAAAGAAATTGGCCTGATTTATAAAAGAGCTGAATTCAATAAGAGTTTTTTCCCATAGGTTGCTTTTAATCAGGCCTCAAGTTATGAGTAATACTGCACGGCTGATTCTTCTATAATTCCATCAAAGTCACTGTCAACTTACGCAAGTGCAGCTCAGACTGTCAGATGTTTCGAAAATTATTCATAAACAGTGGGTCTTTTATTCATATGCATGTCCATTTCCTTTTTATAGCATAAGTTCTGGATTTGCTCCTTTGCATTTTTAGGAAAAAAGAGTTCAGGGAAAAAAGGCTCTGTATAATTTCTGGTGTGAAAGCCACCAGGCCTTGCCAACTCAAGCTCATTATTTAACATGTCCTTTCTGCATTCTAGCCTACATTCTTATCTCTTTGGTGAAGTTCACATGGATTGTGAGTAAGCTTTTTTTTCCCCAACAAAAATCTAAGAAGTTACTGAATACTTCATCCTTCTCTGTATCAACTATTATATGATTTGCAAGAAATATTGGGTCTTAATAGACCTATGCTCTTCTTTTTTTCACGCTTCAAACTTATTTGTAGGAGACTTTTCTTATTGCTTTTATAGGATCTACTAAGTGAAATTGACTTTTTTTCCAGTTTTGTTTTTTACTCATATAAGCTTACGTCATTCTTTATGCATTGTTATAGTAGTGCTCTGTAGACTCACTTGGTATAATTCTCTACTGAAATTCTAATCTTTAAAGACCTCTAGTGCAATCATAACAGTCTCTATATTTCCTTCTTCAGTAGGATGTTTTGCTGTGGTACGTCTATCTCAGTAACTTCCAGATCATCTGCTCTCATAGATCTCTTGGATGATCCCAGAGAATTGGACCTCTTAGGTCCCTGAGTTTGTCACAGACTGAAGCTGTTTGTTCGTTGCATAAAAACATGACAGCAGCAGAAGAATCACAAAATCATTCTGGTTGGAGGAGACCTCAGAGATCACTAGTCCACACCCTACCTAATGCAGGGTCAACTAGGAGATCAGAGCAAGTTATTTCAGTTACCCAGGGTTTTGTCCAGCTAGATCTTGAACAACCTGCAAGGATAAAAATTCCACAGCCTTTATGGACCACCTTTTCCAGTGTCTGTCTGCCCAGATGTTGAAAAAGTTCTTATATCCAATTGGAGCCTTTCTGCTTAACAGCTTAGGACCATTGCTATTTGTCCTCATGCCATATACAACTGTCAAGAGCTTGGCTCTGTCTTCTTGAAAACCAACTTAAAGGTACTGTCAGGCTGCTGTAAGGTACCTCTGAAGTTGTTTTTTCTCCATCCTGAACAAGTCCAGCTTCTGCAGCCTCTCCTCACAGGTAAAGTGCCCTGTCTACTCCTATCTCATAAGACTCCTCCTGGAGCACTGCATCCAGTTTTGGGGTCCCCAGCACAGGAAGGACATTGACCTGTTTGAGTGAGCCCAGAGGAGGGCCACCAAGATGAATAGAAAAGTGGAGCACCTCTCCTATGAGGAATGACTAAAAGAATGGGGATTGTTCAGCCTGGAGAAGAGAAGGTTTCGAGGTGACCTAATCATGGCCTTCCAATACTAAAGGGAGACTACAAGAAAGATGGAGAGATACCTTTCACAAGGGCATGTAGTGACATGACAAGGGGTAATGGTTTAAAACTGAAAGCGGGGAGATTGAAATTGGATAGTAGGAAGAAATTTGTCACTGTGAGAGCAGAAAGGCACTGGCACAGGTTGCCCAGAGAATCTGTGGATGCCCCATCCCTGGAAGTGTTCAAGGCCAGGTTTTATGGGGCTTTAGACAACCTGGTCTAATGGAAGGTGTACCTGCCCATGACAGGGGGGTTGGAAACTAGGTGATCTTTAAGGTCCTTTTCAACCCAGGCCATTCTGTGGTTCTATGATTCTAGTATCTACTCATGGAGATGCCCTATGTCCTATCATGGATGTGATCCTGTTGACCTACATTTCTGTTTTGATACTGACAGCTTCCCTGAGCAACTCCTCAGTGCTGTCTCCCATGAAATCCCACCTCCAACCTTTCTGAACAGACCGCTTACCTGAAGTCCAGGCTGTATACACTGCTCCTTGCCTTTTTCAGTCTCCTCAAGCCCTTGAAGACCACTATTTCATTGCCACTACAGAGAGGACTGTCACCAGTTCCTCCTTGACAGTGAATAACAGATCCAGATGTTCATCAACTTGGTTGACTCTTAGAGATATGGAATCCTGCAGCAATCTTCAGGATTGCTTGCATCCATTGTATTTCTTTTCCAGCCAATGTAAAGCAGATTAAAGATACCATTAAAAAACCCCTGACAACAAAAACCAAAACAAAAAACCAAACCCCAAAAAACCCTCGGTGATCCAGAGACTTCTTCAGCTGATTTCATAGTTCTTCTGTGGTTGTAATGATACTGACACAATCCAAATTCCTCTCTCATGTTTACTGATAGGCATCACTAAAAGGCTTCAACAACTTACTATGAAGTATACTACAGTTTATGTTCTCTTTATTTGTAAGCATTGTTTGCCTACATATGTAAAAATAATGTTTACAGATTCTAGCTCACCTAAATGTCATATTATTTTGTTACCCTTAAATAACAGTATGCATTTACCTCTTGTCCAATTGCTATAATTGGAAAATAAATTACTGTTTGAAAGACACAGTGTATTGCTCAGTTACTTGGGGAAATTTAAGCAAATATTTGTATTAAGAAAAACAAGTAACAGCCTCATAGAACTATACATTTTTCATTTGTTAAATAATTGAACCACATTTTAGTGGTTAAAAATGCATTTAGTGATAGCACAGATTAGAACCTGGGTTACTTACAGATCAGACTCTCTGAACATTCCTCTTTTTGTTTCCTTGTTCTCAGTGGATAACAGCAATGCCATTTTTGACAGGGTAACATATGGGCAATCTGTAGAGTTCCTGGAAGGAGACAACCAGACAGATGACTAAGTATGGGTTTTCCCAGCTGCTTGTATTTGAAACTGTGAAAAGGACAGCACCAGACAGTCCCATTTGCCTGTGTGAATGTACAAGTGCCATGAGCCAACGCAGCTAAATCAGAATGCTCACACACAGAGACAGCTGTACTTCGTTAGTGACTTGTCCTCTATAAATACCCGAGGTTGCATCTGAAGTTCATCTTTGCATCTGAAGTTCATCTTATCACAAGCAGTCTTTTGCTTGATGAGAGTCAAAGTCATTATGCAATCACAAGATCATGGATTAACTCAGGTTGGAAGGGGGCTCAGGAAGAGTGTTTTGTGCAGTCAGTGGCATCAGTGAAAAATATATTTTAAAGCAGCAAACAAACCCATCACTAAACAATGCAGACAGGCTTGGGTGAAGGCAGAGGGTAAGTGGATGACTCCTTGCCATGTGAACAGGAAAGTTCTGACACCAGGAAGAACTAGGGCACATGAATACTTTCTTTTTCCCAGTAAAATGTCCCTGGGTTGTCCCTTTCTATATTTCACACTGAAATTCATTCTAGAGCTTAGGTCTTTAGAGCAATATAAAGGATATTTCCTGTACTTGTCAAAATCTTGACACCTCTGTAGACACAAGAGCAACAGTGACCAAAATTAATGCAGATTTATGTAGAAGATTTTTGAGTTGAAATTATTTCCTCTTCCCTTACATCTGATGGTAATAACTACCACAGGATAACATCAAGAGTCTGTTTACAATTCCAGATACTCTTTAAGTGAAACCTTGCGGGGGGGAGGAGGAGTAAAGATTGTGATCAGCATTGTGAGGGCACAGGGAATACCTCATGGGCTAGAGGAAGCATTTTGGGAGAACATGAACCAGGCAGTCAAGATTACTGGAGGAGTCCTGGTGCTCACCAGCTGCTCAGTGGTCACCTTCAGTTCTTTTCCATGGAGGATGCTCTTGTACCAAGGTGTAGGGTTCTTTAAGGAGTCCTCCTGGCTGCGGAATCAGCCCCAGTCAGGGCACATGGCTTTTGCAAACACTGCTGCCTTTTCTGCTGTCACTGAAAGGGATGTTTCTTTGACCAGGCATTCTCTAACAAAGCAGACAGCAACACGCAGCACTGAACAACAAACACCAAAACAATGAACTCTGCAGACCTCATCTGTTGGAATTGCCTCAGGTGGGAAAGTCCTAAGAAACTACACTGATGAGCATAGAGTAAAAATTTGTCAAGAACAGGAAAAAATGAAATAGAACTTGTGTTTCTCCGTGGGTTTTTTTTTTCATAGTAATTGTGTACTGAAAATTAAAAGAAATAAAAAATTATTTTGCTGATTTATTTCAAAATTCCAGTGTATCTGCTAGGGCATTTTTGTTGTCCTGAACAGAAGTGGTATGAAAATATACTATTTCATTAGCTTTTTAAGTTCTATTTGATAATTAAACTGACAACAACTGAAATGATGCTACATTAAATCTTGCCTGGTTAAAACATTGTTATGTACCTTTTCTGTGACCCGTGTCAACTTAGAGCTAACACACCTAAAAACTCAGCCTCCAGTTTAATCCATCTCAACACTGTACCTCAGGAACTGGCTGTCTTATATTCCCTGAATGCTGAAACCATGAAGGGAGGAAGTAGGGACCTCAGTGTGGAGTCTCTGGCCTTCTCCCTCGAAGCCAAAAAGAAATACCGTAGTACAACTGGGTTTATGATACATGGGAAATGGACCCAAAACGTAGATACGTTGCCTGTCTTTATGGTATCACATGCTCAAAATCTCTGATAATAAAACATTGTCTGAGGAACTGAAAAGAAGGTATCCAGGTCTAAGTCTCTGGGCTTGCCGCACAAGCTTATTGAAGAGGCTTTACATCCAAAAGATGTAAGACTCCAAAGTTCTCCCGATGTATTTATTGCAGGGACCTTAGGTTCTTTTATACCCTGAGGCTGCACACAGGGAAAATGCAACAACATTTTTCAGGAGGTCAAAATGACACATTTTTACTGGCAAACTCTGGAAAATAAGGGAGCTTGGCAGAAGTTTAATGCAAGCATTCAATCAACATAAAGCATTTCACAAAGCATTGACTTAGTAAATTCTAACCCATCTAGGTTTGAGTTACCCAAATATCAAGAAAAGGAAATTAGGAGGAGAACAGGAAGGAGAGAGAGAGAGAATAGCTACTGCCTTAGATTCAGTGTAGAACCAACTACCACAAATTCAACAACAGGACTGCGCATATGGGGGACCTCATAGTCTTGGTTTTATTTGCTCTGGACTCCTGTGGCCACTTCCCCCCAACTGGGGCTTTGGGTGTGCAAGCCATTTGGGACTGGGTTAGGGGCACCAGGCAGTGTGGCTTGGGGTTTCAGAGGTGCCTACGGCTAATAGCCATTTGGGATCTGTGTTAGGGGCTCTGGGGGGTGTGGTGTGGAGCCCTGCTTTGGGTGTGCCAGTGACTGACGGCTGGCCCAGTGGCTCTCAGGGAGGCAGGATGTGTGGGCCAGAGCATCATTTCACCATAGCAGAACCTGATCTGCCTCCTCCCCCCCCATAGTTGTTTTGAGCCATTCGTAATTTCTTTCAGTCTCTCACACCAGGTATTTTCACTTTGGAAAAGTGAAAGAGACCCAATGAAACTGGAACAGAGATATGGCATACATGGAAAAGTGTAGTGTACGTTTCTAAATGAATAGATATAGCTTTACAATGTGTAGGTATTAACTCCAGGACTAAATAGGATTTTAGTCGTGTTTGGCCTTTCTATGATCAAAATAACTAGTTCTCCTAAAGTGTGAGATGCTTGTATATTACTAGTAAAACTATTACATGTTCCAGAAGAGTAGCTAAAAACAGTTATTATCTTGTCAGAAATAAGGGCTTCAGAGAAATGAGTGCTAGTATATATTGATTCTGATGAAAAGTATCTAAAATCCACCATGCAATTGCTACAACAACAGGCAGTTCGGAAGCGAGGCATCATCAGCCTATGACTCATCTGTGTCCTTTGGGAGGTCAGAGAGTGTGGGGCATAACTGTCTGTGGGTTTCGTTTCTTCTTCGCAGGAAGGGAGCCACAGGGCATGGTCAGCTGATGCAAAAACACAAATAGTCTCCCAGACTTCATTAACAATTACATACTACAGAGAGACAATGTCAGCACAGATGAAAACCCACTGAAACCTGGAAGAGGCAGATCGTCAAAGCTGGCACACGAATGTTCTCATGGCTTTCTGCTTCAGCTTGATTTGCTATATTTCGATAGTTTTACAGCACTTTCAAAACGGAACATGCCAATGAATACATGGACTGTGAAGCAGATTTTATGGCTCTGTTTATATGCTAGTGTAGGACAAATATGCCAAGAAAATAAAAAGATGATGATGAACATTTACCATTTGTCTAAAAGTGTGTATGTAGCCAAAGTGCAGCCTAATGTAACTTGCGAATAGGACATATTTTCCACATTTCTTTGGTTACTGTGAGAACATGATTGATGCCACCAACCTGGTCACCAAACACTCTTCAAAATCTTTCAGCTTCAAAGAACAATTCTATTAATGACTTTCTCAGTGTCACTTCACTGAATTCAGTGACTTTATCTGGAATCTCCCATTTGAACATGACATATTTTGTATTCTCTAAGTCTTTCACACAATACCACCCAGCAATGGGAAGACCACAAATCAAGCATGAGTGGCTATCTCTTTTTTCTTCTTCAGATCACTACCTGAAATGCAGGAGACTTACATGAACTATAAGCTCAGGAAATAACTTTGTGTGATTTATTTTATAGCATTTATTACAATTAACATCTATGACCTCCTAGTGATAAAGCCACCAGGACTGAATATCCAACAGTTTTGCTAGGATTATATTGTCATGATTTCTTCATGATTAATAGAATAAAAATGTTGAACATGCTGGAAACCAGCTGGATTTATGTAATCTGTAAAAGAACAGAATGTCTTCTACAAAGCCAAGCCATGGACATTTAGAATTGTGTACTAAGACATATGGTAATAAACAATATAATTATCAAACATACCCTATTAATAATGTGGCAACACATGTGATGGCAAGGAGGGGGACCTATAGAGTTTTTGAGAATAAGGTTGCTGCTTAAAATTCAAAAAGACCTTCAATGTATTTTTACCATGGCATATTCTTCCTCAGCCTACACAAAAAAATAAAATCTCATGCACACAAAAAATATTCATTTTTGAGAAAAAATATTTGTTAAGAATGTCATGTAAAGACAGAACAACAGAAAATTTCTTTGTGTTTATATTCTAGATAATCCAGGAACTACAAACACTCAAAGGCGGTGTATTTGAGAAAAATCATTGTTTTGTAGTTTTGCATATGGTGCATTAGCAGATGATGGAAGCCCACAAGTACAAAAGTAGCGAAAGATTGGAATGTGTTCCAAATACAAAACATGATAAAGTGCTATATTGTAGGGGGAGGTTGAGCAGAGTAAGTCCAATATATTTCATAATTGTTCAGTGTTCAGTTTATCTCTGGAAAACAACTACAAATACTTTTTGTATCTAGACAATTAGTGACAAGAGGAATTTAGCCAGGGCATGGAAAAATTTTTAGGATGAAGACAAGTAAAAAGAAATTCTAATAAAATGTAGTAGACAAGTTTCATAGACTGCTAATGATCCGGCTTAGAAACAAGACCTTTTCTGATCACAGACATATAGAATTGGTCACACTTAGTTCTGTGGGGAGTGACAGATTTATTCTCCCTCTAAGAGTCATATGTATATATTCAACAGGTGTGTGTTTTTTCATTGGTTTTGATCTGTGTATAAGACTGCTCAGAGTACGGAACAGTGAAAAAAATTCCCTGCTGTTATTGATCTATGACCATATTAAAAACAGTGCAGAATTCCTTCTTGGAGCTGAGTCATTCTATACACACATACCTGTGATATGAGAGAGGAATAGAACAGCTGGGTTAGGAAGCAGGATATCTGGGGCAATGACCTGGGGACAAACCTCTGTAAAGAGAACCTGCATGTTATAAGGGTGATAGAGTCCTGTACCCAGGAAGTCTCAGGAATAAATATGACTTTCAGCCCTAGTGTTCTGAGTGTATCCTCTGACAAAAAAACCCACAAAATTTTACTTGAGTCAGTGTAAGGAAGACACCATTAGAAACATCTTTATGAACTTGTAGTGCATTCTTAGCATGAAGATTCCTTCAGGGATATACAAACTTCCTGAGCAAGTAGAAAATACATATAGTCTGAGAAAATGCAGCAACTACTTTTTTTTTTTTTTCCAAAAAATGATGGTCCTGTTATGATATGATTACTGTTTCCCTAGCTTTTCTCTCTCCTGTTTGTTCGTTTTTTTTTTTTTAAATTCTATTTCATTTCTGATGATATCTGAAGTGACCAGAATCATCATCCAAATTTTCACGAGACTAAATGTTAAGGTTGTTTGTAATATTACCCAAATCTTGATGTAGAGGTGTAGGAGCCAAGCTCTGTGTGAAATTCTGCCCAGACTGATATGTCATGAGACGAAAAAGCATGAGAGAAACAGAAAGTCTAGTACATCACATTCCTCAGAAGAAGGATGGAGACAATTAAAGATTGACCAATTTTATACTACACTAGTAGCTCTCAGGATGACTAACTGCACTGTAATATCTTTTGTACTCCCTCCTGGCTGTTTTCTTGCCCTGTGCTTATCTTGCAAACTTCTGGTCTGTTGAGGCAGGACTCATCCAAGTGTCTGCATTGCAGACATTCACATCTGAGTTAGTCACCTCAATTCCCCTCTACAGTCATGATTCATCTTATTCTGATTTGATGGCTCTGAGATAGGTCACACGAATCATTCTGTGGAAATGCCGGTGAACACCTCTCTATTGCCAAGCTGAGATGTGTCTCTGGCTGGGTGAGATTTCTGCTAAACAGGCTCCTTGATGTTGTACAGAGTTAGATCCAGAATCAAGATCCCATCCCATAGCTATTAGTTAGTCAGTATTAGACATTAATTATAAGGTTATACAACATTCCTTCCACATACAGACAGTATTGGGTCATGCCTATGGTCGCTAAGGTTTTTGCTGACCATAGACAGCAAAACTCTTTGCTTATAACTACAAAGGTGTTAAGGAGAGATTCCAGACCTCCTTATTCTTTGACCAGTTCATTCTCCACTGGACTGTGTTCTCTCTTCCTAAGAGGACCCCATTCCAGTTTAAATTTCTTATGGCCACATTACTACTGCAAGCCAGCAGTCTCCCTTCAAGCTTAAATCTGAAAATACTATGCAGTCTGTATGAAAACCATACGATTGCAGTCTGACAAGATAATAAACAAACACATGTTTGTGTGTGTGTGGATTTATTACATGCTCAGCCTTATAATGTGAACCTTGCAGGTTGATGGAGGTGATTCTGCCCTTCTAATCTGCTCTCCTGGTGAGGCCACACCTGGAATGCTGTGGTACACAAAAGACATGGACCTGTTGGAGCAAGTCCAGAGAAGAGTCATGAAAATAATCAGAGGGCTCTACCCCTTCTTCTACGAAGACAGACTGAGAGACCTGGGGTTGTTCAGCTTGGAGAAGAAAGAGCTGCGGGGAGACACTATCAGCCTTCCAGTACCTAAAAGAGGCTACAAGAAAGCTGGAGAGGGACTTTTTACGAGGGCATATGGTGATAGGACAAGATGGAACGGCCTCAAGCTGAAAGAGGGTAGGTTTAAACAAGATACAAGGAAAAAGAATTTTACTGTGAGAGTGTTGAGGCACTGGAACAGGTTGCCCAGAGAAGTTATGGATGCCCCATCCCTGGAAGCGTTCAAGGCCAGGTTGGACAGGGCTTTGAGCAACTTGATCTAGTGGAAGGTGTTGTCCCTGCTCATGACAGGGAGGTTGGAAACTAGATAGCCATTAAACTATTATATGAGTCTATGAACATGAAAATTTCTGTCCCTGTTGAATGAAGAAACAATTTTCAGGCTGTATGATTCTTTCTGTGGTAATTTGTCTCTCTTTTTTTTTTTTCTTGTTGTCATATCCAGTGAGAAAGAGCTAAAAAAATTATTAGAAATAGATTTCCTGAGAACTAGGGTAACAAAATTATTATGTTATTTTACTAATATGAGGAGATAACAGGAGTCTTTCAGCAGAAGATGATAGATGTGCAATTAGGAAGGAAAGTGCCTAATTTCCACATTACATCAAATTTTCATGTTATTTTTCTTCCTTTAATTTAAGGAACTGAACCATGACATCATGACAAAAGTAGAGAATGTTTTGGCAAAGAATCACATTGAATTTTTCATTCATCATGTGTCCCGAATGAGGAAAAAAAAAAAAATTATATCACATCTATAAAAATCTGGGAAAATTTTCTCAAGCTGCATGCTGTGGTTACATGGGAAGCATTATCCATCTGATCACAAGTCACGGTAATGTCCCAAGTTAGAGTAGGGTTGTGTGACTTCATACTTTCAAAATTTAGCTGGCCAAAAATTTGCAGGAAATGAAACTGGAGTTGGAAGACTGAGTAGCTTGATGGACTACCTGATCCATCTCTATCCAATCCCACGAAGGTGATTCTAATGACTTCTGTATGTTACAGATATTTGTAGGTATCTCAGTCTCTAGAAGCTCTCAACACTTTTCAACAGTGAACCTACTGAATGCAAACTGCCTAAATTAATTGTGTTCTTCAGCTGCTCATGGTGTTGCACTCATAGTACCATGACAGCTATACTTCTGATGTGCTAATGAACGTTTCCCACAGTGACACTGATAAAGGACAGCTATTGCTATGCTCATTTATATTTGGAGCAATGCAATACAGAAATTCAGCAGGATTCAGGTCCAGAGGCAAAGATCTACGTGTAGGTGTTTAGAGATGAGCTAAGTCTGAGATCCCATGACAATCAAAGAAGATCAGAGAGCAGTGAATCTCACCCAACATCAGGCATCTCTAAAGTGTCCTGTAGCCTACATTCACTGTACTGTTCATGCACTGACTAATATTATTAGTAGTGGTTCATTCATTGGTTATTATGGGAACTTAAACACTTGAAACTGTTCAGTTATTTCAACACAGGTTTCTAGGGGCATCTGGGATCACCTCCAGGTGCTTTGCCAAAAGTACATGGGTCCTATATGCCACTTTTGTACAAGTATGTCAGGCCCCCCACAGCATCTTAGCTGGACAAGACTCCTAACTGGGGGCAGAATCATCAGGGCTAACAGAAGTAGACTGGGCTTGTCATTTGGATTTTGGATTCTATTTCCAGCTTCCTGAAAACAAATCACGGCAAACTGATATATTTGTTTTTAGAAGAAGATTCTACTTACTGTTACAAATCAGTTTATCTCTGTAAACATCAACAACTAGTAGCATTTGAGATGCTGTAAATCCTGCTGCCTAACTGATAGTTACAAGCCTTTTCCAGGTTCTGTGCCAGCTTCGGGTGGCTGCACCAGGCACCATGGAACAACTTAAATGACATTAAATGTCTCTGTGTGGGCAGTTGAATCAAATCTTTCTTGCTGGCCAAGACACCTGTTCATCCTTTTTGCTGACAAGCACACTGGCAAACACATATTGTGTGTGCTTATGGCTGGATCCCTAGAGTTCCTCTGCACTCTTCATACTCATTAAATATGGTTTTATTTTTCTACCCTAAATATTAAATAATAACTCATTTGAATTGGTAATGTTTTTAAGCAGAGGTATTAGAATCAAGAACTATGCACATTCTTTTTCTTTTTCTCTGGCTGGTGCATTTATACAGAAATGAGTTTGTTGAGCAGAACAGAAGCAGCTTCTTTCTGTTTGTGAAATGTCAGCATGACATCCTGGGCATGGGCTACTGGAGTGTCAGGAGAAGCTAAGTGCAGTGAGTAACTTTGTTTTGTCCACAAGTGGAGCTGCACCCATTGGTTAGATGTGTATGATGCACTATTGACATGCTTTACTTGCGTGCTTTTGCTGGTGATGGGGCAAAAATGACTCACTAGTGTGTGGGCTGGCTATCAGCTCAGCTGAGCTTTCTACCTGCAACGCGACTTCATAATTGACTCTGACAAGTCCATATCTATCTTTTATATAATATTTTTTAACACTACACCCTAAGGTCAAAATAAAGTTCTGCTCCTCTTGCTTGACCTTCTTTTATAGAACAAAAAAAAATGGACTAAACCAGCTGGAACTAAGTATTATTTAGGTGAATGTACTGTAAAGTAGCATTTTGCTTCTTTGCTGACAACTACTCTGTAACAAATGAAACTACAAGATCTGTAAATACCAGGAAACCTGCACTGCTTGTTAGGGAATATAAAGCTGGTCAAATGTTATTCCTGGAGTCGGTGACAAATGCTTTTATTGTTGGCTAGAGAAGTCACCATGAATTTGATTGTGAAACCAAAAGCTAACAGTCACTGTTCTGTAGTGCAACATTGCCCTTATGTTATGGAGTACCATAGCTATGAAGAATGTTAATGTTTAGAGTTAGGGAGCAAACAAGTAGATAATGACTTTAAAATACAGTTTTCTTTATTCATGGAATCACAGAATTATTTGGGCTGGAAGGGACCTTCAGGACCATTTAGTCACCAACCCCCTGCCATGCATCTTCCACTCAACCAGGTTGCTCAAAGCCCCATCAAACCTGACCTTGAACACTTTCAGGGATGGAGCATCCACAGCTTCTCTGTGCAAGTGCCTCACTGCCATCACAGTAAAGAATTTCTTCCTTATATCTGGCCTAAACCTGCCCTCTTTTAGTTTACAGCTATTCCTCTTTGTCCTATCACTCTATGCCCCTCTAAAAACTACTGCTCCAGCTCTCCTGTAGGCACCCTTTAGGCACTGGAAGGTGCTATAAGGTCACCCTGGAGGCTTCTCTTCTCCAAGCTGAACAACTCCAACTCTTTCAGCCTGTCTCCATAGGAGAAGTGCTCCAGCCTCCTGATCGTTTTCATGATCCTCTTCTGGACTCACTCTTTCCTGTCATGTCTTTCCTTTAAGGAAGGCTCTAGAGCTGGACACAGTACTTTGGATGGGGTCTCAAGAGAGTGGAGTAGAGGGATAGAATCACCTCCCTTGACCTTTTGGTCATGCTTCTTTTCATGCAGCCCACAATACAGTTGGCCTTTCAGGCTATAAGCGCATATGGATATGGCAATGTGTGGATATGACACTTAAGGACATGGTTTAGTAGTGAACGTGAATGTGGTGCTAGGTTGACTGTTGGACTTGATATTAGAGGTCTTTTCCTACCTTAGCAATTCTATGACTTTATGATTGCTGAGTTGTATTGAGCTTCTCATCATGCAATAGCCCTAGGTCCTTGTCCTCAGGGCTGTTCTCTGGCAAGTCTGTATTTGTGCTTGGGATTGCTCTGTCCCATGTGCAGAACCTTGCACTTGGTCTTGTTGAAGTTCATGAGGTTTCCACAGACAAGCCTGTCCAGGTCCCTCTGGATGGCATCCCTTCCCTTCAGTGTGTTGACTGCGTCACACATCTTGGTGTCACTGTCCACACCTCTGACAAAAATGTTAAAATGTGCCAGTCCCAATACCAACCCCTGAGGAACATCACTTGTCACTGGTCTTTACCTGGACATTGAGTCATTGAGTGCAAGACTCTGAATGCGACCATCCAGCCAATTCCTTATCCGCTTAGTAGTCCATCTGTCAAATCCATGTCTCTCCAGTTTAGAGATAAGGATTTCACGTGGGACAGTGGAAAATGCCAATGCTGTAACCTCATTGTAGAAGGCTACCACATTTGTCAGGCATTATTTGCCCTCAGTGAAGCCATGTTGGCTGTCCCAAATTGCCTCCTTATTTTCCGTGTGCCTTAGCGTATTTTCCAGGTGGATCTGCTTTATGATCTTGCAGTCCATCAGGGTGAGACTGAGTGGCCTGTAGTTCCCTAGGTCTTCTTTTTTCCCTTTTTGAAAAATGGGGGCTATGTTTCCCCTTTTCCAGTCTGCCACAGCTTCTCAAATATAGTGAGTGGAGAGTGGCTTAGCCACTTCATTCATCAGTTTCCTCAGGACCTGTGGATACATTTCATCAGTTCCTACAGACTTGTGCCCCTTCAAGTTCCTTAGATGTTCTTGAAACTGATCTTCTACACTGTGCTGTTTTTCATTCTCCCAGTTCCTGACTTTGCCTTCAATGACTTGGGCTGTTGTTGGAATACTTGCTCATGAAGACTGAGGCAAAAAAGTCATTGAGAACCTCAGCCTTCTCCATACCCCAGTAACCAGGTCTCTTGTTTCCTTCTGGAGAGGGTCCACATTTTCCGTGGTCTTCCTTTTACCACTGATGTACCTATAGAAGCTTTTTGTGTTGTTCTTGACTTTCCTGGCCAGGTTTAATTCTGTCAGGCTATAGCTTTCCTGACCTGATTCCTGGGTGCTCAGACAGTCTCTTGGATTGTCTGCTGTCTACCTGTCCCTGCTTCCATTCTCTGTAGGATTCCTTTTTTTGTTTGAGTTTGTCCAGGAACTCCATGTTCATCCATGCAGGCCTCCTGACATTTTTGCCTGACTTCCTCTTTGTTGGCATGCATGGCTCCTGAGCTTGGGATATTTGGAATATTTCTTGGACCCCTCTTCTCTTCAGGAATTTGTCCTAAAGAGGCGAAAGTCTGCTCTCCTGAAGTCCAGGGTAGTGAGATTGCTGTGTGCTATCCTTGCTGCCCTAAGGATCTGGACATCCACCATTTCATGGTCACAGTAGCCAAGACTGCCCTTGAATGTCACATTCCCCACCAGCCTCTCCTTGGTGGTAAGAACAAAGTCCAGTATAGCAGGAGGGAATAAGGTCCAGCATCACACTTCTCCTTGTATGCTCCTGTATTACTTGGAGAACAGTTACTATCAATGCACTCCAGGAACTTCTCGGATTTCTTGTGCACTGTTGTGTTGCCCCTCCAGCAGATATCAGGGAATGTCAGGCTGCTTTTATCTGTCCACAGAGGTCCTCATGCACTCGGTCTTCCTGTTTGGGCGGTTTGTAGCAGGCCCCCACTACAGTGTCACCTGTCCCTGCCCTCCCTTTAATCCTGACATATAAACTCTCAGTTGGCTCTCCATCCACCCCCAGGCAGAGCTCCATGCATTCTAGCTGTTATTGACATAGAGGATGACACCCCCTCTTCACCTCTCTTGCCTGTCCTTCATTCTGTGTATCCTTTCATTCCAACACTCCAGTCATAGGAGCCATCCCACCACATCTCCGTGAAACCAGCAAGATCATAGCAGGTCTGCACATTTCTCCAACTTCTTTTTTTATTCCCCATGCTATGTGCATTTGCATAGAGACATTTAACTTGGGTCCCCAATGAAGCTGGCTGTCTGGAGTGGTGGGAATTCCTTCGTGCTGCTCTTCAGGTGCTCTCTTGTTGACCTGCAAACCAGGTTGTCATATGAATATGCCACTGTTCAGGAGCTGGACAAGCTAAGTAACTAGAAGCATTGTTTACCTAGAGCTCCTGTAATTTGTAAATTGTATTGCTCTCTTCCTCCAGCTATGGGAAAAGAATTTTTAGGTGTACTCTGTCTTTCTACTGAGTTGTGGTAAACACTGAATTTCACAGATGGAACATTATGAAAATAAGAGACAGTGAATGCTAAGGATGTCAGATGCCCAGACGCTTGAAACACTGTTCATCTAATTAACTTTTCACATCTTGATCTTGAGTGTGTCATTCAGAACATAGTCCTTTAGTTATCTAGGCACCAACATCTTGGTAAGGAGAGTGGCCAATGTTGTACCTCACAGCTGTTTCATCTCTACTTAGATACCTCTTTCAGGATAGGATTCACTGTCCTGTGCTTATTTTCAGAGTAGTGTGGTAACATCTGAAAATTGTGTCTAAGAAAGTGAAGGCAAAATTAAATTCAGTGAGACCATAGTGACTTACAAGTTTGAATGAGGAGAAGGAAACAGTGCTGCTCCTAGGAGTCTCCTGGTGGCTAATTTGAAGGTTAACATGGTGCCACACAGGCACCAACATCATAAAGGTTGTTTATTATGAGTGTGCAGGTAAAGTGATAGAAAGGTTGAGACTGTAGCTGATAGCTAGGTAATGACAGAGTTGCCTGTAGCCCACTGAAAAAACCGTGAAAGACTGAAGCCTGCCATGAGGTTTTTGCAGCCTCGTGATGAGGAGGTAAAGACTGGGAGATATCCAGATCAGACTAACAGATAACTAGTAAGAGTTGAACACATGGATCTTGCCTACATATGTAGCCCGTGGCTAAAGATATTAAAAGTGGTGTGATGAAAGATGGTAAGAAAAGATGGAAAATGCAAGAAGTACAGGGAGCAATTTAAGTGGCTGGGAATGTGCCAAAGATCATGCAAAATTACTGCACCGCCATCAGTGGGAGGTGAGAAGAGGACCCCAGGAACTGGAATAAAGACAACAGACTGGTTAGACTGGGCAAACATAGGGGCAGGTTGGGAAGGAGAGTAGGGAGTATGACTTTTAGCTCAGCAGAGTGGAACTGCACTGCAAAGAAAGTGAGCAGCCGTATGTGCTGGAGAGTTTATCAGTCTTGGGGCTTACTGTACCATCCCATCTGTACATCACCGTCTGTGCAGATTAGGTGGTCTGAATCTGCTAAGATCCAGCATGATTTAACAGTATGGGAAGGAGCATGGAAAGGGATATGGGAGGGTTGATGATACTAGCAATTCAGTGGGAGATATGACTGATGCTGGTGGTACTTCTCTTCGTGGTTTTGGCTTCTAATTCCCAGGAAGAAATTATAGGTTTCAGCTGCAGGATAAAAAGGACAGTTATGATCAAAAACTTTGAATTCTGATGAGAGTGGAGGAGGCAGAATGACATAGTGCAGCCCACGGCTCAATGATGATAGGGCATGTGGTGGGGAGCATGAAGAAGCTTGTGTTCATAAGCTTCTTGCCCTCTCCTCTCCAATTCCCTCCCATCCTATCCCCTCCTCTTTTCACTTATTCTCCAAAGACACATCTCCAGCCACTGCTTCCCACCCATTTCTTGACCTATTTGCTTTGTCTGAACACACAGGTGGTTTTTATTCTTAACTGTGTGGGAAGACTGATCTAATCATATAACCCCACTTCAGAGTTTACTACATTTACCCAACTTGAAGTGATATTTATCATAACTGTTCAGAACTTCTCCCATGGGGAACAGGGATTGCTGTCTACTTCTTAGGCCCTTTAAGTGGTTTACTCAGGGCTCCAAACACCTCTGAAGGCCTGTGCTCACACCAGTGAAGAGCATGCTGCAGGCTCAGAAATCTTTCCACTTAGAGCCACTACCATCAGGACCTTGAACAGAACACCCAGTACTATAATTCCATATATGCTACATATGAAAATTACATCATTCATTGGCTAAAGTGTTCTAGCATATTGTTGTTTTTTATAACTGTATCAAAAGGGTGTGAAGACAAATTTGTGATAGATGAAGTCCCTTGCTAAGGTAGCTCCTGTAATATGAAGCTGACTACCCCTAACTGACTGTTTTTTCTTGGGCCAAAAATGTTGCTGTTGGGTTAAAATTTACAGTTTCCCCTAATTAATTTAACAGCCTTCTAATGACAGACTTTACACTCTGGAAGACTGAGATTTCACAATTTTTCAGGAAACCTTAGTATACGGACTGTTTCATAATATAAACCATCTCTCCACAGTGATAGACATAATAAGTCTGTAATTTGAATATATGATGTCTTCACACCATTTTTGGACGAATTTTAAATCTCAAGTTGATTACAGTCATCCTTCCTATAGGGCAATAAAAGCACTGTTCCAATTTTTTATACATCTTTTTTATACATGGTAATCTAACAGTAAATATTTCCTTCAAATAGATCAATGAAGTCCAAGAAAACATGAGAGTAGGCAGTTCAAGGGGTATTTAAAACATCAGATGACTGTATGAAATAAGAACGCTTGTGGGGGCTGACAAGTTTAATAAGCACTGCAATATTTAGTAAGTTTCCATGCTTAGTAACAATTTCTTTATTGGAATAAGATATCCAGCGAAGTCTGTCATTACTTCAAAGTACATATGTATTTTAATTTCCTTCCACACAGCTGCATGTTCTACTCTGACTCTCTGAAAACTCACTCTCTTACAGCATGCCGCTTTACAAACATCTCTGACCATTGCATGTTCAACAGTTTCATCTTGGCAACTTCTGGTCTACTAGAATACCAAAGCTGCTTCCAAACCTACAAGGAATTTAATTTTTATTTTAAAACTCATCAATAAATGTGCCTACATGGATTTTAATTTACAATTAAAAAAATCCTTGTGCTTTTCTATTGATTTTAAACATACATGAAGTTAATGGTTGTCCAGCAAAATATAAGACAAATTTTCACCCCGACTTTGTCTGAAGTCTAACTTCACTATGACTATAGCAGATAAGAGGAAAAGGCAATGAGTCTTGGAGTCTTTTCTCTACCCTTTATGTGGTACGTAAACCTACATATACTTCCATCTTGAAAGAATTACAAAGTTAAGGAGAAATTTGCAATATGTATATAGTTTTAAGAATAAATACTTGGAAAGAAGGACAGCTGTGCCTACTCCAAAACCTGATATAAATAATTAAACCCTGAAATTAATGTTAACCTTACAACATCTCTTTATGTCTTGAGCTATTTAGCCACTTCTTGGAAACCAAATGGACAAACTAAATTATGGTAACACAGTGACAGTGATTTCAATAAATAAATTTCTTCCAGATTCTAGTGAAAAGTAGGTATAGCATTGGTGGATTATGAGTACAACCCCACACTTTGCAAATGCAGAATGAAAATTAATGTTAGGTAGTTTTATTAGGGTATTAAAGCAGTATTGTTAGTGATAATCCCAAGCAGTCCCTGCATGTTATTGTCCAAGAATGGATAGTGACATAAATATCTATGTCGCTTTTTCTTTCTTTCTTCCATTCATGATGTGACTGTGATGAAATGCTCAGTTTCTTTATCCTATTCTCTTCTGCTAATGGGGTACTTCAGATTGAGTGAGTTACTGAGTATTTTCTCACCAGCATGACAGTGAAAGAAACAGCAGGGACTAAGTAAAGGGTTTGAAAAATGTCCACAGGCAGGACTATGCAGCAACCATTCTTCATCGCGTCCAAAATGGCAAATTGCCCCTTGCCAGTGTCTTGGTAGCGTTCTCTGTCTCAGCTCACCAAGTGCTGGCCAGTGTCAGAGACAGGATGATGGACTTCCCAGCATGTTCACTCCCATAAGCCCTGTTTACTAGGGATCTCAGATCATTGTTTCTCTCCTCTTTTCTCACCTTGATTCCTCAAGGCTGGGATGGAGCTAGGGGTAACTAGACTTGAAACTAGCTGTAGTGAAGAAAAAGGAAGAACAGGGGTAATTTTATATGCTAACTGGCTTCAGAACACAGAGCCAAAACAATTGGTTTGCAAGGATGAAGGTAAAGGTAAGATCTGAGATTTCATCAGTAGCTTTTTCTATTTCTTGCCTCTAGTAACACTCAAAATCTTGTTTATGAGCAAAAAGAAAACACAGCTTTTAACAATATGTGTATATACAATAATTAAATTTTAGTATACTTGAAGTCTTATCATCCTAATAATTGTTAGTCCTGATGGAATCTACATGTGGTAGCTTTTCCATCACTTCATGTCTTTAAAGTTGCATAATCTTCCAAAGGTATACTACAGGAAGAAAGGAAAAGGAAGGAGGTAAGACCTAATGCCAAAAATGGCATGGTAAAAGCATATAAATTTCAGTTCTTCAGGAAGGCAAACAAAATTGTCAATCAAAATATACTGTCTCTCAAAGCAGGAGCAGCTGTTAGGCATCTGTGGTGAGAGGAAGGTCTCCTTAGTTACTCTCTCAGGAGGATTCCTGGGCATCCCCTTTCCTCAGAGTTGAGATGGGATGAGCACACAGAGCCTTTCATCTCCTTGTGCCTCCCTTACAAAGCCAGTGTGCCGGAGTACCCACCTCATGTCTTGACCACTGCTCCCCTGAAACCTGAAATCCAGCTTCATCTCTATCTGCTTTACTTGCCTCATTTTTCAAGCAGATCATCCTACATTACTGTCTTAAACCTTATTCTCCCCTCTCTCCAGACAGCTGTGATCTCTGTCTCATCTGGAGCAAAACCTGCTACCCACAGGCATCTCCATGGTAGCTCTCTGTGTGCAAAGTCTCCTTACCAGCTTTCCAGGGGTGGGGCTTGCTTCCTACCACGAGAAGAACAATTTCCTTCTGTGTCATTTGAAGCTTGGATGAAGCCCTGGATATCCTTTCATAACCACAACTACTGATATTTAGAAATACCTTATATGTCTACCTGCTCTGTCACCATTTTTCATGTACCCTGTAATACCTGTGTGGGACTGTAACACTGTTGGCTCTAAGAGGAGACCACAAGGCAATGCGAGAGGCCGTGTGATGCTCTGGTTCAGTTGTAACTTGCTTATACAGATGCCCTGGTACTCAGGCACTTTGTCAGATTGCATTTTTAGAAATGCAGTGTAGTTAAAATAAATACAAATTTTAAACTCAGCAGCACAGAGCAGAATTTTTAGTACATGAGAATATTCATGCAATGGAATAAATGAAGTTAAATAGATTTTCTTTTTTATTTTAGATTGGTCTGCTATGTAGAAGGAAAGAAACTTAAAGGATACCAGTTTTATAAAGAAAAAAAGTGAGAAAATTTTGTACTGAAGAAAAGAGAAAGAAATTCTATTCCCTCTAGAAATTATGTAATTGACACAAAGTGTACGTGTTTATATTCCTTCAATTGCTAATTTTTCCCATGCATGTGGGATGTTTCATAGACCTCTGTGAGTAATAAAACCATGTGTTAATACTGTGGACTTAACTATCCTTCTTAGTCAATCAGGCTTCTGGAATTTCTAAGCAATACTTTTTCCCAGATTAGAGTGCATTTTCTCTGTTCTCTTCCAGTTTAGACCCATTTCCAAATTATCCTCTTTCACTGCTCAGAATCTCACTTGAAACATTTCAGTCCTCAGTGTTCCAGAGATGAACTCACAGCTGGTATAAATCTAGAAACTTCTGTTTATGAACACATTTTGGTGCAAAAAATGTCTGCAATAGCAGCAAACTAAACCAAGGACTAAAAATCTCTCTTCTGCAACCATATTTACACTGGTATGAATCAAGTGCAATAAATAAAACAATAACATCACTTTAACAAGCTAATATCTGTCATAGTAGCCAAAGTAGCTCATTATAACTATCACTGTGGTACAGACCGTATTCAAACAAATCAGGTTAAACTATAATACAGTTGAGCACCTGTCTGCTTCTTAGCTACGTACGCTGTGATCCATCCACACTGTGTGTCATTGAAATTACTTGAACACAGCTACACCAGCTGATTATTTGGAAGCTTCTCTTCACAGTCATGGGTTCTGTTATTTTTCATAAATTCCTAGGCCTTGGAGTCAGTTGAATGTCATGGAATCTTAGTTTCTTTATCAGAAAGTTTATATGTGAGAAAACCAAGAAAGCAAGCAAAAATCCTTCAATACATAACCCAATTATTTTCAAAAGTAAGAAGTCAAGTAAACAAAATTTTGACTATATTATTTTTCAGTGTAAAGATTTCTGTCCATTCTCATGATTTTGGAATGCTTTAATTAGACATCACTTGGATGTCTCACCTCCGTGGTTATTTCTAGTTTGAAAAACTGTAAAATCAAAACAACAAAGTGAAGTTATGTGACATATTAATCCCATCACTCAGCTACATTGGGTCTATACATGCAAGTTGATCCAGTCCAGAAGCACACACTGAAGGAATCATAGAATCATGGACCAGTTTGTGTTGGAAGGGACCTTTAAGACTATCTAGTTCTGACCATCCTGCCATGGGCAAGGACACCTTTCACTAGACCAAGTTGCTCAAAGCCTTATCCAACCTGGTCTTGAACATTTCCAGGGATGGGGCACGCGCAGCTTCTCTGGGCAACCTTTGCCAATGCCTCACTGCACTCACAGTAAATTTTTTCTTTGTAATATCAAGTGTAAATGTACATTCTTTCAGCTTAAAACTATTACCCTTCAACCAATCACTGCACTCTCTGCTAAAGAGTACCACCCCACCATACTTGCAGGCCACTTTTAGGTACTGGAAGGCTATCTATAAGGTGTCCCTGCAGCCTTCTCTTCTCCAAACTGAACAACCCTAATTCTCTTAGCCTAATTTAACAGGAGAATTGTTCCATCCCTCTGATCATCTTTGTGACTCTCCTCTGGAGCTGCTTGGAGAGGTCCATGTCCTTCCTCTGCTGGGGGCCCCGGAGGTGGGTGCAGTACTCCAGATGGGCTCTCTTGAGAGCAGAGTAGAGGGACGTGATCACTTCTCTCAACCTGCTGGCAATGCTGCTTTTGGTGCAGCCCAGGATACGTTTGGTTTTCTGGGATGCAAGTGCACAATTTTGAGTCGTGTCCAATTTTTCATCCACCAGTACTCCTGTGCCCTTTTCCCGAGGGTTACTTTCAAGCCACTTATTGCCCAGACTATATCCATGTTCAGTATCGCTCTGACCCACATGCCGGACCTTGCACTTGGCCTTGTTGAACGTCATGGCTGAAGAGGTGAGCTCACCTCTCAAGCTTGTCGAAGTCCCTCTGGATGACATATCTTCCCTCCAGAGTATCAACCACACCACTCAGCTTGGTGTCATCTGCACGGTTGCTGAGGGTGCACTCAGTATCAGCCAGTCCCAGACACAGGCTTTGCGTACATGATGCCAGGTCAAAGAGTGAAGAGCTGTAAGAGATTGCACCCACACAAACATACACACATGCTATGTGGTTGGAATGTCTGAACATGAAGGAGAGAAAATCATCCAGTGAGATGAACACAGTGGGTGTAATGGGATTGCAATGGGTACAGTTCTTGGGAGACAGCAATGGTAGTGGTATAGACATTGTTAAAGATGTTTTATTGTTGCTGAAGTACTGGCTGTGCTATAACAGCAAGAGTACTGAGCCAAGCCAAGCCACATTTATCTAGACAAACAGAAGATTGTTCACTTCCAGGTGAGTGTTTGTGAAAAACCCTTGGGTCTTTCATCCTAAGGAAAAAACTGTTGTCCCCAGAAGAAAGACTTGTCAGAGGAGAGGAGGGAAGGATGGTCTAAGCCTGGCAGAAACATGTTAGATGCAATAGCTCTCCTCAGAGCTTTTCAGCAAGCTCAGATTCCTCTTTTCAAGTATATTTTACTGCAAAATCTTCTGTTTCAGTTTCAACTGCACAGACTATCTATGAGATTCCCTATTAAGAGATAAGCTTCTCCACGAAGAGTATCATCACAGTGTACTTTATGGTCTCTGCCCACTCTTATTCTTTCCCTGCCATCACTTCCCTCAGCACAGCTATAAATCCCATTAGGTGAGGTTACCGTCTTGAATGAAGAAAAATATATTCTTGCATACATTTCCCAGTGTCACTCCAGGCAAGGCATTTTTATGGCAGGCATTTGCGTGATCTCCAGGAAAAGAAACCATGTCAGTTATAAATTTTTTTGTAAAAAAAACCCCTGTCAGACCATTACAGGCCACAGAGCAGTATTTGGCTGTACTGTGTTGCTCTCAGATGTGTAAAATTCAACCTAATGATCACTTTGCCCCAGGAAGCTGACAAATTTTGAAGCCAGAAGCAATCCTTGAGCAGGTGCCACAGGAGGAAAGGTTAGTGTTAATATTATTATTTTCTTGAAGGAGCATATCTGGTAAATTATATGCAATCAAATAATTTTCACCCAAAGAAATGTTACTTGTTGGTTTAAAAATATGAGAGACTTTACTTCAAAGCACCTGTTAAAGATGTAATACCACTTATCCTACTCTCACCTCCTTCTGATGAAACCTTTGAGAAAGAACATATATGAATAGTCATTCTTTGAAGAATTACATGTTCTTTAACTTTTTCGCACTGTTGGTATTTACAGTATTCAATTTCAGATTCCTTCCTGTCTTTTGAAAACAATGTGCAGCTAGAAAGCCCCTCCCATATACCTATTTATTTAGTAGCAGGGCCACCTTTTGGGTTTAATAGTAATTATTGTCAAGGTTTAAGAGTTTGGTCTGCATAAATGACTTTGCATATTTTTATTTCTGTTTCTGTAGAAAGCTTTCTGGGATGCAAGTGTCTAAGACAGTAAATCTCATTACGTTGAAATATCAGTGTGTTCTGTAAACCTTTACAATACTTTTCTTCTGCATTTTAATCCTGCATTTTTGGATGCTCTGCTGCAAACAGAGCATTTAATACATAGTTGCTTCATTCTCACTTGATAAATTTTTCGGGGAAAATTTTCATTGTGCACTTGTGTTACTTTCCCTCTTTGATGGAGTTCCACAAGGAACTTTTCCTAGAATGAGAAGACAAAAGCAAAGGAACTCTGTAAGGTACCACACAGTAGGAGCTTTCCAAGAAAAATGAACAATCAGATGTCAAATGGGAAGATTACACTCCCTTTGACTCTAGTCATGTTTGCTTGCTAATACATTCCTTTTTTTATATTCCAGTCTTCTTGTCAGAATAAACTCCAATATTTTAAAAATTCTTTCTGTTAGAAAAAGGTTTTCTATTTGTCCTTGTGAATAAATGAGTTCTCCCTACAGTGAACTATTCTTTTGATCAGTTTTGCTGCAAGATGATTAACACTCATTTCCAGGACAGTGAAGTGTTTCCAGCATACTGGTTTCAAGGTCTGAAGCCTCATCACCCTGTGAGGCTGCCGAGTGTACTGCATCATGGAGAATCACGGAGCTGGAGTTGCTGAAAGGGACATACAATATTTGTCAGAGGTTAAAGGTATCAAACTGTCATCCTTGAAAGTGACATTTTCAATACAGACGCATCACTTTGGAGAAGGGTTTATGCATTGTTTTTAAGCTTAATTTCTTGGGTTAATGAGAACAGGCATATAATGAAAAGCTGTATCTGTGAAAGGGCACAAAATTTGAATACTGTAAGCATTCAAAATATCTGTAAAACATTTAAAATAATTTTTCTGTAATTAATGTAGCATATGTGTAACAGCTACATTTATTTGGCAGACTGAGATTTGCTCCCCGGGCTTCAAAATTTTGTTTCCAAAACATGTGAAGGTAAAATCTCTCAGTGTGCACTTATTTGGCAAAATTTCTGAAAACTTCATTTATCATCTGCCATGACAAAAATCTATTCTTTTCTAGCATAAATGAAATTCTTCATACAAAGAAGACAAGACAAAAAAACCCCAGTGAGATGTAAACACACTGAGGAGATATTTGCAAATGTCATTTATGTATAGTATTCACTTCACTGTAATTGTTTAAGGTGAGAACCAGCAATAGTCCACATAGAAGGTAACGTAGATATTATGTGTTATAATAAGAATAAAACTGTCTTATAAGTAATTTGCTTTCAAAATCATGCAGTCCAGGCTTTTTTATCAAGACAGCCTTCTGAAATTCAGAAGGTTATTAATTTAATATTTTTATATTTTTAAATCTAATTAAAACTTTTGCTAGTGCTCATCTTTACCATATGTATTCAATACACAAGTGACTCAGTTCCCAAGGATAATGCTAATTACACCTAGCCACATCATATTGTGGGGAAAGTAGATACTGGTAGAGCTCAAACTGTGATTTATGACTTTATAAAACATAAGATTTTAGTGATACCTAAAACTACATACCTCTAGAATGACATTCTTATTCATAAAGCACATACAAAACAATCCTGGTTATCTGCATGAAGCATAACCTCATTGATGGCATCCCATGCAACTGTAATTGAAAGGATGCCACTGCAAATGCATTGCCCCAGTAGAAGGTACTTCTGAATCATCTTATGTCCCATATATTGACAATATTGAAAGGAAGGCCCTTCCCAGTCACAACATACTACAGGAAATTCAGTACTGATAGCTGTCTGTACTTGAAAAAGGCAAGTAGTGAAAGATGACTTAACTGTACATACTGCATGTGCTGCTCTCTTTTCAGGGGAGATATACAGGAAGGCAAGAAAGTATTGAGATAAATGCAGTCTTCTGGAACTCAAGTGCATTAAAATGCACAAAATCTGGAAGAGCATTTTGAGATTTATACCTTCAGGTAACTTAAGGAGGAAGCGGAGTTTGCCGAACTTGACAAGAAACCAAAGTTGTAAAGCTAGCTCTGACACCCTCATTATGTGTGGGATGAGTCGGATCTTGGAGCATAACTGGCTTTCAGCAAGCTGCAGTGTGGCTCTCTCCAAGCACTGTGCTGGGAAGCTATCCAAGTGATATTGACTTCTGGGTTTCTGGATCCAGGAAATAGTACTGTCAAGTCCTGAGGGGTAAAACTAATCCTTATTTAATTAAGAATTTTGATTAACTGGGTTTGGGTAAACAGGATGGTAAAGTAACCAAAATATTTTGAAAGCAAAATACAGGAACTGAGAGGCAGGTTTCTGTCCAGCCACTTATCAGTAAAGGTACATTCTTAGTCTCCCTGTTCTTGCAGCTGCTGGGAATAAAAATTCAGCCCCCTGGCTGCAGAGGAATCAGTGTCAGCAGAGCTGGGAGAAGCCTTTGGTAGAATTAGTGGAAGGCATCTGTCAGCAGTGTTTTATGGCATCAACTGTGCTTTCAACTGTGTTACAAGAAAAAATGAACCTTCATATTGAGTCTCCTTGTGATAGAGTTAATTTTCATAGCAGTCTGGAGGACACTGTGTTTTGGATCTGTGATCAAATCAGTGTTGATAACTTATCAACATTTTAGCTATTGCAGAAAAGTGTTTGTCCAGTGTCAAGATCTCTTCTTTTTCCCACTGTCCCCTCCCCAACCAGTAGGCTTGCAGTGGACAAGAGGTTGGGAGGGGTCACAACCAGGACAGCTGACTCAAGCTGACCAAAGGACTATTCCAACCCTGTATTGTCATGCTCAGCTATAAAAGTTCAGAGGAAGATGAAGAAAGGGGGATGTCTTTGGTTAGGACACTGTCTTGTCTTCCCAAGTAACCATTGCATACAGTGAAGCTCTGCTTTCTGGAAATGGCTAAACATTTGCCTGCTGATGGGAAGTAATGAATTAATTCTTTATTTTGATTTGCTTGCATGGGCTGCTTTGCCTTTTACTTATTAAGCTATGTTTATCTCAACCCATAAGGTTGTTTTGCTTTTGTCCTTCTGACTCTCTTTCCCATCCCTCTGGGGAGGCAACTGGGTGGGGGCTTACCTGCTAGCTTGGGACAACCCACTACAGCCTTGTCATGAGGCCCTCACAAGTTCTTCCCTCCTCCTCTCCCTCCAAATCTTCACCTTTAAATATTTTTCCCTTTCAACTTATACAAAACATGCTCAAGAGATGCTCATTAGTGGAGCAAAATAAGAAACATGTAAGTATGCAGTTCCATACTTAATTCATGTGCACAGCTGTGAGGACACAAGCAAAGGAGGCACTCAAAGATTAAGACAGGCATCTTTTGAGTGAGCTGCTCATATGATTATGAGTTCTCCAAATGTTATTTAATACAAATGATGTAACTGTTCTGTTTGTGTGACTGACCTCTTGGAACACTGTGCCAAAGGATGTCCTCAGTGGTAGCCATGCAACCGCATTGATTTCAGTGTGATTGCAGAGGCATGACTGCACACAGAAGATCAACCCAGCGGCATGCCTTCCTCCACTGCAGAATCACCCGCTGTTTGGGTCTTATTTTTATCACTGGACTTAGTTACTGTTTGTAATGCAACAGTGTATAAGTGATTCTGTTCTCCAGCCTGTACAAAGGCAAGTTGTCATGAGTCCATGCCAGGTCGTTCCAGGAGAGCTTCCTCCTAAATTACTTCCTCTGCTTCCTCACTCATTAGCTCATCAGAATACTCTTTCCAATGTATTGGATAAAATGTCATTATTTTGCTTTATAACAGAGTGAAAAGAATTAATTTAGAATGGCAATGATGGATAAATATTTGATGCCCTACAAAAGTTCTCTGTCAAAATTAAAGGTGGATTTTTGGAAGACCTTAGTGGTTAGATCATTCTGAACTGTCATGCTCCACAGATAGAAGGACCCTATGTGCAAATGTGGACTGAATAGGCACCTGATTCAAGAAACATGTTGATTCTTAAGTAGGGTGATAGTGGTCCCTTCTCCAGGAAAAACCATTCATTTATTCCCACAGAGGACCGAGCAGAACAGGACATTCCACAGACAGGCAGATGCTGTGTGCTAGCACAGACTGAATAGGCCTCTGTCCTGAGGAGAGACACGTAATGCCTCCAGCTCTGGATCTCCAGCACAGGAAAGACCTGGATCTGTTAGAGCAGGTCTAGAGGAGGGCCATGAAGACAGCGAGAGGATTGGACCACCTCTGCTATGAAGGCACACTGAGAGAGCTGGGGTTGTTCTGCCTGGAGGAGGGAAGGCTCCAGGGACACTTCCAGAACAAACTAGAGGGCCTATAAGAAAGATTGGGATAAACCTTTTTGCAGGGCCTGTAGTGATAGGACAAGGAGTAACGGTTTTAAACTGAAAGAGGGTAGATTTTGACTAGATACAAGGAAAAAATGAGTGTGGTGTAGCACAAGTTTCTCAGAAAGGTGGCAGATGGATTTCCAATCCCTGGAAACATTCAAGGTCAGGCTGGATGGGCCTCTGAACAATCTGGACTAGTAGAAGGTATCTCTGCCTGTGTTAGGGGGGTTGGACTAGGTGACTTTTAATGGTCCCTTCCAACCCAAACTATTCTTCAATTCTATGAATTCCTAGGAGTGGCTAAACAGGTCTGTGCTCCAAGGACAGACGCACACTGATTTTTCAGGAGCGTTAAAGACATTCCCGCCATCAGTTGTTGTTATCACAGTATGCCACTGCTCTCAGACTGTGTCTATTCCTCTGTCTGGAACTCTATTTTCTCTTGGCAAAATCTGAAATTCCCTGCTCTTTCGTAAGTAATGTTTGCCATTACCATACACAGCCATCACCTCAAAATGTCATTTCAAAACACACCTGAATGGTTTAGTGCTCAGTCTGCAAATGAAGGACCAATTTTATAAATACCTTGATTTTTTTCAGCATTTATCTGTTTCTCCATATGTCCTCAGCAGCTTTAATGGCCTGTTGGAGGCAGAAGGATAAAAAACAAAAGTGAGGAGAAAATTTTAATAAACACACAATTCAAACTCCGTTTTCATCCGAGGCCATACATTATCATCTAGCATCCACCTTATAACCAATAAGACATGATTTAAACGATGGATACTTCTACCTTCATCTTCATGGCTAGACTTCTTACACACCCAGTTATGCAGAATAGCACTGATCAGTGTTGTCAGGAAGCCAGTGAATAATGTCTTGTTATATTTGTAGGCTGGACTGTAGAGAACAGCAGGCTGGAGGCTACCTTGATAAACTACGAGCACAGTGTACCTACACAAGATCAACTGCTTCAGCCCCTCCTCATCCCTGACAGTTTGCTCCTGTAGGTATCAGGGTCAGAAGAGTACTGGCGTTGGCAATGCTGACTGTATGCATCAGAGCAACCAGCACCAGCCTCATGGCCTTTTGCCCGAGAGGAACAACGATCCTCTGTCTAATGGGATGTTCAAGATAATATAAAATTTTATCACTATGTCATCAAATCACTTTGATTGGATTTTAGTGGGGTTTTGACTGGCTTCCTGTCTGCAGGATTCCTTGATGGCATTCTTTTCTGCTCTTTGCCCCTGTATGGGCAAAGTGGGTTTTCCACAACCCTAGCTTGAATCCTGAAGAAATTAGATGCTGTCAGTGGAAATCACTGTTTTCTAGGCCAAAGTCACCTCTTCTCAGAGAACAAAGTGAACTAAGAGTGTTTGAAGGAGTGAGATGAAGTAAGTTTCCATGGGAAGCAAAGGGCAAAAAGAATAATTCCATGAGGTTCATTGTTCAAAAAAGACTTGATGGTTTGAGCCAATTCAACCAACTTCGACTGCTTGGAATCTAGATATCTATTCTTAGTAAAACGTACTTGTTAGATACCAAATTAGGTCTCTATGATTTCACTTTTCAGAGGACCATTAATGGCTCTCTGAGACTGGACATGTCACTTTCAGGAAATAGCTGTAAGATGGGAAGAAACCTTGGAGGACAATAACTCCAGGATAATGTTCAAGAACTTGCTCTAGACTGGGGTAGGAAGGAAAATCTTGTAAGGAAAGGGCCAAGTAGCAGATATTGTCTGCATATCCTTCAGACTGTGTGTTCTTAGCTGTGGATAAAAGGCAACAAAACTCCAATCTGCACCAAACTAATTTATGTCAACAAATGAAGCATAGGCATCCAGTACAGGACCCAGAAGAACCAGCTCTCCAAGGACAGTCAGAGCTCAGAGCTAGTCACTGACTCCTGCCCTCATCATTGCCCCACCAGGGAATGAATACCTGTCCTCCTTTGCTTCTTCTTCCTCATCATCAGAGGTTACAATTCGCTCCTGTCTGTGGATTTACATGGTCGTAAAATTGTGCCTGCACTTGCAGTGTGAAATAATCCTGATCATAAATTCTAAGAGAAATCATTTTCAAAACCAAGATAATTTGACAGAAATAGGAATAGGTGGGGATGGCTGAGGATGGGGACCACCTGAGCTAGGTGCAACAAATAGAATAGGCTTTTTTTCTGTACTGTAGTCTTGTTCCTTTGACTGAGAGTTTGCCAGAGTGGGCAGCTGGGTCTCTGGAAGAACACAGTTTTGTTTAAGACACTGAGGTGGGGTATTTTCCTAGGGAAAACAAAAAGAAAAAAAAGAAAAAATATCTGAACTTTATTTACTATCCCCGTTATGTAGCTGGTGGTATAAGAGCAGCAAAAAGAAAGGCTCCTGTCCCTGAACAGGAATTTGCAAGACCAAGACCAAAGTAATCCTGGGAGATATATTTCACATGTCTGTGATTCTACTGCCTGACTATCTGTTCAGGGGCATCTTAGTCACAACAGATTATTTTGTTTGTCTTCCAGCCACCCAACTAGCAGATCATGAATATTATGCAAGGCCTATGCCATATTTGCAATGTTGGTACAGATATACTATAGCATCCTGATATCTTATGGCCTCTTACTATTAACGTGAAAATAAAATATGAGTAATCAATGTACTTAAAAAACCCCTGCATCCTGGGCTGCATAAAAAAGATGGAGATCAGCAGATCAACGGAGGTGATTCTCCCCCTCTACTCCACTGCTGTAAGACTCCACTGGGAGTACTGTGTCCAGCTCTGGAGCCCTCAACTTAAGAAAGACATGAACATGTTAGAGCAGGTCCAGTGAAGAGCCACTAAAGTTGTTAGAGGACTGGAGCACCTCTCCTGCAAAGAAAGGCTGAGGAATTTGGGGTTGTTCAGCCTGCAGAAGAAAAGGCTCCAGGGAGACGTTATTGCAGCCTTTCAGTACTTAGAGAGGGATGGTAGAAAAGATGGAGAGAGACTTTTATCCAAGGCTTGCAGTGACAGGGCAAAGAAAAACGGTTTTCAATGGAAATACGGTAGATATATACTGGACATGAGGAGGAAATTTTTTTTTATGAGGGTGGTGAGACACTGGCACAAGTTGTGCATGCCCAGTCCTTGGAAGTGTTCAAGGCCAGATTGGATGGGCCTCTGAGCAGCCTGGTCTATTGGGAGGTGTCCCTGCCCATTGCACTGGATTTGGACTAGATGATCTTTAATGGTCCTTTCCAATCTAAACCATTCTATCATACTATGATACTGTCTAGTTCTCTGGTCTCCACTCCAGCTCATTTTTTGATAATTTGAGTCTTGGAAGAGGTAGGAACATTGTAAGGTAAAGGGAAAATACACATTTGAGGATATAAAAAGGGACAAAAGTATGAATGCAGTGATGTTTTCTGTGGATGCATATAATGTGGTTTCAATCTCACTTTCCATCCATTCAAGGCAACTACCTGTGGAACTGCCTCAGTTTTCCCTGCAGGAAAACCAGCACTCAGTTGCATCAGCCCTATGCCTGGTGCAGCAAGTTGTGGCTCAGAGGTAAGAAATACTGACTAGACAGAAAACTTCATATCATCTATAACCCTGGAGAAAAATCTGTGCTAGATTTCTTTAGATGATCTCAGAAACTGGAAATCTTCTATTCTGAAGATGGACTTAGATAAAGGCTGCCACTGCATTTAAGCAAAAGGCTTATCAATGATCTACTGGAAAGGGGGAATCAGCTTGCATTTCACTATGAGAGAAAACTTTATTTGCTGTCTCAAGAAGGCTGGTAGTGCAGCTCTTAGTGCAAACCCTTATACCTCTCAAGCTCTATCACACAGGCATTTTCATGCTGCTATTCATTACATGTAAATGTTTCTTTGTCCCAACACAAACTTGCAGCTGTCAACACAGCCAACATTAACTACCAGGAAATGATCTGTCTGAGAAGGAAATGTTGCAAGCTATCAAGTCTCCACAATGTGCTAAAACATCCGTAGAGGCAGGCTGCCAGGAGTTTATTATAAACGATTGACCATATGTTCTCTTGGCTTCCACAGTTTTGAACAAGGATATGTGTCATCAAATAATCCTGAAGGAAAAGGAGAATGAACTGTGCAGAGGAAGAATCATAATGATACTTTACTGGGATGGTACCCCAATGTCTGCTTTCCTGAAGAGTGTGAATGCTAAAAAGACCAATAGAGATATAAAAAGCAGTTTGCACAGGAATATCTTGGCAGGAACTCCACCATATGGCAACCTCAGGAGATGTGTCGGATGTCTGAGGAAAACCCGTTGTCATTCATGCTGATACAAGAAACAATACCTTTCCAACGTATGTATGGCTCTACTTGGCTCTGTTCAAGACAAGTATGCCAAGACATGAACATGTCACAAAACTGGAGGTGAAGCAGACAGGTGACCTCACTTCCAGACTTACCATGCTGGTGAACTAACTCCACATATAAGCAGTGTAGCTACGGTTGGTGTTGAACAAGAAATGACTTTGGTAAAACAGATCCACAGAGGAAGGAAACTGAACTGAGGCTACATCAATCTTTACCAAGTTGATAATATTTCTTTGCAAGCTAGTGTTTTTCTGTGCTGATACCAGACAGTGCAGGTATCACTGCCTCTTCCACTCCTGATTCCTGCTGTTGCAAAACGCTAAACTCCATGGGTTGTGGCATATTTTTCTCCATTTACCTGACAGTTGATATCACTGGTGCCCAGAATCACTCTCACAGTTCAGTGCAGAGCCCTTCAAAGCTTGAAAATATGTTGATAAGCAGGCACGAAGAATGAATCAACAGTGCCTGCGATGAGTGGACCAATAAGCCCATTAGAAACAGAGTTTGTGGGACATGGTAGGTAACTTCAAGAATATGCATCTTACTAGGCAAGGTTAGGGCAGAAGCCAAATGTGTTCTTGCAAAAATGAGATTTGCCAATTGATGACAAAATAGAAGCATGACTATGAAGGGCTCATTAGCCAAAATACATTTCACTGAAGCACAACCTAACTAAAAGGGGGTAGATTTAGATTAGATATAAGGAAGAAACTTTTTACAGTAAAGGTGATGACATACTGGAATGGATTGCTCAGTGGTGCCCCATCCCTGGAAACATGGAAGATCAGGATGGATGGGGCTTTGAGCAACCTGATCAAGTCGAAGATGTCCCTGCTCACTGCAGGTGATTTGGACTAGATGATCTTTAAAGTTCCCTCCTAGCCCAAAGTACTCTATGATTCTATCTGAATGTCATCTTTGTTCTTATCTGCTCCAAAGGATTGTTCTCCAGGAACAGTCTTAGCTGACAGTGCAGAGGGAACAGCTCTTGGAGCTCTTGGAGCACCCTCTTCTCTGGGGTGAATTAAGTTCATTTTCCCCAAATTGAATGTATTTTGTTCACAGAAGTACTTAGTAAGCAAAACTTCTGTCTTTGTCTTGACCCACATGCTTTCTTGTTTCTGGTCTTCCTGGTTTTTGCCCCTTTCTACTCCTGTTCTAGGGAGATGGGAAGTGAGCAAGTGGCTAGGTGAGAGTTAAGCTGTTAGCCAAGGCCAACCCAAAATTCTATACCATCCCTCCATGGCATACGGGACAAACTTAGCAGATTGTGATTTTTTTCTACCTCATCTCACTGTCCCAGCTTTCATTAATTTTTGAAGTCTACTCATGCTGACTTGTGGATGCTTAAAATTATGCATTTCTGTGCTTAAAATTTTGCATTTCTGTGCTTTTACAAAGTACCTATAATTCAGTTGATGGTCTCACAACAAAGTTGTGCTTTTTGAAATCTCTCTGAATACCTCTTCAACTCTGTCCAGTTAAAAAGTTTTAGAACTTGAGTTTTTGTTTGTGCTGTAGAGACTGGAATGAGGGATTGCAGTTCATATCTCTGATGACTGCATTTGCATGGTGCACAATCAATCTCAATGATGTGACCAGAAATTCCCTTGTCCTCTGGAGGACACACAGAGTGCACAGATATATTGCTGTGCCAGTGCCTTAAAGGGGCATGAACACCCTGTAGTCAAGTATTGTTAGAGCTTAAAAGCTTCCTCTTTCATACACTTAGTTCATACACATGAAAATACATAAATGCTGTGTGGAGACAGCTCAACATGATGCCTTCATTTCAGCCTTAAATGCGAAAAGTATCTTCCAGCTAAGCATGACTATGCTAAGAAATTCCTTTCTGCATCTTGACTCCCAATATACTCTGAGAAATGTGCCACTTCTTTGTTTTTCTGAATTGGAACTAATGGAAGGGTGCAGCTGTGGGGGTGACTCAGCAGAATGGCTCTGCTTCTTCATGCACATGACATCCTGTGACAAGAAAGTCTCGCATTTTCAAGATAAAAAATGTCTTAGTTTCATGAATATCTTTCTCATGGGGAGGTAAAAATTTTTGAAGAGGAAACAATAAATCTGAGATTCCACTACACCAACCTGTCAAGATGGCAAACATGAAAATCGTATCAAGAATATATTGCACTTCAAGTTTTATTTGATTCATAATTATTTTCATACATCCCAGGCAAGATTTATTAGTTTCTGAAGCAAGGCTTAAAATGCAGAACATATGGCAGATTAAGTGATGCTAATAACAATGGGGAATAATGAGAAATATTTTGCTAACAAGCACTTTTTACTTTGCAATTTTTTCCTTAGGATTAAAGAGGGAACTTGGAATTTGATAGCTGGAGGAGAAAATTGGTAGAAATCCTTTAGGATCTGAGTATTTAATCTCTAAAAGCCCAGGGTGAATGGACTGCCTTTCACGTTTAATAGGAGAAACCCAACAATGATTAATGCAATTATCTGTTCTGGTTGGGCTTTCTGTTTGCTTTGTTTTGGGGGGTTTGGTTGGTTCGTTTGTTGGGTTGTTTATTTTTTTCTGAGACAGTTTTGAGATTTCTGCAAGGCTTGACAGAAGCAGTAAGATTCAACTGTTTGAAAATATATATCTGAAGTGGTTTTAGGTGGTTAAGTTTTCATCTGCAACTTTTTTTTTTTTTCATTTTGCTGCATCTACAGCAATATGTAAGGGTTTCTAGATGTTTAAAAGACCTCTTGAACATATGCTGCCTCATATCACCTCAAAGAACATATAACCCATGTTCAACTGCATTGTACCAAAATTTCCAGGTATTTAAATTCTGTACTAACTGTGGCAGAGTGAAAAGACAGCCTTCAAACAAGCTCTATTTTAAACACATTCTTGTTTTCAGTTAGTCAACAATCTGTGCTTCAAGGAAGAGACAATAGCAAGAAGAAATGTTTTCCCAGACCCTTTAGTTTAAATTATTGTGGCTGGTGGGACTTTAGCATCTGAATAAGGACTTAACTAAAGATGGAGTAGATCATTGGGTTGGGAAGGGGCAGCAGGGAAAATTCAGCTTGGGAGGCAGAACACAGTGGGTGGGGGCCATGTGCAAAACCTGAGGGCAAATCAGCTGCTATGTGCAGCCTGATCTTCCCTGTATCTGATGTGCCAAGGACTGTTATCTGTGATGAAGACTGATAGGCCCAATCACTGATGGACCCAATATCTTTGAAAATATGGGTGACCTCTTGCAGCCAAAAATTTGGAAGGATACTGAGCCCTTGCTGAGGCCAGTACCCAGACTGGTTAGGAGGTTAGGAGGGTGCTTCTTGGCCTTGGCCAGAACTACACTGGAGGCATTGACACAATGTCACCATCCAAAGCTCTCTGCCCCCACAATATTCCTAAGTACATTTAAGTCACTGTATGTAGACTTAGCCAGTGTGTTCCCCTGGTTGAATGCCCTTGCCTCTTACCACTCAGGAGGGTAATTCTCTGCCTGTGATAACTTCTGAACTCCTGTTCACACTCCTGCTACTTAGGCTTTGTGGGCAAACTGCATCAAATTCCAGGCTAAAGACAAAGGCTATTCAATTCTCATGTAACTTCCTTATAAAAGTATCCCTCTGAAGAGTGCAACTAAAGCCATTATTGGCAGCACTCCAAGCTCCTTTCAGCACCAACTATCTAGTCAATGGCTTCTGAGCTTCTGGAGAATCTCATCGATATTTGTCAACTTATATTTCTTCTACCTTTGATATTCTACTCCATCATGCGCTTCAACTTTATCCTCATTAAGTGCAAAGTCCTGCACCTGGGGAGGAAAAACTCCATGCACTAATACATGCTGGGGACCACCCAGCTGGAAAGCAGCTTGGCAGAAAGGACCTTGAGGTCCTGATGGACACCAGGTTGAGCATGAGTCAACAATATGTCCTTGCTGCAAAGAAAGCAGATGGAATTCTGGTTTGCATTAGGCTAGGTATTGCCAGTCTGTTATCTTCTCTACTCAGCCCCACCTTGAGTCTTGTACTCAGTTCTGAGCTCCTTAGTCCCAGAGAGTCAGGGAAACATTAGAGAGAGTTGAACAAGTAGCCACAAGGATGATCGAGGGGCTGGAGCACCTCACATATAAGAAAAGAGTTGCTGCCTATGGAACTACAAGGCTAATTCAATGCCCATTTGTTGCAAATTCTTATTGTGTCACAGAGATTTTTTTCCAGACTCAAAGGGTTTGTCTGTGTAGGGGGTTCAAGAAATGGACAAGGAGATGAACAGGTTTGGGAATTTCTTTTTGCTCAAGAGACCCTGTACAGCCCTTCCAAACTTAAGTTTGAAAAAATGTATGAGAATAGAGACATTCCATATTTCCCTTGAGCTGTTTTTTGTCAGGACAGACAAAACAAGCAAACCCTTGTCGAGGAAGGTGTTTGCTACATAAAAGCATTCTTTCCCACAGGTAAGGGAAGGGAAGAGGAGAAAAGAAAGGGATGAAACTGCATAAAACAGCCCAGAGGGCATTATGGGTATGCCCAGGGCCTTTGATATATATGGACAAGGACTCCTGATCAGTGTGTGTTTTTTCTTTCCACCCAGCTGTGACTTTTGCAGTTGTATAGTGTTTCCAAAATAATCTTCCTTTACTTCTTGAAAGCCCATGGCTTAGCACTCTGGCTACCTGTGTGCATACTTGAAGCATACACTTTACAATGAAAAAAAAGTCTGTTCTCTGGAAGACTGTGCTTTAGCTGCTCAGAAGAGGTTTGACCACAGTGCTAGGCCTATCCACTTTCCATCTCCTAGTGATGTTTAGTTGAGATTTAGACACTGAAAAGTATGTATGGGGTAGGAGTTTAAAATTCTGCTGTTGATGAGGGAGACTAGGATCCTCATTCAGTTGCCTAAACACAGTGTGTAATACCACTGGAATTTCTTGTGCAAGATACCTGCATAGGGCTGGCAACCATGATAACATGAGCCAGCAGTGTGCCCAGGTGGCCAAGAAGGCCAATGGCATCCTGGCCTGCATCAAGAACAGTGTGGCCAG
>JAWMRA010000001.1:36325762-36362828 GCA_035584735.1 Pseudotriccus pelzelni | reverse complement strand
AGTGCCATGATCTAGGAATCACAGTGGGGTTGGATCAAGGGTTGGACTTGATGATCTCGGAGGTCTCTTCCAACCCAATTAATTCTATGATTCTATGATAAAGAGCTTATAGGAAATTCATGTCTTTTTAAAGAGGTGCTTCGATGCTCAAATGGATCTACACATGTCTGGGTATATGAATTCCTCCACAAATCAGTACAATGACGTGAGAATAGAAGGCATTTCAATAGAAATCTGTCACTAGGAGTGGGGTCCAGGTGTTCACATCTAGTCAGAGTGCCCACAGCTAGTCCCAGCTGCACTGTATTCAACATGTGTTCTTGGAGCTGGTAGCTCCATCACAGTACCTGCATATTCCTGAAAGGCTACCTAAAGGCCAGGTAGAGTACTCTGGCTTGTTTACCTTCATCGATTGGCATCTGCCAAAGTAGTCAGAGCAGTTAGATTTCTGACTGTAGGCAATGGCATTGCAATGAAATGCAGTTTGGGAGAGGGTCTGCCTACCTTTGTGAAGCCTCTGTTAATGAGGATGTATCCTAGTCCAGAGAACTGTTTTCAGGAGTCAGAGGTGGCACAGCTTGTTATACTTGCTCATTGCAGATTTACATGCAAATGTGTGTATGAGAGCATTCTTGAATAAAAAATACATCCTCCAAAAGTTGAAGAACTGTCTCTGTGTATCCTCACAGTAAAAACCGAGGATATGCTGTAGCAAAAGCATTTGCTTTGTGTGGGAGGAAACTTAGGCCAGTGATAGAGAATTACCTCCCATATTTTGGCTGATACATGTCACACTTTGAAAAGGGTATTAAACATTAGATAAGACAACACAGAAACTTTCAGTCAACTGGAATTTTTTTCTGCTCTGTCTGCACCCTCTACAGTTCCCTGAGTGCCATTCTAGTATTTCCCTTTTGTCAAAATTTTAGGTTTGCTAGATATTCCACTGATCCAGCGAAGTTCCTCTAAGTCTCCCTGTTCTGCAGGTGATGCCTAGATTTCTCTGCCTGCGTCCTGTGGCAGCACTGCTCTACCCATCCTACCCATGCCTGGCCTTCACCTTACCATGGGCAATCTACCTGGTCTCCCATGTGTATGCAGAGATCTTTGGTTGCAAACTTTGGCTAGGAATGCAGGAGAGTTTAGCCTTGAAAGAGGGATCTGGAAGTTGCAGAGTGTAAGGACATAAGACATGGTCTACCTTTGTTCTGTGGTTCATCTGACCTAATCCTGCATCTCAAGAGAATGTGAGCCTGGCCTGTGCAGTCAGTGGTTTAAGGATATTGGTGATAAATAAGCACAGAGCTTAAACTTGTAAATAATTCTTATAGTATTATAAATTTCCCCACTTCTCCACACCAAGTTAAAAGACAGGGTCTGTATCCTTTTGGACCTGCCATATTTCTACCTGCAGGATAGATGCATATACACAAGTCTAAGGGCAGAATAATTTTCACATTAGACAGTCCACTACAGGTAAAAAATCATCCATATTGCTCATCTCTTTGTTAAGTCCTAAGCTGTATATTACAATAATCTCTTTCATTTCCCAGTGAAAACCAACTGTATCCCATCGCACAGGGAGAAAATGAACACATCCATCCTCCTTGCAACAAATTCTGTAAGCCCTCATCAGAGTACAGACCACGCTATACGGTTTTCCTATTCTCATTTAGGCTGGTCCTTGATTATTAAGAGAAAACCAACATAAAAGAAATCTAGGACCTTCAAAAGCAAGTACTATTGAGGTAAAAATCATTTATGCTACTGCAACTGAAAACAAAATTTGGACATATCTATTTATTCCACTCTTATCCTTTTCCTCCAACCAGCCTCCTACTTCTATGCTTCATTTATTGTCTCCCTCCTCCTGCAAGATTTTCCTTAAATCATATCTTCCCTCAAGGCTTTGCTATATGCCTTTTCCAAGAACATTTTGTGAATTCTTCTGGTGCATTATAATTGTCTGAATGTGGTAGCACATTTATCAGGATACAGGCCCTGTCTTTTAACTTGGTGTGGAGAAGTGGGGAAATTTATAATACTATGGGAATTATTTACAAGTTTAAGCTCTATGCTTCAATTTTATTCCAAAATGCATGAGTTTTGTTCTCAATAATGACCATGCCAGCATGTCACAGTTACAAACAGTTATCATACCTTCTGATTACAGTTGCACAGCAGCACTTCGAAGCCGTGAATCTCAAAAGGTTTTGTAGTCCTGTGGTATTCCATTTAAGAGACAGGTAAAGTTTATTATTGCTGTCTGACAGACACTGAACTTCAGTGGTTTGCCTAAGATTCGTCAACAGCTGGACTAGAACCTAACCCAAACAATCCACCACTTGTTTCTTTATTAGCAACTTCTAGTAAGATTCAGCTCACAAGTTATCACAGGACTGGGATGTGGCTTTTGCTGTTGAGTGCAGTGAGATGCTTGCTTAGATCTAGTACTTATATAATAAAAATCAGGTCAAATGGCTCTCGGTGTTAGTTGCCACGTCATTACCGAAAGTTACTGAAACAGTACTGGGAAGTTTCTTAGAACAGAAAGAAAACTAAAAAAGGATAAGGATTTCATTATATTTGTGTTGTTAAAGTGTTCCAAGACAGAGGACCAATGCTGCATCGCTAGTGTGCCTACAGGCTGGGCTGGGGCTGTGCACTGCACAAGAGCAGCACATGCCCTGACTGCCTCCCGTTAAAGCAGCTGAGCATGACTGCTTCAGCTTTGCTGCCCTCGGCCCTGCATAGCCCTCCACCAGCGCCCCCGGACTCCTGTCTCAGGGTGTGTGACGCAAACCTCGGCCTTCCCACTGTGAAGACAGCTTCCTACTGGGCTGAGACCCACAGCCTCACATCAGCTATGGATATTAACCTGGAAAAAACCCACATGAACAAAGTATTAATTAAGATTTAGGGTCTTCAGGGGACACATCATACTGAACTCAGAGGACATCCAGAACCCAAGCTATGTAGCCTTTCTTCCTGGCCCCATGGCCAGGTACTCTCTCAGCAAGGTGCTTTCTGAGCTTTACACAGCAAGGCAGATGCAGTGTATGACGCAGATAGTCAGATGAGAGTATGTAAGCAAGACACAGAATTTCCTGTATTGATTCACACATTCTAAACATAGAAGCTCTTTAGAGAAGAACCATATGAAGATTACTTGACCCAGCTCTTCTCTGTACCAAAGCTGCTGAAGATGACCAATATTCAATCAACCTAGACAGTAAGCCTAATGGAAGAAAAATATTATCACATTTTTAGAAGAATGTGCTATTTAAACTTAAATCTTATACTTTCATGCTTTCTGAGTCTTCCCTGCCATTTAGAAGGTATTTTCAGGTTGTGCAAATGCAATGTAGATACTTAACCAAGAGTAGAACCCTCAACAATTTAAGCGGACATAGTTTCAGCTAAGACAGTGGCATTATAGCAGCTAAATTCAGTACAAAGCTAGCCTAATAAACACCAAAATGTCCTCAAATTGTGACTGAAATTGTCTAGACTGATAAGTCATTTAACAGCATTTCAGATTGTGAGGCCAGTGTCAGTTGTAATGCAAGTGAAATTGCAGGGTTCTTTTGAAATCACTTTAATGATTTCAAAATGAGGAATGTTCTTATCTCACATATGAATGATAATTTCATGATGAGGGAAATTTGCACATCCTATCCTTCTGCTGGCTAATCACTCCTGATGAAGGACACTGGGGATTCCCATGCACTGGAGTGCAGCCAACAGCAGGATAATGCAGATGAACTTCAGTGGAAGGACAGGATTCGGGACTTTTCAGGAGAATTTCCATTCTCAGCTAAATGTCAGCATCACTGAAGTTCAGACAGGCCAGATCCTGTTGTCTGATGAGCCAAATGCAGATTGCTGCCATTTCCACAGCAGCACAAAGCTGTCCAGACCCCTCCTTTGCACCACGTGGGATATGAGTGAAAGACAGCCTCAATAAATTGTTAATATATTCACTCTCCAGGCAGGTCAAATGGTAATTAACCTCATGCTCCTTTCTGCTGCTTCGAGAACTGACTCAGTATGTACCATGCGGCTACAATTTGATCTTATAACTACCATAGAGAGGAGGTGACAAAGGCATGCAGAGTGCCTCAAGAGCTGTGAAAAGAATGAGGACAGGCTGAAAAGCCACCTCTTTTGAGCAGGGTGGACCCAGCTACAGGAAGGGCTCTGCAGACAGGGATTGCCCTGGGCAATGGGGCAATCAAAGATAGACAGGGCAGTCTGACACTGTGCTCCCTAGAGCCCTGGCCTTGCAGTGAGTGTTGGTTATTCCTCCAGATGTGCAGGTCCAACCTCACCAAAGAGATGAGGTGTTCAGAGGTGGCTCTGCTAATGAATGTAGATGCAAAATAAAACACCTTGTCAGAATTTCATTACATCCATGGCAGCGCTCCTACAGCAGGGGTTTTTTTTGGAGATCTTTTCTACAATGGCTACACCTGCCAGTGTGTTTTCTGCAGAGTTCCTTCTCTCTAGCAGAGAAATGAAGATCCATTAGCAATAAAATGGGCTTAGTGCCATTGTTTAGCAGTATCCTTGATACTGCACTATAAACTGAGAGAGAGGAAAGGTAACTTCTGCTCTAGGCAAAGCTGCTTTCTCTGTTCCCTTTTGTGAGCTGATGGCAATATCTGTTTGTGAAACAACTGGAGGCACCAAGAACATATTTCTGTCCTGCTCCAAACACCATTTTAGCCTTTAAAGCCTATGGTATTTTACAGACCAACCAATTCCCAGGAGGGGAATTTGCAGACCGACCCAGGTTGTCAAAATGAATGCTTCTTTGTCATCTGAATGAATGCTGAAAAACTGCTTGCCTGTCTTGCTTGTGGGATTAGGACTGGAAACTATAACTGTCCAGAGAGTCAAAAGCTGTGGAACAGAGGACTTTTCTGACAGCACTCCACAGGTCACTTTTGCAGTAACAACTAGCTTAACTGATTTTCTGCTGACAAATTATTAATGTGAGGAGGGCTTGAACATTGAACTCTAGTGCTGATCGACTTCAAAATCAGATACACCAAATCTAGTCAAATTTTGCCAGAAAACGCAGTAAAATATATAGGTTCAGTTGACAGGAATTAAAAGTCAGCTAATCAGTTGGCAGTCAGTTAACATGTTACATGAGATACATCTGTCATAAAACATCTCATGCAATTGCAAAACTTTCAACAGTACTGGAGTGGCACTTGCACTGAATTTTCCTGTTTCTAACAGAAATAGCTGTTTCTCTTTTAAAGTGTGTGTACAGGACTGAACGGACCTGTTAAACACCTCTGTGAATGCATCACAGAGTGGGATACAGGGTAGAAAGGCCATTGTATGCAATGGAAAGGCCATTGTATTATACCGGAAAAGATGACAGTTGTCCCACAGCTGGAAAGGCCTCAGCTATACGTAAACGAGTTACTCTAATAGCAACTATTCATCCTTTGCCTTGTAACCTGGGTTAGAAGATGCTTACTAACTTAATACAGAAAATTCCTATATTCTGCTCTTTTCCTCTTGCTGATTCTGAAAAGACAAGGACTATATGCAGCAGGGTCCTGCTTTCCTTTGGTTTGGACAGCCCCTTGCTCTACTGTTCCAGTTTCTGCAGCTTCTTGGTGGACTGAAGACACACACTATGTTTTTAACCACTAAACAGTCCTTTTATGGTGCTACAGTAATGTTCATGTTTGCCAAAAAAAAAATAAAAAGAGAGAAAGAAAACTTGAGACTTGTTGAACTTTAATTACCCCTGTGCCAATATGGATTATAAGGAAGGCATCTTCCTTAGTGCTCAAGGTTTCTGTTGTTTTGTTTAATTTCACTTATATTTTCCAAGGAGTCAATAATGAAAAAATTTAACAGTGTATAACAGACTGTCGTTCTCCCTGCTACAGATATGATCTGGCAGTCTGGAGGGACACTGGTGGAACAAATTAGGCTATTGCAAACTGACTTCCACCAAGCACAGAGTCCAGACTCTGAGATCAAGGATTCTCCTGAAGTATAAGAGTTAGGCCCAACATTAGATGCTGACAAAATGAATTTTACTTGAAGGTACACAACCTTGACCAGGGCTAAAAACTCACTTTCATGACCCTGAAGCCCACAGGTTTGGTTGGAATGCTTTGTTGTCTGCAAAATTTCCCTAAAGAAGGTAAGCCGAATAAATCTTGGAGTGGCTTATGGTGGCCAATGAGTCATCATCTCCAAAACCATCAGATGCAGTCATTCATTGGATATTTGAAAATTTGCAAGGCGTGTGATAGAGAATATTTTTTAGTAAAACAGCAAGTGGATTTTCCAGTCTTTCTTCTTTGTTTCAGGTAGCTAGTATATCTGGTGGCCACATCAGATAATGAGAATTGTTTATGATCTCTTCTCTGTGATGACCAGTGACGGGACCTAAGGAAACAGCCTGAAGTTGCATCAGGAGAGGTTTAGGTTGAATACAAGAAAAAGGTTCTTCAACCAAAGGGTGGTTTTGCACCGGAATAGGTTCTCCAGGGAAGTGGTCACAGCACCAATCTGACAGAGTTCAAGAAACATTTGGATGATACTCTCCAGGACATGGTGTGACTCTTGGGGACAGCCCTGTGCAGGACTCAGAGTTGGACTCAGAAATCCTTGTGGTTTCCTTCCAACTTGGCATATTCTGTGATTCTGTGATCTCCTAATTTTCTTTGTTCAACACTTGTATCTCCTGTCATTTTTGAGATGACAATGGTCAAAATGTTTTAAAGACAGCAAAGCAAAACTAGATCACAGGAGTTTACATTCAGGTTTAACACATGACCTTGTTCCAGGTGAAAGCCACAGAGCTGGGCTGCAGGACGCATCTCAGCATGTTTCATGCAATTAGGGAAGGAGCAGCGAGCCACTGAGGATCAGCAAGGCTCTACCCTCGCTCTTCAGCTGTTCCCATGAAGAACAATTGCTAATGTTCTGAGGCCACCTACTGTTTGCTTTCAACACCTACATGTTAATGTGTAGGTTGCTGTCCATGAGAGCAGGCTTTTTTCCCGATGACCAGAAAGTATTCCTGATAGTCCTCAAAGAAGCTAGAAACAGAACTTGCTCTACTTTAATTGCATAGCTTTATAAATATAATCATCTTGTTAAGATGATTTTTCAAGGAAAATAAGTATTAGTGTATTGATTTTTTTTTTTACTTCGTTAACATCTTTTTCAATCTGTCTCTGTAAGAATACCCTTAGAAGTGCCAAATCCTCCCAGAGCTACCACTTTCAAGTACTCAGGAGGAGTCTGGATGCACAGAGCGAAATCCTAGCTCCACTGACTCACAAGCAATTATTCCCTTTTGCATGAATAGAGCTAAGTTAGGGTTTTTCTCTCTTTCAGTTCATCATAACAGGAATTTGCTGATCCCATGCTGTTAAATCCATCTGCTGCCTCAAGCTTTGCCTTGAAGCACAATGAATAAAAGAGGCAGAGAAAAAAGAAAGAGAATCAGACACTGTTATCCACAAAATGTTCTAGACTGAAAGCCTCAAGCTGAGACTGTGGAGGCCAGCCACTGCAGTACAAATGGAAAGAAAGCTGAAACTCCAGGCACTACAGTCTTCTGCCTATTACTATATAGCAGGATTCAGTTGACTCTAATACACAGGGACTCCCTTCCATTTACAAATTCGTTACACATTCTCAGCTGCTCTTTAGACATTGATTCCCAGTTCTTATTATAACACAGATCCCACTTTTCTTCCTGTTAGACAAGGTCAATTGGATGCTCAGCCTTCTCCTTTCAGTCTCATTGAGCATGCAATGAGACATTCAGGTCTGTTAACACATTCCCTCTCACCAGCATCTGGCTTGTAAAGGCTTCAATGAGTGCATCAGTCAATCAATCAATCAATCACTAAATCATCAATCAAAGCATCAATGGCTTATTCTTTTTTGTCAATTCTGCTCCACTAAAGTTCTCTTCTATTTAAACCATATTCTCCAGAGATCTTTAGAAATCCATTTTCCCAAAGTTATCTCTCCTTAGTTTGCTGTATCTCACAAGCTAGCTGTACCTTGGCTGAATAGCAGGTCTATTTATGCAGAACCACTGCTGCTGGATGCAGTCTACAGATCCTAAAAGAGAAGTTATCTAGCGTGTTCTACAGAGCTGCAATCACCCCTCTAAAAGGAAAATAAATCACCCATCTCCAAGGAAAATGAAACAACTTGGAGCATGGATAGTCTCATATTCTTTTTAACTTACATAAAATATTATAGATAGGGAAAAAACATGGAAGATTATTATTTTAAACCTCATTGTAATAAGTAACCATATTTACTGAGGTCCAAGAAAGTCACTTTTAGGGACTGAAAATGTTAAGTTCTTCATTTATTTCCTCGCTCCTTGTTAAACAACACCTTAATATGATGATTTAAGAGTCAGCGGTTCATGAGGGGTACTGGTACTGGGTACTTAGGTGTATGCATTTCCTTTCCTTACTATCAGTGCAAGATAATTAGAAGTAGCTTGCCTAGAGTTATTTTTTTACTTTTAAGTAAAAATTATTACAGCTTTCTTCCCTAAATTAACCTTGAGGATTTATAGGACCATGCTGAATTTAGAAAAGGAAATAATTTCTGAAATGAAAGCTTAGTGCTCTCTGGATACCAGCAACCATGACCTGATTATTCTGAACTAGTGAAGACAGAGATGGTTCCAACTGTAAGACATATATTTTCTGTTTCAAAGGGACATATTTTTTAATCTAAGGAAAATTATCAGTGAAATAGGTCAGGAGAAAAGGGTAGCCACAAGAAACCAAATGACATGGAAGAAGAGTATTAGGTTAGAGTTACAATGCAGAAAGAGGCAGGCCTCAGACGTGGCAGAGGAAATGACAGTTTGGTGGCTTAGGCAGTGTTTTCTTCAACTGTAAGTACCAAACCGAATATGCCTTCATGGCTGTGTATAACAGATCAGTCAGCACTAACCTTGCACAGTGCTCCCATATGCAGCAAACATGAGCCTTTTAAGCAATCAGTATAGTAAAATCCCACACTGTTGGGCTCAAGTCCCTCCTTCAGGAGAGAAAAGAGGTCAGCCAGTGGACATAAATGTTGGAAAATAAAAATGTGAAAGCAAGGAAAAAGCACTATGTAAAATGTAAATGATTCTTTAGTTTTAACTAAAGAAATGAAAGGCAGAAAATATAGTAGTCCTAGCAGAAATGAAACTCTAGCAATGGTAAAGTCCCATTATTAGGCGATACAATGTAAAGCTGATGTACGGAAGGTTACATGTATGGAATGAGATATTAAAAATATTTCCATTCAAATCCAGGTGTCAATTCTACTGCTAAAGGTAAGATATCTATTACTTGAACTCTTCAGAGCATTTAATGCCTTTGGCATTCCTGTTAAAAATTAGTACTGTACAGCAGAACATGAAATGAATGGATTAAGCGCTTGATAAGTGAAGTTACATACGTGCTATCTTTTCAGAGTCAACACACTTAAAACCACTGGGGACCATTTCCTTATCCACTTCTGTGCAGCCACAGTGCCGCTAACACAGAATATGTGAGCCAGGTGTCCAGTGTCAACACTGCTCAAGCAGCCTAGGAAGGACTAGCAATATGCCCCAAAATTTATTTCATGATAATCCTTGGTATGGATCCAAGTGTCCTGTGCTCTGTGGAAAGCTGTTAAATAAAAAAGGTGGTAGGAAACCTGAATGATATCTCAAACATCAATGACTGGCATTACCAAGTGTAAGACCATTGGTATTTTAAGCCATTGAATTGCTTCATCCAGTCTCTCAGTTCATTGCAGATCAAACTGCAGACCAATGTATCACCACAGAGAAGAAGGTGAAGACAGAATGACTGATCAGGGCTGTTTAGTATTCTTAGTCCACCCAAGCTGTATTTTAATACAGACAACAACAAAGTTACACATGTAAGTACAAGTACAAGATGGTAACACCATATACGGAACACACAGAGTGAGAGAATAGCTCCTAAGCAGCACTGGTTATGAAAGAGTTTTACAAACTGTGTTAATCAAGCAGATGTGGAGGTAAAAAGAACTAGTATCATGTCTGAGACTATAATCAGGGCAATAATTGGTAAACATAGACTGCTTTTTCCATTTTGTTTTTGGGATAAATAAATCCAGCACTGGAGTACTACATCCTTTCAGGAGTGATTAATAAAATCTGTAGATGATCAATAAAGAGCCACGGAAATATTTGAGGGCCAAAGGAAATTATTCTCTGGGACCAAATTAATGAGCTTAGTGTGTTTAGTTTGATAGGACAAAATTACAAATTACTTGCTTCCAATCTATAAGACTATTACAGAGGAATAATGAAATTTAAAGAATTAGAGAGAAAGGAATAAGAAGAATCAATACCAGAAGGTGGAAATGACCATTTGCAAATAAGGAATTTGGCAGAACTTTTTCTATTGGAAGTAACTGAAAAAAGGAACAAAGCAGCAAGGGAAGAAATGGGATTTCTGTTCCCTGATATCTTCATATTTGAACTAGATGCCAGTCTGGAAGGTTTCCTTTAGTTTAGCACAAGTCTTGCCCATGCATACCCAGGTGAAATGAAGATGTCTGTGTTATGCAGGGCTCCGTGTATCACTGAGTATTCTAACTTACACTCCTACAGTTGTGTCTTCTCTCTCCTTTATCTCCAGCTTGCCCACATAAACACTGAGTATAGGAAACCTGAGCACAGTCATCATTTATCTTGCCCACAGGCCCTCTCCTTGGATGCAGACTGCAGCAATCTATTCAAGCACTAGCACGCAGATAACAGACAAGCCCTCACTTGTCTTATGCTGATCTGATATATACCTTTCGCATATTACCAATGTACTGGATAGGCCCTGCTGTAGACCTAAAGGGAAACAAAACTGTAGAGAATGCACATTTATTTGAAACAGAATAGAATAGAAGAGACCATTTTATTAGGAAGGGACCCACAACAGTCATCTAGTCCCACTGCCTTACTAATTTAGGGTTGACTGAGATAAAGCATCTCATTAAGAATGATGTCCAAATGCCTCCTAAACACCGACAGGCTTGGGGCACCCACTACCTCCTCTAGGAAGCCTGCTCCATTGTTTGACCACCCTCTTGGTAAAGAAATGTTTCCTCATGTCCAGTCTACACTTCTCTTGGCACAGCTTTGAACCTTTCTTGCTAGTCTTGTCACTGGATACCAGCAAGAAGAGATCAGCACTTCTCTCTCCTCTGCCACTCCTCAGGAAGCTGTAGGGAGCAATAAAGTCACCTCTTAGCCTCCTTTTCTCCAAACTAGACAAGCCCGAAGTTCTTAGCAGCTCCTGAAAGAACATATCTTCCAGCACTTTTACCAACTTTGTTGCCCTCCCCTGGGTGCATTTAAGGACCTTCATATACTTCTCAAACTCTCAGCCCAGCACTGCACACAGCACCCAAGGTGAGGTGGCACCAACACTGAATACAGCAGGACAGTCATCTCCTCTAACTGGTGGGTGATGCTGCATCTGATTCACCCCAGGATAGGATTTGCTCTCTCAGCTGCCAGGGCACACTGCTGGCTCATACTGAGCTGTCGCTGACCAGCACCCCTGCATCACTGTTTGCAGGACTGCTCTTCCCATGTATACTTGCGCTTGGCATTACTTCATCCTAGGTACAGAATCTAGAATTTTCACTTGTTAAATTTTATCCCATTTATCATGACTCAATGCTCCAGTCCATCTAGATCCCTTTACAATGGCCAAGAGTCACCACAGCCTCCCAATTGGTATCATCAACAAACTTGCTAATGGTGCCTATGCCATCTGTAGCCCTCCACCCCAGCACTCTGATCATGAGACTGGAGAGGACTCTCTCATTGCTCCGACAGGAGGAGAATTTACCCCAGTTTTCTTTATCCTGTTAGCTCCAGAAGGAAAATAGGGAGGCAGTTACACCAATAAACATATTTAAATGCTTGTATAAGTATAAAAAACTATGTGTACATACAGCCACATTTTAAGTACATTTGTAACAGAAGGTCCAAACAAACTGCAATACATATTGTTTTATTAACAGTCAAAATTCCTTATTAATCCAAGTATAAATCAAAAGTTCTATAATTGTGAGTTTCATGCCTTGAAAATCATCTGGTGACTCATGGATGTTGTCAAGTTATGTGAAGCTTGCAAGACATCTAGTCTACTCAGTGATTTGCATTTTTAATTTTTTAGCACCCTGCCTATGAAGATTCCTTATATCAATTATTGACACAGGAAAAACCTGATGTTAATGAGAAATATCTACCATCTCGTCATAATTAATACCCCCCAGTTACTAGCAGTAGGACAACCAACATTCGGGTTGACATTTTGCTCAACCCACTTTCAAAACATTTTTACCTATGTTAATTGCATCTACAGAAGAAATCTACTAACCACGTGCAGTGTGCGTGCTCTGTTTTTCTCTAGAAGTTGACAAACTAATGGGAGAAAAACCCCAACAATTTAACATTAGTTGCCAATTTACCGTGCCCTTGTTTATTTTTTTCAGCATTTTAGTCTCTACTAGAGTAAGTCTAAATTTAAAAATAACGCTCAATGCCAATTCTTCCCCAAGTAGGAATACTGACCAGGAATCTCACTTGTTTCTCAATCAATTTGCTTCTTTTTCAGAACATTTCTCAGAAGTGTTCATAGACAGTATGTCTGCATATTCACACTGTGGCCTTTCAATACAAAAAGGGGAGTTATAAGAAAGATGGAGAGAGATTTTTCAACACAACCTGCAGAGACTGGACAAGGGACAGCGCTTTTAAATTTAGAGGGTGTGGAGTTAGATTGGACGTAAGAAAGAAATTTTTTTACTGTGAGGCTGGTGTGACAAGGGAACAGGTTGTCCTGTGAGCTGTGGCTGCCACATCATTGAAACTATTGAAGGCCAGGTTGGATAAGGCTTTGAGAAACCTGGTCTAGTGAAGATGTCTCCACCCTCGGCAGGGGAGTTAGTACTAGATGAACTTTAAGGTCCCTTCCAACACAAACCATTTCACAATTCTATGGTTCTTTGATTCTAATGCAAGAATGGGAAAGAATATGAAGACATAACACTCTGCATGTATGAATAAACTGATCAAAAGCTCTTGCCCGGCGAAGTGGTTGAATCACTATCCCTGGAGGTTATGTAAAAGACGTAGATGTGACACTCAGGGACATGGTTCAATGGTGAATTTGTCAGTACTAGCTATATGGTTGGATTCAATGTTCTTAAAGGTCTTTTCCAACCTAAATGTTTCTATGACTCTTTAATTCTATGAAAGCGGAATAAAAAGACAATGAGGCACTATTTATCCTCTAAGGAAAGGACAGTGTCTATAAATGTGGGAGTGGTTATGTGTGACCCATTAATTCATCACTCCCTTTAGCGGTCTTGCAAGTTTATTTCAACTTGAAAGTCATGTCCTTACTGTTAGTGTGAAAAAGTTCCCCTTAAGGGGAGTTGGTCAATTTATATTCTGTGATGACCATTATAGCAATATCTTGCCTGCTGCTGGTATTTTAATGCAGAAGGCCAAAAATGCTAGCAGTTCCATCCTATGCAGCTCCTTTAACTTCAGTAGGATTTTATGAACTACTAATTAGTGCAAAAATTGGTTCGACTTTTGTAGTCTTCTTTTGGGAGCAGATAACACATGCACCCATACAAGAAAAAAGAAAAAGCATTTATTTGATGGAACAACCACCTGGGCTCCTTAATAACAGTATGAATACAATGAACCACTTGAAAAATCAGTGTCCTTGGATTTTCTTTCACAATTGAAAGTGCCATTTTAAGTGTCATGATTCATAACTACTCAAATTCTGTACTTTTACAAAGAGCATTTATACATTAACTTGTAATACAGGTTGTTAAAAATGAAGAAGTAGTGCTTAGGGTTATTTTTATTAGAATAGATCACATTAATTAGCCCTGGTATGGAGGGGAGGAGAAGTTTCTCTTGAATGCTCTACTTTGCAGTGCATTATTAATTTTCTCATTCGTTCCTTTTTAGCTCATTAGCTTTTAAATGTTATAGTTTAATGCTGAGGTGAAGCTGGGAGTATCTGTTCACTGTGCCATCAATTTCAAGCCATCTCACAATCATTGTCATTATGGTTGATTTATATTGCATTGGTACCCAATCTAGGGCAGGAATGCTATTATAACAGCTTGTGGTGATAGCAAAACTGAACCCTTAAGGAAATCTTTCTGTAACATTTTATGATATTTTAGGGTTAAAGTGGATTAAAGAATGAATTAAAACTCAAGTAATTCTCCCTTCGTCAAAGAAAACTCATTTAGCAGATAGGACTAGGCATTATTCTTTGTAGGCAGCAAGTCAAGAAGGAAGATTATCAGAATACTAATGCAAGTATTGTGGACTGACATCCACAGTACCAGATAACCTTTCAGGATCTTTGAGCTGCTACCTCCATTCTGCAGGATATCCTTTTGATTAATTTGATTAAGTTGATTAAATAATTAGTAGGCTCGTACTTTTGGAAGAGATCTCCCATATGAGATTGTACAACATTTTATGGCCTGAGGCTGTAAACCATTTGTTCACACTATTTTTTTTAATATCCATCATAAAATGGATGTCATAGAGCTGGCCTACAATATCTTAGGTATAATTTCTCAATGTACCTGTAATTATCCCTTTGTGAATGGTGATTCTGCTAGGCACACTGCAGAAAGTGGCTCCTTCCACCACCGTACGAAGGAATAGAAGTACCTGGAGTTCACGTTTTTAGGAGACAACTGAAATATGTGAGTTGACTGAGAGCACTGTGACTCTGCTTTTATGTGTTAGAGTGTACTACTGAAAGGATTATACAGAATGAGAAAGGATTATTTTCAGGCAGGTACGGTTTCTCCCACACTGTGAAAAACATATGACTCACTTTGTGCTAATCACACAGTATTTCTGTAGCAGTACGTGATAGCAATTTCTTCAGTTCTTGTCAGTAATTTACCTTCCTAATAAGGTGGAGCTGCTGAAAGGGAACAGAGAATCAATACAAGTTGAAAGTCAGTGAAATCTGAAATGTGAACCTAATGATGAATCTCTTCAGCTCTATGCTTTCTCCCCACTCTTTCAAATTCCTGTTAGAAACCTCCAATTATTTCAGTCCCTCCTTAACAGAGGTCTCAGAAGGCCTTCTCTGCCTCATCTACCTTGCTTACAAAGCACAGGGGTAACAACTTGTAAAACGTGGCTCTGCCCCTGATAATGTGAGAGAAAAAGTTCTGGATAGACATCGCTGTGCTGAGTGTCCTGTGCAGCAAAGCAACCCTTTTTCCTGAAGACACATGCTTTACATACACCACACTGCACTATTGAGGAAGAGAGCTTATTTCATGCCGTGCTGAAATCTATGCAAAATCACAAAAAGTTTACATTTTATCTCCTGCTTTCCTGATCCTAAACATCATGTTTGAAGTTCACTCTATATTGCACAACTGTCCATGAAATCTGCACTTGATCCCTTTTACCACAAACATCTGAAAGCTTCATAAATGCTTCTGTGGAAAGCTGATACTATCGGTCCTGAGTCTGACAGCACCTGTCTTTTATCTGCTGGAATCACAGAGTGGCCTGGGGTGCTAGAGCATCTCGTTTCAGATTATATCCCCTTGGGAAACAAACTGGTAAGTCTGGATGTGGGTCTACCGCTGAAGAAGTTTCTTACAGTTTTATAAGCTGTACCTATTCACTGTGATCCTCTCTCTTCATCTACAGCTGCTTCGGCCTCATGGATGAGTCTTGAACAGAGCTGTTTCCAGCAAATATAACAGCTGACTGCTGCCAAAAAGGAGGAGTCCCAGTTCTCCCTCCTTGGAACACACTTTCTCTCTTATCTTCTGCCAGCCATTTCTGTCACTCTTTAAGCTTTTAATCACCCAGTAAATATGGTGGATATTTTTTTGCTATCTTAGCAAGCCAGGTGGCTTGCAGTATGCTCCAGTGAGCAGACTGATACTGCGCTCATTCACTAGAGTGAGTAGAGCGAGTGTATGGTTTGGAGGAGAGGAGGGACTAGCTTTGTTGCCTTATTTGATGGATGTGATTGAACTAGCTTGGATGTCTGCTGGATGTGTTAGTGGTTTCTGGCGTGTCACAGGGGCACCTTATTACATGCCTTTGAGTCCACCACCTAGAGATAAATGGTAGTCCCCATATGGACGTATGGCCACTAGAACCCTGAATGTAATGCAGAGATATAAAGCTAGTAAAAACCTTAGGCAGTAAAGCTACACAATGTGGAACATTGACTTGTCTGGTAACAGCACTGCCTTGTTTCCACCATGCTGAGTGCAAGCCAGGGTACCTTGTTTCCTGTGACAGAATGTCTGTTTGGAAACTAACTGGCTCCAAAGAACACAAATGCAGAGCTGCCATAAACACACGAGGTCTGAACAAATCCTCCATGATGAAAAGGCTGAGGACAGTAGTCTTGCTCCTACCACAAATAGGGCTTCTAGGAGGCTGGCAACGTACTACAGCAATGGCTTGCCTGCTCAAGTTCAGAAACAAGTCTGAATGGCGCCTCCAAACTCAGTAGTTGAGGCACAGCTTCACCCAAAAAGTGCTGTTCTGCTCCAGTGAAGGTACACTCCACAGATCTCCAGTTTCAGGTTAACTCACAGCCCTGGAGTTAGAGCTTTCTGTGCCTATTGAATTCTGAGTATGACTCTAGGTATTCTGAGTCATGTTACCCTCACAGACCATTAGGTGACACTTGAAAAAGAAAATATTGCACCTATTATAATGCTTCAAGGAATAAACTGTTCATTCACTTAGAAATTACTTTGCTAGCACAATCCTTGAATAATAATTATTCACAATCCTTGAATAATAATTATTCTCTTGCATTGAAATTTATTTTTTTCTCTATATTGTGATAATATTTTAGTGAATTTTGCTACAGCTTATTGGAAATTAAAACTTTCCAGCCTCCAGAAATTAGAAGTTCAGAAGGTTCATTTGAAATGCAGTGTGCTACTTCCTAGAAAGAAATAGTGATTATGGATTCGTACTGTTACCACTGTTTCTGTTTAAAATACATGAAAACAAATCACCATTTTACTTACAAGTTTAAGCAGGAGAGACATTTCTGTATCAGCAGCTAGTTTAAGACAGATTATAAAGAAGTTGGACTTGATGATGCTCATGAGTCCCTTCCAACTCAGCATAGTCTATGCTTCTATGATAAAGGATGTTGATGCAACAAAGATCTGCAAGTTGTGTGACTCTGAACTCTCTTACAGATCATAAAGTCTCTTACTTCTAAATGTTTTATTATTCTCTTCCTGGAAATATCAGCTTTGTTTCTGAGTCAGCCAAGACCACCCAGGTTGATTTAATCCCAAAATCAATGCATCTCACCAACAATTTCCACAGCATGGAAGGAGGTCAGGTTCCTTCATCAGACCACTTACTTCATCTCCAGGCACAAAATTTGGAAGGTGAGAGCTCATCTTAAAATCAACAATCTGTATGGTCCTCTTCATTACACAAAAAATAAAAAAAAATCCATACAATTCAGACAGCCTAGTACTTACAATATGATTGTTGTGGTTTAAACCGAGCTGGCAACTAGGTCCCATTCACTCACTGCCCTCATGGTGGGATGGAAGAGAGAACTGGAAGAGAAGAAGTGAGAAAACTTGTGCTTTACCTGTCAAAGCAAAAGCTAGGACACAACCAAAGCAAAACAGAGAATTAATTTACCACTTCCCATGACCAAGCAGTGTTTCGCCATCCCCAGGAAAGCAAGTCTCCATCATGTGTAATGGTGACTTGGGAAGACAAACACCATCACTCCTAACATCCCCCTCCTCCTTCTTCTTCCCCCAGTTCATATGCTGAGCATGACACCATACGGTATGGAAAATCCCTTGGGTCGGGTAGGGCCAGCAGTCCTGGCTGTGTCCCTTCCCAACTCCTTGTAGACCCCCAACCTCCACTCTGACGGGGTGAGGTAAGGAACAGGAAAGGTCTTGATTCTGTGTAAGCACTGCTCAGCAGTAACTAAAGCATTCTGCGACATCACCACTTCTTCCAGAATAAATCCAGAACACACTCCCATATCAGCAACTGTGAAGAAAACTAACTCTATCTCAACTAATACCAGCGTAATATTTGAGTGAGATGTAGCTGATACAACAAAACTTTGCATTTCCATGACATTGGCATGAATTCCTTCCTCTGCTCCCAAATCTGCTATGTTTTTGTGCATGTCTTTTGTGTGGTTTATTTTTGTTTGTTTGGGGTTTTGTTTGTTTTGTTGTTTTTTTTCCTAGAAACAAATTGCTGAATTAAAGCAAATAAAGAGAAGACATACTTCTTGGCTGAAGAGACAAATTCACATGACTTGTTTCTACCAAGCTTTTCCTTTATTGTGTGAAAAAGTAATTCTTTCTATTTCCCAGCATATCCTGTCTGAGTCTTATCCAGTGACAGTAACTCCCTGCCATGTCTTTTTCTCTTGATTTAAGAAAGAAATAGAAAGAACCCCACAGAAACAAACTCTTCCTTTGTAATAGAGATATGGAAATTTCTGGGTTGTACAGCTGACTGGGCATTTTAGAGCTTTGGCTCATCTTGCTTGTGAACTGTGGCTTAATAGTGTTAGTTGATGAACAATCTGACAAAGAATTAGGCATGAAAATCCCTTTCTCTCCTTTTCTTTCAAGCCATTTTCTCTAGTTTTTCTTTTATATCTTTTGTTATACGGAAGTCTCATCAGAGACATACACTCTGAGCCAAAGTTCATGTGAGTACTCACATTAGCCACTCTACATGGTAGTACTGAAGGTGGAAAAAGAAAAGTGGAACAGAAGACTTGAGAAACTGGAGCAGAAGGTAGAAACCCCAAGGCACCTCAAATACTCCAGAAATTCTGCCAGCTGGAAACATAACTGGCAAGAATCTTGTGTATTCATGAATGCAAATAGACCTTCTGGAAGGGAAGACATGCGGAAGGTAGCTATTTTTATTTTAATATTAATGGGCTGGACACACTAGATTTAATAGCTGTATTTAAATAAGGAAGAGTATGACAGCTAGACAGTCACAGATATTTGATGAGTACTGTGTTCTAACAAAGAATGATACATTTGAAAGGCATCGACTTAATAGGAGAAGCTGAAAGGAAGAGAGGAACTGCTGTATCATTTGCAACAGATTTGAGGTTGTGGAGCTGAATATGCACTTTTGGATGTTTTGCAGAATCTGGGTCCAGATGGGATATCAGGCACTCAAAAGAGAAACAGTACTGTTTAAGTTCCTTTTTTAAGCTGAGGAAAAGCAATCAGAATTTGTCAGGCTGCAAAAAATAGCTGTTCAGAAAGGAAAACAGAACAGTGCATAGTGGTCTGCAAAATGAGCAGGATCCCAGAGACTGTGGAAAGGAAAAACAAAACATCATAGACTAAGGAAGTGTTTTCAAAATACCAGTCAGGTAGATTTGCATGATAAAAAAAGTGAGAGTTTATTTTGAGGAGAGTGACCATGCCTCTGAGAAGCAGTTATTTTGCAAAAATCTGCAAAAAAGGGAAGAATGTATTTAAGGAACAGTTTTTCCAGTCTACTTAGAGAATCAGAAATCTCCATGAGAGCTGGTTAAGACACAGGTACATCCAGGGCATAGATACTATTTTGAGGACAAATGCAACTCTTACAAATAGGCTAGTGGAGCCCAAATTCATGAAATATTGTGCAGAGACAATTGCATCTATTGGAACAAAGAGGTAACCATCAGATCTTACAATGGGAAATAATTCTTTGGGACTGTAAGTTTCCTAGCTGTTACAAAATATAAAATATCATTGCCAAAGTTTGAACTTCCTTCTGCAAACAGATTACCTCTTATTAAGTGGGAACACAGCCCACATCAGAGTTAGGAACAGTCCCATCCAACTTGAGGTGTTTTCAATGCCCACATTTACACCTAAGCTAGCCCACTGGGTCCCATTCCATGAAATGGAGGGGAAGAAAAACTTCTGTAATTCAATTAATTCACTTATTTTATTTGTCTGCAGCAGGACACAGTGAATTGTGTCCTCAAATTGTCCACTCCTCCCTGATGGATGTGACATTAAGGGAGGGCGACTGGCTCAAGGAAAAGACAAATGAAGTCTGATAAATCCCATTGAGACTGAAGGTCTCAATGACAGGGTTTGCACTTTAGGACCGCTGAAGCCCAGAAGGTTTTATTCCCTTTGTCATCTGTATTATCAGCTTACTGTCCCAAAAAGACATTCTAAGGGAAACATTAAATTGTGTGTCCAAAATTAAACTTGTTTTTATCCACTGAGGGAAAAAAAGTATACCATATCCAAAAATAATGATGGGCTAAACAGGCCATCTCCTGTCTGAACATACATTTACTTACAACAGAGACAAGTGACACCACTTGTGGTAATGAGAGATAATTATCCCAGTGTGATTACTGTCCTTAGGCTGTACACAGTCAAGTCTGATGGTACTTGGCATTACCACTGAGTGGAACATCAAAACACAGGCGTCCTTCTCCCAAACTAGCACAGGCAGTGAGTGCACCAGGGAGGTGCCCGAGAGAGGAGCTGTTGTCCGAGGAAGCCCACTGATCTCTGAAGCGTCCTGCAGCACAGCACAGATGTGCCAGTGGAGGGCTGCTCCCTCACCCGTGGCTGCATGGTACATAGAAGAACACGAAGTCCAGTAAGGAGATGATGGGCTTCTACCAGCAGATATGTACCTGGGCTTTGAGGGCCATGCTAACTCCTGGAAGGTGTTTCTATCTCCTCTTCAAATTCTGTAGGTGGCAATTAGGTGTCCCTTTAATCTCCTCTTTACTGTACCAAACAATCTCAGCTCTCTTAACATCTCCTTCTTGGAATTCTAGGTACTGACCATCTTTATAGCCATTCTTTGGATTCTTTCCAGTTTCCCCACATCCCTCTTGGGCTGGAAGACCCAAAACTGGACTGAGTTTTGCAAGGCATGGTTTCACCAGGGCCAAGGAGAGGAGGCTCATCAGGCCTTTGATCAGTTGGCCTTGCTCCTCCATATGTACCACTGCTATACACATTTGTGAGGAAAGCACCTTCTAGGCTGATATTGAGCCTTGTGTCCACCAAAACTCTCAGGTCCTATTCAACAGTACCCCTGCGTACTCATGTTTGTAACAGTGGAGTTACTCTGCCCCAAGTGGAGCACTTGGTATTTCTTGTTGAACTTCTGACATTTCTATTAGTCCCACCCTTGAATTTATCAATGTCCCCTTGAATTAAAGCTCTACTGCTTTGCATATCAAGTGCGTTCAGTTTAACTTAATCCACAAATTTGCTGAGGGTTTGTTCTGCCTGATCACCTGGGTAACTGATGAAGATAATCAACCTCTGACATATTCCATCCATAACTGGTTGCCCACAGGGCACTGAGCCACTGATTACTACCCTCTGATTCTGGCAGTCGAGCCCGTTTTTAACACACCTATTAACGTCTCCATCCAGCCTGTGGTTTGGATCAGCCTCAATAAGCACACTCCCCTGCAATGCCCAGGCAGAGCCTTGCAGGCACAACAAGTTATGGACAGTTCCCAAAAGGGCTTGTAAGCAGGAAACAATTGCATGCTAGTTGGGCATAGTGATAGACGTTCACATTTTGAGTATGATTTTCAAAAGAAAAACTGTCTCAAAAAAACCCCCATAAAATAATTAATGTTATGGTATTAAGAGTCTTAATTAAGGGTAATTTTAAAGGAGGAAATTGTATTTTTATTAAACATTGCTTTCAAATGTGGAATTCAAGTGGGTTTACATGAGATCAGACCAAAAGTTTTCAGGGGCTCCCTGAAAAGTGTTTATTCTTTCCCAGGAGCCTTTACTGTAACTATTTAGGGCTTGTTCCTCTGACAAGCCCCAGAGTACAGTAAGTAGACATCAGGTATCTCTTTCTTCCTTTATGTGACTGGCTATAAATCTATTTTGTTGAGGTGGGATAATCTAAGTGTTAAGAAGCTGCTGTTTCTGTCTCAAAAATGTTTCAGCATGTAGAAAACAACTACTAGCTTTAAATTTGAATAATAATCCAAGCACTAAAATTTTCTTTGGGAACAGAAATTATGAAAATATTTTAGTTTGGTTCTTCTCAGTCATCTTGGGGGGTTTAGCAACATTTTAATCCCAATTTTAATTTTAATTCATATTTAATTTAATTAAAAGTAAACCTCTAAAGGAAAAACTATTTTTGCCTGAAGAAAACCAACAATATTGAGATTAGATGTTTAGGCAACGTTCTAGACTTTATTTTTAGACAACAATATTTGTTGTCTAAATATTTATTTATAGACAACAATATCTAGACTTTATTCTACAAGAAAAGAAAGTTTGGCCTGACCGGATGTGTACTTACTGGGGAAAATGCAATAATTTTTCTGGCAATTTATATTTGCTTTCGTGAACAAAGTACTCTGTATTTTCTATAACATTAACCATCTCAGTTGTGTTGTTAGAGAGAATGGAGTGATGATAACCAGACAAGCACCCAGCTAGACTAATTTTTCCCATCAGTGTCTTAGGAATCAGCAACTAGATATTTTGGCTCAGTTCCAAGTAGGAAAGACTGCAAAATCATTGAATATTATTATAAAATTGTTATTGTGTGTCTGCACAGCAACAAGTCCAGAGAAGTTTACCCTCTGTAGGGTCCTGAAGCAGAACTCTGATAATAGAAGACAATAATACACTGGAAAGGAAGGAAAGCAGAAATGCAAAATTTCAGCCTATGGGGTCTCTTTCTTGCTCTGTTACACCAATGGAGGTGATTATCTGCCACGTGTGTTTTTCAAAGGGTAAAACCTAAGAGCATTCAGATAAAGATATCTAAATTATAAAGGCTAAGTCCTGTACCATCTCGTGTTGGATAGCAGCACCTTCCAAAACCCATGGCTTCCTTGGGAATGCATTTTAAATGGAACAGCTTTTATCCTAAACCTGTTTTCTCAATGACTGACATGTTCTTGAAACACTTGAACTTGCTATGAAACAGACACGTTTTTACAAAGGACAGCTTGTACCTGTACATTGTTTCCTCCAGCACAACAGATTCAATCCACATCAGTTGTGCCAGTTTGGGTAAGCTAACTGAAAGTGAATCATTGCAAATGTGGTGCATTCACAACTGCTCCAGGCCGAGCAGTCTCATGGGAACAGCTAATTCAGCATAACTGTTCCTGAAAAAAACTGTCTGCATCAAGATGTTTACTTGGGAGTAAGTATTCAAGCGTGAAATAGCTGCTGTCCTTTACCTTCACAGCATATATTAATCTCCCTTAACTGCTAGATGTAGATGGACACACTGTAAAATTCTCATTTGCCATCCGAAGGTTGAATATAGGGTGGAGACACAGTAAAGGGGTTAGTGAGAAAAGCAAAGCTTTCCCTTAAACTAAGCTGCTGCATTAGTAGCCTGTCCTTAGCTCACACATACAGCAGTGAGTAAACCTTTGAAATCCTTGCAGAGCCTCACCTCTGTTTTTAATCACTGCATGATCCTGGCCATTTCTGCTTTGAACTTTCTAATGGTCTGGGCAACGATATCATCTCCTTTCTGAAGGGTTTGCTACAGTCTTAGGGTAGAGCTCCAAAGCCTTATTTGCATCTTCAGACTGCCCAGGAAAAGTGAGGGCTTGGGGGTTTTGTTGTTGGTTTGGTTTTTTCAGTCCTGCTTTGTTTTAATCCCAAACCAAGGCATATCCCAGTCCCTCCTGGTCCTTTATAGCTCTGTTGGCACAACTGGGAGAGAAGGGGAATTGTGATGTTCAGAAGACTATACCATGAGTAAGAGGAGGTTTGAAATTACCAGGAACAATCATTTTAACCTCTGAATGCTTAAAAATAATTTAGCCTCTCTGGTGAAGGAATATGCAGTTCCCTAGACTGCAGATCCTGCTGTACATGGCTCATTGCTTTTTAGCCCAAGAATGAAAAAGGCCCCATTAATAGAAACTTATATTAATTTTATTAGATTGTTATTCAAGAACATTAAAAAATATTGCTGTCTTTTTAGAGTTCTGGTTTTTTAAGACACTTTCTATTTTATATAACAAGGATCATTAACACTGAGAACAGTTCTGTTTTCTTGCGCATGTTGTTAAACAGGTAAGAATATTTTAGGTGTATTACACAGAACATTGAAATGAAAGACCTCACCTTTAAAAGCTCCCAGTAACCTTATCATTATACATGTTCCAAGTTTTGATACTCTTACTTACAATAAATATGAATTGAAAATATTATTCTTGAAGCTGTGCCATTAAAAGTAGTGGAATAATTTACATAGTAATATGCTTCTTGCCAGGAATAAGGATACCTGCACTGGTCCCTGTATGTTGGCAATAAAATAAAATAGGAATGCTTATGTAGACTTATGCTAAAATAAAATGTGCTACCAGACATTATGCTTCATGGGAGATAAGGCTGTTTTCCACTCTTCCAGACTGCTGTTAACCTCATCTTGTGGGACTAGCACATTTGTCCTCATCTTTCCTTGCATTTACCACAGAGGTCACACTATGTTATGTTGTTCATTTGAACAGGAATTGTAGAAGTCAGAGGTGTACTTAGAGCTAGGAAGGGATCTGAACAGAGATAAGTGGACACTTTATGATCAGAAACATCCTGCTCTAGGCACACACATACCAGCCTCTCACTTCTCTGTGTGAACAAAAGAGCCATTTTATATAACGGACTCGGACTGTTTTTCATTCTGTCTTCAGCTGCAGAGACATTAATTTCTTCAAGCTACAATGATTCAACATAGCTTTGCACTTAGGCGAAACTGAAGTACTCCAGAGTGTGGGATGTCCAAGAAACATATTGTCTCTCTCCATTTTCCCTCCTCAAGCATGCAGAAGTCATATGCATATTTGTCACTGTTGCTTCATTCCCTCTCCACCACTGGCTTCTTCTCACACTGCCTTGAAGTTTGTTACAGTCCTGCGATGCTTTCAGTAGGTCTCTGCAGAGGCTCACAAGTCATCACCAGGAGACCAAATTTTCCTCTGGCTAAAGAGGACTGTACTTTAGTAATTCTCCAAAAGATACAGTTTTTTCTCAAACTGTGCCCCAGGAACCTGTGAAGAGATCTGTGGTTTACTCTCAACATTCAGAAAAATAAGGAGGAGGAAGTTAAAGAGAAACATGCTTTGGGGAAACAACCTCTGTTACAGCAAGAGCAGCCAGAAAGGGATCACAGTGAGAAATCTGAGCTGATAGTTGATAGATGACTGACAATCTTTACTGTAGCCAAGGTCAAAACCACAACCTGATTCACCAAGAGAATTAGGAGAAAGGCCTTTTTCCCTGGTTCAATATCTGTTGAATTCAACAGCAGAGGCTTAAACCCTGGTTTCTTATTTCTCATGTTCAGGTTCTCCCGATTCAATGCAATTGTCTTACTCCAGTAGTCCCTCCCTGGTCAGCCAGCATGGAAGAGCAGCATCCCACACCTGTAATGTGTAATGTGTGCCCAAACACCCTGCTGGGCAGTTGAGATGCCTTCCCCAGCATCTCTAATCATGCACCTGATTTTCAGCACAGCTGTGTGCACAGTTGGCTCTTTTCTTTCAGGGGAATGGGTTTTCGTACATGATCAGGAAATGACTTGACCTTTGATAAAGACTGCTGTGTTTGCCAGCCGTACACAGAGTGACATGTATGGTATTTTTACTTTGCGCTATGCTCGGTTTCTTTCTGGCAGTGTGTACATAAAAGAAGGGAAACACATGGATTTGACTGATGTTCTTGATAATTCTTTTCAATCAGAACACTACAATGTAGATATGTATTAAGAACAAACAAAACCCCCCCATCCCCCCAGCCCTTACTGATGAACACACTTCCATGTCTACATTGTCCCCATTGCCAAGCCCCAGTGCTTCCAGGGTGCTGGCAGTCTGTGCAGTAGCAGGCATCACACCCCAGCTTTCTTTTGTCACAGGTTCATGGCCTCAAGATACTGCTGGCAGGTTCTCAGGGTTCATACCAGCTTTCTTTTAGGTACTGGAAACAACAGTAACTGTGGCATGCTGAGCATTGCTGATAAAATCAATAAACTTGCTAGCATTTTGGTAAATATTGCTCTTGGTGGAAACAGTCAAACATACAAACAGAAACCTGGGTGGTGGTTTGCAGATACAGTCAGTCCTTTTCAACAGCGACCACAGAAGGCAGGCCAAGCAGTGGATTGGATACAAGATGGGGTTTCAGGAAGCCCTCGTTAGGGAATGGACTACAGACTATATGAGCTCCAGGGTGATTCATCAAATACTCCTTTGGCAGGAGTCAACACATCACTGATGGACACTTCTTGTCTTAGCCCCAAATTTGTCCTGGACATCAAAGGAGAACAGAGAGCCAAAAGAATCCATGTTTAAATGAAGAGGGCAGCAAAGAAAGCATAGTGCTGGACATAAAGCAAAGTGAGCAATTGAGGCCTGGGGAAAAAAGAAAAGGAATGTGCAGGGATTCGGGCAGCCATATCACCTTTTTCTTCTATCCCCTTAGTCATATGCCCTGCCTCTTGCTAGCCTTTCTTCCTCATTTTGGCTCTTCAAAATGAGTTGAAGGGCTAGGGGATTAGGAAAGTCATGGTGAATCCATCAGGCCAAGTCAGGTTTTCCCTCTGTATTTTTCATACTTTCTGATATCAAAAGAAAACCTTCACCAGAAGACAGGAGTTTTAGTTTAATGACATAAAAAGGGACTCATGCTGGAAAATAGAATTTGATAAGGAACTGATGCTCTAACAGTTCTGTGAGCTATGGACAACAGCATTGCTCAGGCACTTCTATAAACCATGTGCTGTCCATGGCAGATACACTATTAAAAGATAAAATTCTCACTTGCCTGATGCCCTGGATTAGGAGTCTAATCTGGAAAGACAGGCTTCTAAGACTTTGCATTAAAAGTTAATTGCAATTTTCCACTCCTCAAGCCCACATGGAAAAAGAAAAGCAGGACAAGACAAGATTTAAGATTTATTTCTTGTGCCGAGAAATTACGGCAGTTTTCTGTCCCTGGATGTAATGCTTTCAGAGGTCTGCTCACAAAGGCATATTGGAGCTATTCATTTAAGCCCTGCACAAATAATGAAGTGCCACAACCTTTTTCCAAAAAAAATTACTATTTAGAATGAAGTTTCTAGTCTGAAGGACCCACAGGGCCTGTCTCTTGGCCCAGGTGAAGCAGCTCAGCTGCTCTTTCCTGTTTAGTTTCCTACACTCTAAGGAGTCTTAGGGTTGGAAATTCACCTGAGCAGTTGGCAGGCTGTCCTTAAGATCTTATTTCTTCATGCATAAGACACACCCTAAGGCTGTAGCAAAGATTTGTAGAGCTTACACAGGCAGTGAAGTACCCAGCATTTAGCTCTTCACCTTGGGTTAGTTTCTTCTGCTGACATGGATCACTGAGCACCATGATCCATCCATGTCCTGCTTAGGACATGTCAACCTACGCATACTTGGTGGTCCTCCATGCCTATGTTTCTGTGCTGCTTTTGTAATGAGTCTGGGAAATGCATTTGGGCAACATGCAAAATCAGCTTTGCGCTCTGACATGAAGGAGGATTTGATTGCTCATTGTATGAAAAATGCATCCATAACATAAATGCATCTATAACATAAAGCCCAAGCTGGCAAGACAGACCACAGACAATGTGTCAAAAGTGATATAATTTTCTGTTTCCAGGTAGAGGGAGTGAATTTTTCCTTGTTTCGGGTTCCCCCAAGAAAGAGGAAAGTCAAATGGCATTTGCAATAAGAATAGCAATTTAATACAGTAGGAAATAAAATGGTTGGTTTTTTTCCTTCAAGGAGTAATTTCAGTCTGGCAGAGTGTCTAAACTGTTATTCTGGGAGATCCCTTGCTTGTCTGTCATAAACAACATTAATCTATGTATGTCTGTGTCTTCTAGACTTCTGCAAGCACCCCATGGGTTATGCACTTGAGTGTAGGATTATATCTTGAACCAACTGCCTCTCTATTATGGATGTCTCGGGAGAGAGATTTCTCCATTCAGAAATCATTGTAGTACATGTATTTTGCCTTCCACCGTGTTCTTTAATAGACCTTTAGCAACTGTAAATGCCAGTGCTGATTTACCATTTGACTGGCCTTGATCTGGTGGTGAACTAAGTGATGATGACTAGGTGCCCATTCCCTAGGAAAGTGCACAGATTCATTACAGACAAACTGAGATCCTTGCTCTGAAAATGGCACAGCTAAAGACACTTTGCTTGCTTTCACTGCAATGGTCCTTTAGAAACGCCCCCAGTAACTTCTAATTCTGCAGCAAGGGACCTGGAGGTCCTGGTCGATGGCAAGTTGAATATGAGTCAGCAGTGCCCTGGAAGCCAGGAGGGCCATCCGTGTCCTGGGGGCCATCGAGCAGAGCATTGCCAGCCAGTTGAGGGAGGGGATTGTCCCGCTCTGCTCTGCACTGTGGTGGCTTCACCTTGAATATTGTCTGCAGTTTTGGACATCACAGTATAAGAAAGGTATTAAGCCATTAGAGAGTGTCCAAAGAAGAGCAATGAAGACAGTGAAGGACCTTGAGGGGAAGCCATGTGAGGAGTGGCTGAGGTCACTTGGTCTGCTCAGCCTGAATAAGAGGAGACTGAGGGGAGACCTCATTGCAGTTACAACTTCCTTGTGAGGTGAAGAGGAGGGGAAGGCACTGATCTCTTCTCTGTGGTGACCAGTGACAGGACCTGAGGGAATGGCCTGAAGTTGTGTCAGGGGAGGTTTAGGTTGGATGTTAGAAAGAGCTTCTTTGCTCAGAAGGTGGTTGGGTGTTGGAACAGGCTCCCGAGAGAAGCAATCACAGCACCAAGTCTGACAGACTTCAAGAAGCGTTTGGATGATACTCTCAGTCACATGGTGTGACTCTTGGGGATGATCCTGTTCAGGGCCAGGAGTTGGACTTGATAATCCTTGTGGGTGCCTTCCAACTCAGTATATTCTGTGATTCTGTGATTCTTACAAGGGTTGATATTAGTGTTGCATTTTGTGCAGTTTGCTGTGAAAATATAGACTAGTTTTCTTTTTCTCTGAGACCTGCTGGCTATGGTATTTCCTTGAGAGGTATGTATTTACTATAGAGGCTAATTGAGAGCTATACCACAAGAATATTTTTTTCAGATAGTCTTATTGTTGGTGCTTATATCAGATTGAGAGCTGCTAACTGTTCACATTTCTAAGAGCAGGGCCTCTGCCCGTATCACAGTGGCATCTCCTCAGATGAACTTAATGTCTTCCGTTAATGTGCCACCACCTTCCTGCTATGTGAGACGACTACAAGTGAGGAGATAACAGTGAGTCCTGCCTCCTCAGATAGCAGTGATTTCTTGGGGTCTCCAAGACTTTATGTGAGTTTCTGCATTTACCACATTAGATACAGGAGCCCCCTGTTTTGCTTTTACCTAGAAAGGGGGATCAGTTCATAGAACTGAGCAGAGAACGTCAGCAGTGCTTCAGTGGTGAAATCTAGCAATGCATCTTGGCTCAAGAACTGGTTGCCCATCTCCTGACAACATTTAAACAAAGTTCAACCATGCACAGACAACCTCCCTTCGTGGGTCTACTTTGAAAAAACTCAGCTGGGTGGGCAAGAGAAGAGCCACAGTACACCCTGGCTGATCAGGGTGCCAACAAAATGCTCTGGAAAATTTTCATCTCCTTACTAGTATACATGTGTGATACTGAAGTCAATTACAGCATTATCTTATTTTATTCCATTTTGGATTTACTTTCATGGCACTTTCCAGCAGACAAGGAAGGCCTTGGTGATGAACTTCTATTTCCAACTTCAGAGCAGCAGCCTGGAAATGACATCTACTCAAAGAGAGAACCCACAAGATTTACAGATGGGTTTTCTGCAATGTGACAGTTTGCTTTGTTTTGGATCCCCGTTTTTTTGTTTGTTTGTTTGTTTGTTTTTTGCTGCTTCTCCTTCTTGTTGTCCACTGTGTGGCAAGGAAGCTGCTTGCTTTATCTGGAAGAGATTACCAATATTTTTCTGTAACATCCTGTGCTAAGAGATCTTTTTTTTTTTTCTTCTGCTGGAGTTATCCTGAGTCAATGGAGGGCATTTAGCAGCAAATTCTCTGTAGTACTTTACTTAAATTGCTACCTTAATGTTTTCCAGGTCATGGACTTGATTTATTTAGTAAAAGTGACTGCTCTCTTCATTTGTTTGGTTACTCTGTGCAGCAGGTGACACACCCCTGAGTCATTCATACCTTTTCAGATAAAATACAGTTAGACAGTATCTTTCAAACAGATATCTTGGCAGTCTCTTAGCACTTGAGTTGTAGAGGAGTCAAAATTCTCTGTGCGCTTTGATATATTTGGTTTTCTATTTATCCTGCAGATAGCTGTTCCAGTTTAGGCATAAGGTGCTCTGTACCTGAAAGCAGAGACATCCCTGTAAGCCTTCTTCCTGAGCCTCTGTGTGGCAAGACTAAGCTCAGGTTACTTAACATTCTGCTGTGGGCATGTCATCATGCCCTCCCGTTGTCCAACTCAACCTTTCCCTGGCTGATGTTTCATTTCCTTTTCCCATAGGAAGGTTTTGTGACCAGGTAGATTGCTTTATGTGCTGCTGACTCCTTGGTTTCTCAGCTTCCTATGCAGATGGCTAAGGTCTGGGAACATGAGCAAATGAAAAGCACAAACAAGAATGAAGACCCACATTGTACCTCTCTTTTTGCTGAAGACCTTGGTAGAACAATTTTATTCATGCAACCATTGCTGTGACTTCATATGCAGAACCTTTCTCTTTTTTCTCTTTCCTGTTTTTCTCTTTTCTCTTGCCTCTTGTTCTCTCTGTCATTTTTCTCTCTTTTGACTTTGCTTCCTTGATTTTACCGTTTTGTGTTGTTCATCTTCCCTTACTTCCTATTAGTATTTTTATACAAACTTACGTTAAGTTCCCTTGCTTGTGTTTGTAAGTTTTGGTAATTTCTCTGCTTTCTCCAGACTACTGATGAATCATCTCTTCAACTATTTACAACTCTTATTTTTCTCTTTATTGGGATGAAAGCTTGTTCAGTAGCCATGCACTGCCTAATGCTTGTGCCGAAGTGTGTATTTTCTTATTTGACTTGCATGCTGCTGAGAAATTTTTATTGTATCCCTTGAAGTGAATTAAACATGTATTTGTGCTTAAATATATGTATTAAAAAAAACAAACCAGAAAAAAGAATGATACCTTGGTCAGTCATACTACCTTAAGTGGCTCTAGAAGTAGTATTCAAGAATGCATCATGAGCCAATTCCTTACACACATTTGCACCACTGGCATGGGACACCTCAAACAAGTGTTGGGCTCAACCCCCAAAGCCAATTCTGCTGCCCAAAAGTGGACCTCCCATTACAGGATCATCTACAAGACAGTGTTGAGGCTATTTCTTTTCTCATCACCAAAGGAAACTTCACTTTCTGCTGTTAGACCATCTTGTCCTTCATGCCAGATCATTCCTTGGTCACAAATTACCACTGCTAAGCAGTTACAATTTGAATTTCTCTTTCTGTGCCTTGTCCGTATTTCCCACAGCAATCCAACAACCTTGTCATCACTTTTGTCAGTAACAGCAACGCAGTGGTAATAATTTCTTGGTCTATTTTAAAATACACCTTTTTAAAAAATAGTTTTTTATGCATTGAAAATCATTTCAGAGAGCTGTGTAAATAGCCTTATGAATTCCCCTGAACTTTTCCTAGCACACCAGGACACTATAGTTTCTCATTATGAAGGTAGTGTAACTGTTATTTTTTTACTGTTCTAGGCTGCTCCAATGTGGCTGGTTTTTGAAAGTGACGAACACTTATCTAGGTATGATGTGAAAGTTTCTGCCTCTTCCTCTTACTACATAACAAAATAGAGCCATGAGTCTTACATCTAGAACTTTCTAGTTGTAGAGTTTCTTCCTCACAGTGCATTATTTCAAGTTAGTGCAAATCATCATCATTTTTATTAAATCTAGAATAGAAATTGATATACTGATGGAATTACTTTTCTTTCCATGCTTTCCCACTCCTTTCTGCCTTCTTCCCTGTCTGCCATCCCACCAAATATATTTGGTTTCTAATTTCATATACACATTTCTGACATAATGTTGAAAGAGTTTTCTTTCACTACATATTCTTCTATTAAATGCTTCCTGAAAATAAAGCGTATTTTTCCTCTTAGCAATCCCCTTAGAGAGAAATGGAGATGAAGTGGATGTGCAAGAGCCACCTAAGAGAAGAAATGAGAAATTTGCCTATTGGTAGTGACAACATTGCTCTTTGAGGGGTCAAAATGGCATATAAGTGGTTCAGTTCAGCCATCAATATATACTGCCACACTGTAAAACTCCTAGTTTTACATCTACCAGTCAGAAACTAGCTGTAAGCCACCTGTTATGCCTAAATTCTGCATGGCATATGTCTACACATTTGTATTGCTCTTCCTTCCCTTCCCCCTCAGTGAGTATGGCAGAATGTATTTAACAATGTCAGCTTCAGTTCAGTGTTTCAGCTGTCTCTATCAAACATTTTGGATTTGGGGTTCATATTCTTTAAAAAAATTAGCAATTGCTGAATCTCATCTGTTTCTGATCAAAGAAGGATGGTGAGGAAACTCAAGGGTCTCTTTTATGAACTTCTCATAAACAAACTTGAAAAAGAAAGATTCTGGTTTTGTTTTTAAAGTCAGCAGGATCCACTGACGCAAAACCTTTAAGCATCCTTATACTTTTGAATGTAGTGTGCTGCCAGGAGAAAAAAAACAATGAAGTGCATCTCTGCCTCCAGGTAGTCACTGCATTTAATGATTCATCTACTTAAATGTCAAAGCAGATGCTTGAAATCAAACTGTACTTGAATGCGGAGGAGTGGCCTTCTTGTACCACTCACCAATAGCACAATGACTGGATATGGTAGCTGCGGTGCCTAAATTCCCTTTTCTTTTTCACAAATAGCCAGGCAGCCTTGATTCAATTTCACTTATTTATTTATTTATTCATTTATTTTATTTTATTCTTTTTTCCTTTCCTGTCTCCTGATCCACATTTTATTACTTTTAATGTGGAATTTAAGGGGCCTCACAGAGAAATAGCCTTATCCTAGAGGACAAAGAAATCAAAAGTTTGTTCTTTGGTGTGGTAAATCCACATTTTTAGGAAAAGCTTGAAGTGAGATTACAGACAACTGGCCTTTTAAAGAACAGTTCACATTTTTTTTTTTTTAAACATCTTCAGGTTTAAAATTAATTTTCTTTCACTGTTGTATGACTGTAGCCCCTGGTGTCACTGGTATATATGAGACATAAGACAAAGGTGTGAGATTGCAATTAATTTTGTTTGCTTATCAATAAGTTGTCTATAAATAACAGTTATTACAGGTTTAGCCATGTAACTCTTTGACAAACTTGTCTGAAATTCAGCAATAGATTAAACATCATTACTGGATGCCAACAGACCCTTGCATTCATACAAACACAGACAGACCTAACTTACTCTCTTAGGAGAGGATGGGAAGGAAATAAACATGCTTTTCTTTTCCCCTTGACCCATCTGCTGACAAGAAAGGGATGTGGGAACTGTTTCCAGACGTGCATACCCATGGTACCTAACTTAGCCATTGCACTGTTCAAAAATTCAGAGTGCCTAAGGGAGGCATTTAGCTATCCTGTACACTCTTTGAAGAGATTCTGATTTTTCTCAACAGTAATTTAAAGCATCTGCTTCTCTCCATTGACTGAATCAGGTGCCTCAGTACTTCATATTTCTACATATTGACTGACTCACATCATCTTGACACTGAGTAACAAAAATACCAAGAACCAACAGGCAAGAAAAACTAACCTCAGAGTATGCCTTAATATGTGCCTGAATTGGACCTGCATTATGGCCATTGCTGTCTACAATGGGAACAATGAGACCTTTCAAAGACTAGTTGTTAACAAAAGAAGCAAAGGAAGATGCAATGATACAATAGTCTAATAAACAGAATTGTCCCCTGAGCCCTGGGGAACATAATTTTTGACCAGACACCAGTTGAATGTAACTCCATTCACCACCACTCTCTGGGCCTGGCCATCCAACTAGTGTTTTACCCAGCAAAGAGTGCACCTGTCCAGGCCAGCAGCAGCCAATTTCTCCAGGAGAATGTTATGACACATTGCCAAAGACTTTTGTGAAGTCCAGGTGGACAACATCCACAGCCTTTCCCTCATCTACTAGGCAGGTCACGCTGTCATAGAGGGAGATCAGGCTGGTTTGCTGCATATGATGCATAAAGGTCTCACTGTATGTAAAGATATAACCTGTTCTCAGGGGTTGAGATTGCCACTCACAGTGTAAAGGCTAGAACCACAATGTTCACTGGTTTGACGTCACAGCTATGAATTATGAATATTTCTTAGTCATCCCCACAAACTGGGATGCCAGTAAGGAAGTGCAATTTCTCCTATTCATTTACTGTGGGTGTTAATACAGAAAGGCCTTTTAACACATTTTTAGCTATCAGCACAGAGAAGATTTTCATCCATAAGCAGAAATCTTTAAAGTTCCTTACTGTGCTTTGAGCAGCTATTATGATGTTTTCAATTTTAAAAAAACCCAATCATTTTGGCTGCATGTGTTTAGGATGCCCCATTTTAAGTCTGATTTTCTGAGCTCTCAGCATGTGCTGAAAGCCTTTGTAACCACACCATTCCTCAGAGCTAGCTTCAGAAAGAACAGTCTGCACACACATTTGTTTGGCCACACAGATAGCTATTGGACAGGCACAGTTGACATGCTCAGGGTATCTAGTAGCAAATCAAGGCACTAAGCTCAGGGGGGGTTAAATTTTTTTTTTCCTCTGACAGAGAAGTTTATTGGCACTGAATTTTAAATAGGCTGTTCTCTAAAGGCACATGATATTCCAAATCCCAATGTACATGCATGTTTACATGTATATGTGTGTGTAGATACAGATAGCTCATCCAGGTGCTGCCTGTACAGGTTCCACTAAGCTGCATCTGATTCTTTTTCCCTGAACAATAAGACCTCCAGCAAGCCAGAAGTCCTCTGCTGAGTGCCTGGTTCAAACTCACCTTGCTGTGCATCTATTAGCAGTTCAGCAGCCTGATGTTTCCTTTCTTCCTGCAAAAAGCAATCCCGTCTCTTTGCACAACTGCATATAGCTTTTCTCCAGCCCCTTCAATGTCTTGATGTTTCAGCAGCTCTGGTAGCTCTGACAGCTGCACTTGAATCCATCTAACCAATGAAAGCCATAATTTATTCTGGGAGTGTGCCAGCCAGGTCAGTCACACCCAGGAACTGTATGTCTGAACTTCAGCTGAACCTTTCCCAAGAACATGGTGACAAATGAAGACAGCAATGGAAATTAATGTAAATGAACATCAATGCAAACAGTTTTACAGTGCTGAATAGGCAGATCAGAGCTGATCATCAAGACAGTTGTTAAAAACCTTGAAACACTTCGGTGAACACTGAGCATATCAGCTTCAAATTCAAAAAGCATGGTTCAAAAATAGAGTTGTGACTTCAACGGTAGTAATGTAATTAACCTTGTGCAAGACAAATGTCATCTGACAGAAGGTTACCTGAAGTCAGATCACTTAGCTCAACCAAAAAGCTGGCCCTTCTTGAAGAGAAATTGATACAAATTATTTTGTATCAATTTGTATCAATTTGCCAACTTACATTATAAAGGAGTACTGAGTTTCATGTTTCATAGCATATTAAATTAAGAATGTAAGAACACAGGATGACACTAACAGTCCATTTGTCCTGTCTATGAAGGTGACTAATAGAAGATGCTTAGAGAAAGAACATAAAAAATAGGATAACTCACAGTATATAGTGATCCTGACTACTGGAAAGGGCTGGGGAAGTTTCCTAGGAAATACCTGAACCAGAGTTTTCCTTTAAACTGTTTTAGTTAAACAGTCATCTGGGATCTGTGAAACATTTAGGATTCTGTTTCTATTTTAAGCTCCATTTATGTTTTGGATTCAATAACTTTTAATCAAATGTTTCTGAAATAGATGTAAAAAAATTACTTTGTTCTGTTTGTTTCAAAATGACTGCTTAACAGTTTCACTGAGTCCCTCTAATTATATATTAGGAAAAGCAATTAATATTTCCTAGGCATGTTTTCTGTACAAATGTTTAATGTTTCCAGTGTCTGTAGGTCTTTATCATAAACCATTTTGCTATTTCTTTCTAAGATGTAGTATCTTAATATACATTATCTTCCTTTATGATAGAATACTGCTATTGCTGTCCTTTTCTGCACTTTCTTCAGTTCAGTTATGTCCTGTATGAGACGGAAGACCACAAAAATACACAACATTGCAGATAAGGGTGCTACATGGATTTAGAAAAAAACATATATTTACCTGTATTTTCAATTGCTTTCCTCATTATTCTTAACATGAATTGTTTTTGAACAACCTCTAAGCATTAAGTTGATGTTTTCAGAAGAAACCTCACTTTCACAATGACTGCTTACAATGACTCCTAGATTTCTTTTCTGAATAAAAATGCCTCATTAGAACCCACTATACACAATTAGAGCTACTTTTTGTAAAGTGCAGTACCTGTTATTTATCAACATAAAATTTAATCTGAGATTTCTGCAACTGTTATGTAGTGGGTTTCTGTGGCTGGGTTTTGGTAGCAGGGGCGGGGCTACGGGGGTGGCTTCTTTTAGAAGCTGCCAGAAGCTTCCCCTGTCTGGTGAAGCCAATGCCAGGCGGCTCCAGGACAGGCTTCCTGCCACTGGCCAAGGATGAGACAATCAGGAGTAGTAGTAATGCCTCTGTGATAACATATTAAAGAACAGAATGTTGTTGTGCAGATGAAAATTCCAGCCTGGGAAGAGTGGAGTGAGAACATGTGAACAACAATGCAGACACCAAGGTCAGTGCAGAAGGAGGGGCAGGAGGTGCTCCAGGCACCAGAGCTGAGGTTCCCCTGCA